>JAQFVV010006201.1:3233983-3641483 GCA_028023455.1 Epiperipatus broadwayi | reverse complement strand
ATCTAGCTAAACTGTGTGAAATAAACCACTTTTTGGCCAATTTTTCTAAATCCCTTCCATTTTTGTGGCAGGCAGATAAATTAAACCACTAAACATCATATGATCACAAGCTAGAAACTAGTCTGGGGATATTATATGAGTAGGAATTAGATAAGGATTTTATGCTCATGCCTTCTGGAATCCATTGATTACTCTGACTTACACTGAGTGGCACTACTGTATGAAGAGTTTTGCCTGTTTTTAAAGCAAATGAATTGTTAAATAGTAAATTGTCTAAACATACAATCTTTCCTAAAGTAAAACTCCTATCTTAAATCTGATTTCAACTTATTAGTTATTGTACATATTTGAGTATAGATCACAATTTAGGACTTTCAAGCTATTAAATCTTCACCATCATTACTTTTATAGTGTCCAAAGACTTGTGTTAAAAAAAAGGACTGAAGACAGAATTACTGTATGTGTACATAAAAGATTGAAATGTGATTGCACAAACACATAATTTTATTATCCAATTAATTTTAAAAAATAATCTAAGGCATGAAAGATCCATGATGATCAGATTATATTCCAATTTAAATGATTGAAGAACATCATAAAAGCTACAATTATATATAGAAGCTCCAAAAGGAATGGCAAGAAATTGAACAAAGTATATTCTAGTTAAGAATAAGTAAAACAGAAAAAAATATTTAATGCAAATATTTTTCTAACAATACCCCAGAGAAAGAGAGCACTATTCATCAGACTTATCAAGTACCAGTTGGTAAAGATTTTCCCAATATTGTTTTATCTTATAGCTAAGAAGAGCAAGGTACCCAGTTACTGAACAATTACTATTACTAAATTATTGTCTGGGATGGCAATAGGCAAGATATCTAAAAACAACAATCTAATTCTAGAATTTTTTTCTATGCAATTTAGATTCAGATCTAAGTAGTGAGAACAGCAGACAGAATTAGAGTTAGAATACATTTAAAAAATAAATGAATAAAAAAGAAAATAATAAAAAATGAAACATTTATTGTTAAAAGGAGGTTGCCTTGACAACAGTTTGAAATTGTTGATTGTTATTGATATTGAAATTGTCTAACTGTTGACTGGTTTTTAATGATATATATATATATACAGAAGTAATAGTAAGAACTTAACACTACCAGAAATAAAAAGGCAAATTAATCCCACTAAAAAATATAAATTAATATAAGCTGGAGTGAATATTCCAAGTTATAAAAGTGTTACACAAAATAATGAGACAAAAAAATGAAAATGTTAACTCCGTTAGAGAAATGGTTTTATATATACATGTATATGACTAAGTGTAATAATCAAAGAATTAATACAAAAATTGTTAATATTTGCAATAATTACAGAAGAAATAACTTTTATGAGAAAAGATAATTCAATTAAATTTTTAAAAATATATAAAAATTTGAATTATCAGAGGAAAATAATGATCAAATTGTCGATTTAAAAAAAAAAATTGAAAGTTAATTAAATTAATTTAAAAGAAAAAGACTCTAAATAATATACAAAAAATATAAATATGATAAGAATGGAAAAAAAGTTTGAAAAAAAAAAGAGATTGTATTCAAATAAATGTTGCTACGAATGAAATCATTCACCAAAAAGAATATAGTGTAAATAAAAGTCCAAATATAAATAATAAACAAAAAACAAAATCCCTGTAAAGTATATAAAGATTTTTCTGGAATAATATAAAATTTTAATATAAACTGACTCTTTAAACTTTTTATAAGCTGTTAGGTTACCTTTTTTTTTTAAAAAAAAAAATCACCTGTCTGAAATATGTATATAATATGACAGGATTGATCTGTTATTTTACATTGAATTGTGGATAATGGTATCAAAGATTATATTTGTATTAGAGATTACAAAAATTACACATTCTCTTTATACATATTTTATTTAAAAAAAATATATTTATTGACATAATAAAATTGTACAGATGAATAATAAATGCACTTTGTTAATGTTGGCTCATCCATTGCTGACATTGGTCTGGTAGATGTATGCCAAAGCCAATCTCTGCACTAGCAGGTTGATAAGTGATTACATACATTCCATTTTGTTGGTATAGACCACCCCTTTTAAGGTTGGCCCAATAATGCTAACTTATCAGCTGGGATACATGTAGTGTGAAATCAACGCCTCTCTAGTAGAATCCGGCATGTTGCATCAAAGACTACTTCATTTACGATATACTACAATGTGGATATATCAGGTCCATATTAGTCACAATTATCACTTATTATTACATATTTGATTTAGATAGATAGAAAAAGGAGTTTGCTTTACACTGAAAAGCACAACATTTGTTTCCCCTTTGAAGCTTTAAAGGAACAGTAAAGTTTTCCCTCCTCTCTAGAATATTTCTAGGCCCAGGACAATAAAAATAAATATGAATAAAATAAAAAACTGTGATTATTTTAATACATTAATGAAATGTGTTTTTAAATTTGATATATATATATTTTATTCTTATAAGGTCTATCAAAAATTCTTATACTGTCTATTTTATTATAAACTTTAAGAAATGATTTGCGTATCTAATAAATGAAATTAAGTTTGTAAAATTTACCAAAGTTACATTCAAAAAATTTACTATTAATGAACTGTGTGTTTTGTTGCAAAATGCTGTTCTTGCAAAAAGAGATTACTTTAAAAAATTTGCTGAAAAAATAGCTTCATATTCTAATTATAGTGGAATATTAAGTAAGAATAATAATACTGAATGCATGATTAATATTTTTAAATATTAACCCCAGCTTCACTTATATGTGACTTTTTTTGGTTTCCATTTAATGGTTTATTATTTAGACCAATGAGAATTAACATATGGTGCATGTACAAAACTTAGGGTCATGATATATTTTTGGCATATTGAGTCCCTGATTATAAAAACAAAAAGTGACATCAGATCTTGCAAAGTAATTCTGTAATAAAAAAACAAAAACAATTTTTATTAATAATCAGAAGGGGAAAAAACACCAAAAATTCAAATTTAATGAGTTACACTAAAAAAAAAAAAATGTTCTGGTTTATTCTATAAAACGTCATTTCACATTTATCTAATTTTGAGGATTAATTCAGAACAATTCCGTAATTATTTTAAACTTTAATTTTATAATTTTCCATTTTTGTTCTTTTAACAAAAAAATTGATGTTTTTTTTAAACAAAAAACGATATCATGTGTCAATGATTCAAATTTGAAAAATGTTCTGCTTAATTCCAAAGATTAAAAGTCTGATAAAAACGAAGTCTCTTTAAAGTAAGCAACGTTTAAAACTAAAATTAATTTTTTTTATTTCTATAATATAATATAAAATATTTTACCTACAATATATTATATTAAACTACTAAACATCAATAATAAAATCCACAAGTTAGAAACTAGTCTAGAGATATTGGATGAGTAGGCACTAGATAGGGATTTTATGCACAAATCTTTTTGCATCCTTTGATTGCTATGGTTTCCACTGGGTGACACTACTGTATGGAGAGTCCCCCCCCCCAGGATAGTTGACCTAGAGCTGACATAGCTAACAATCCAACATTAGGTATCTAACTATCCTTAACTAAAGAGTAAATTAAAGATGGAAGGCAATTCAATCTTTAACCCTCAGTATTTGGCAAGCCTAGTGTGGATTGCCTTTACCAATTTTTTTGTGAGGGATTATATTAAAAAGGTTATTTTATCTTTTTAATTATAATTATGATCATCTGTTACACAAAAATTAAAGATTGTGTTTGCTAATCACTATACCATGATGACACTTTGAAAAGAGAACTTGGTATATATACATACTATCTCAGTGAAAATATGACTAATATTGGTCTCTTCAAATTGTCTATGGCAACATCTCTGAATGACCACATGACATATAATAATGATAGTTTTGCTGTGTCTGGATCATGAATTATGTGAATGTGTTCATTCTTTAATTCACAATAGAACAAAGCACTAACATTAAATTTGCTTTTAAATTGGACAAAATCATTATTGAAGTATTTGAAATGATTCAAACTGTGTATGGAAATAAAGCAGTCAGTTACAACATTTTCAAATGGTTGCAAGATTTTGTGATGATAAGAAGAGCATCAAAAATAATTTGCAAAAGTATGAAACACATTATCACATTTTTATGTTATGCTCATCAACCAGTCATGCTAGCACCTTAAAATTTTTGTGGGGAATAACTAAATCATGTTGCTATGTTTGCTTTAGAGATGGTGCCATGGTCACATGAAGAAAGAACCTATCATCTTTCTATTGGAACACACTTTTATCATTATTGAATTGAATTCATATTTATATAATTGTTTAAGCAAGTTGATTTGTACTCTGAACCTTAACATGATTTGAATTTCAAATATTTAGCTTCACAGAAAGTTGCCTGCTGCATTCCTTCCAATTTTGAATCCCAAGCTTGTTCATTTGATTAAGGCAAAAACTACAAACCTGTTTGACTGATGAGAGATTTAAATAGTAAGGATATGAATTTTGTATGCATTTAGTGATCATTGATTCTTCCAAGTTTACACTAGATGAAAAAAGTGATTATACAGAAAGTGAATTATTGGTTTTTATGCTGGGTTTGGGGAAATATAAGGGGGATTTAGATATAAAGATTATAGAGTTGACAAAGATTATGTTGTGGAAATAGGATAGAACAGATTATGGGAAAATTTAGAATGGGGAATGGAAAATAAAGTGGCTAACAGGTTTATCTGGGTATAATTGCTGAGATATTCTTGACTTCGTTTAAGGAGAAGTCACAATACATCACATCACATCACATAACATTATTGTTTTATTATATTATATTATGAAAACAATATTAAATATTCTAATTCACTTGCATGTGTAGTGCAATTGTCCTCAAATCTGTGTATTGTTACCAAATATATAAATAAGAATGAATGAGCTTAGTGCTTTTGAAGGGTCTAGACTTTATAATCATAGCTTGATTGCTAATACAGTTAACGATTTGCAAATTTATGTTAAATATGCTTGACATTTCATTTCCTCAATAAAGCATAGCATGGATCTTTCCTGTTTATGGCATCTTTGTCTCTGGAGATGAAGAAGGTTTCCTTGATTTTTCTTTTGAAGTCATGTCTCTCTCGGTACATAATTGTGGGGTTATCTGGAACACACTCATGGTGGCTTCTGTTCTGGTTCTGAAAGCAAACCAAATAGATGGAAAGATGATTGAGGACTCTATTGTATGAGTATTTGTGTTGTGCCAATCATGTAGACAAAGATGCTCTGCTTTCTCCATAGTATGAGCCTTTGGGGGTCTATAAAAGTGGAGTTTGATCTTTAGAGTTGTTGATTAAGTTGTTGGAGTTTGGGGTGTGTGTGTGTGGAAGCAAAGCTTATATCTGTAATTGAGGATGGAATGTAATTTACTATGTAAATTGGAGATGTATGGTAGCAATAATCTAAGTTTATCTTGTTTGATGTGGGTGTTAAATTGTTTATTCTGGAAGTGTAAAATTCTTTTATCAATGGTGGATTGCCTCACCCTTAAATTCAATAAATCATCTCTGTATTTTGTTAGATTCACTTTGGTGTCTGCCTCAACTCTACATAACAGTTTGTTTCTGTGCAAAAAAGATGATAAGCCAGATAATTTATGTTCTGTTGGTGCATTAGACTGGGGGTGCATGTGGCACCTGATCTCCAATGGTTTGATGGCAATGCTAAAATGGCAATGGTCATTTTCTCTTTATATGTTAACATCCAGATTATTGCTACTATACATCTCCAATTTACATAGTAAATTACATTCTATCCTCAATAACAGATATAAGCTTTGCTTCCACCCCCTCCCAAACTCCAGCAACTTAATCAACAACACTAAAGATCAAACTTCACTTTTACAGACCCCCCCCCCATACAGTATGCAATATTGCTTGCTCCAACAACAGCTGTAAAGGCTCATACTATGGGGAAAGCACAGCATCCTTGTCCACATGATTGGCCCAACACAAATACTCATACAGTAGAGCCCTCAATCATCCTTCCAAATATTCAGTTTTCTTTCAGCATCAGAACACAAGCCACCATGAGTGTATTCCAGATAACTCCACAATCATGTGCAGAGAGAGACATGACCGCAAAAGAAAAGTCAAGGAAGCCTTCTTCATCTCCAGAGAGAAAGACAGCATAAGCAGGAAAGACACATGCTATGTTTTATCGAGGAAATTGAATATCTAACATATTTAGCATAAATTTGCATAAACTGTATTAGCAGTCAAGCTATGATTATAAAGGCTGGACCCTTCAAAAGCGCTAAGCTTGTTCGTTCTTATATATATTTTTGTAACAATATACAGCTTTGAGGACAATTGCGCTACACATGCAAGCGAACTGCAATATATATATATATTTCCCCAAAGTAAAAACTTTATTTGACTTAATCGCAATATTAAATATTATTTATCTATAGCATACTGTATTTTATATACATTTTAAACAATAGTGCAAAATTGTCTCATGAAGGTCAACTAATGGATGAAAAAATTACTGTACCCTTACAAAACCATGGCCATCCCTAATTTAAGATTATTTTACTTTTTTTTAAAATCTCATAAATTATTACTTAAGTTAAAAAGTCTACTTATATAAGTGTTAAGTGAAAAAAAAGAAAATCAATAATAGTACTAAAAAAATATTTGATTTTATTATTGATTAAATAATTTTAGAATATATTAAAATAAACAAACAAAAAACATTTTAGTATTAGTTTAAAAATATTCTATAATATGAAATTATTAATTAATTACAAAATATTCAAAAATGAATAAATTTAAGTTCTAAGAGTTCGCATTTTAATGACGTAAGGGGCCTTTTAGACTTTATGATGTAGAACTAACTAAAGAGGTTGGTAAGTAATGACAAACTATAATCAATAATAATTAAGCGTTGCCGTTTATGATAATTCTATTGCATAGTTTCTCTATATGTCTTTGGGGAGGAAATATATAAATAAATTATTAATACTCATTATAAATCTATTTCAGAATTATAAATAGAATATACAATAAAATAATTTGATGATTCAAATCAGGTACCTATTAATATATTGCTTGCTAATTCTTAAATGTAATCTGTATTACAAATGCATGAGCATCATCAGCAGCAGTCATTTATGAACAAATACAGCCATTTTAAAACCCCCCCCCCCCCAAAAAAAAAAAAAAAAAAACTACTCTAGAGATAAGTTTTAGGATAACTATACAAATCAGTCTGTAATATATCCACATATAGAATATTCTGGTCCACTTTCTATTTATATGATATTTTATAATGTGGTCTTTTAACTTCTTTTGCAGAAAACTTTTCTTTTTGAAACACCTCAGTCCCATGTCCAATTGTGACATCTCAATGTATTCCAATCACTTTCATATTTTCCCAATAGAAACAAATAACTGTGGACTTCTTTAGAATGCCCTTGAAATAATTCATATAATATAAAAGGGGTCTACCTTTAATGAAAACAATGCTCAAGTTTACTTAAAACACCCTTTTTAGGAAGTCTAGTATTATTCATTAGTTTTATACATCCAATCCAATGAAGATGTGGTTTTAGAATAGTTGATTCTATAATATGGCATCAACATGTAGAAAAACTTTGTATTTTTACAATTTTATGGAGTGTCTTTAAATGAAAATTTTCTAATGTATTTATATTGTGTCAATAAGATGTCCAAGTCTTACTTCCATATAATAAATTAGGTTAAAAAAACTAGCTCTACCTACAACTAATTTAGTTGCAGTAGAATTTACTGTAATGATATAGCCATATCCTGGGACTTGTTAAAAGCAGTATAAAAGCACACTGGAGTCTATGCAGTATCTCAGTATATAAGTTCACTATTCTAATTTTATAAAACTAGTATGGTATTTAAATTGGTTTACATTTTTAAGCTGATACCAACTCATGCTAAAAGTTGCAGAGGAATTTTCTTTCATTACTATCTGATAAAAAAACTTGAAGTTTTAAACATTAATTAACAAACCAGTATTTACATGATACATTCAAAATATTAAGAAGATTCTATAGATCATCCTTTGAACTGGTAAAAATATCATAAGCTTCAGTAAATACCATAAATTCAGAATCCAAAAAGATGAAGTTCTAGTTTTCACTTTTATTTGATGTGAATTAAAAACTTCTCCATTGAACCAGTATTACATCTTCATACCTGTTTCATTGAGCCACTCATAAACAGTTCCAAAGATTACTGCCATAAAAATCAAAAACAATGTTGGGACAAGTACACATCCTTATTTAATACCAGTTTCATTCAAAATGCCTCAGATTTTACATCCATAGTAAAACCCTTTCTTTCATTTTATATATAGAAACTGTTATATTACAAATATGTATTGGTAGACAATCAATTAATTTCAAAAAATTCCACGGATTAATTGAGACAAATGATTTAATAAAATTATGGCAGCAAAAATTATACTTAAAATGTTTTTTAATTCTTTAAAATCACATTCTGTTACTAATAACCATTCAGTTATGATTGGATACAATCTATTCAATAAAATCCTTAAAGGTATCTTTGTTGTAGTTGATAATAATGAACTTTCATAATAATTATTGCAATATTGTTTATTCACTAGATGGCATAACTTTGTGAATCTATATATTCATAAAAAATAAAAAGTTCCAGTATTTTCGAAGCTAACATATCATAATCATAAAGTAACACTTCACCAGTGATTTTATCAGAACTCGAAGCCTTTTAATTTTTAAAATTACACAAAGCTGTTTAATTTCATTAAGCTTATGTCTATGCTTAAATTTAAATAAGTAGATAAAATGAATATATTATTTTAAAAGTTATCTTCTCAATTCTTGCAACATTATTCAAAAGATAATTAAAATAACTCCTTCCATCTGTTCAAATATCATTGTCTTCATATAAGAGAATACCATTATTATAGGATTGTGATATCATTTTTCAGTTCCATGCATTGCTTTCAATGCATCATAAAAAAGATCTAGGATGGCCATGATCAATAAATGTCTGTATCTCCTTTGCAATTTTAATCTAACAACTATTTTAAGTTTTCTTATCAGTCACTGAACTTCTGCCTTTAAATATGTCTATATAATATGACGAGCTGCATTAAATTTATTCTTCTGTCAAACAGAAAACAGAAAACGTCATGTTTCTTTTTAAAGACTTTATTAATAATAAGATTATTGTCACAAAATCAATCATGATTCTTGTTTTAAATGAACACAAAAATAGATTTACTTGTACGATAATATATGTCTTAAGAGAATTGTATGCCCATATGACAATCCTCCAGGCCCAAATTAGAAATTTTAGTGTTTAATAACTAATGAAATATAGTACATATAATATATTCTTATAAAGGATAAACATTAACTTTCTTGTGAATATATTTGGAATAAGACCTATTTATTAATGCTACTATCACTTCAATTTGGAAATGTACAGATCTATGATTTTATCTTGTATTCTGACTCCTAGCTATGATATAGTCTATTAAATACCATTGTTTTGAGTGTGGATTTATCTATGTACTTCTAAATTAATTTTTCTGTCCAAACAAAGTGTTTGTTTTAATCAATTCATGTGTTAGACAAAAACGGAATAACAGTAGACTATTAGAATTTGTAACATCAACATCATTATTTCAAAAAAATGTTGGTCAAAATCTTTTAGTGATGCTGACACATACATTAATATTTCCAAAAAATCTCTTAATGGGGTTGTTATAATAATGCTATCCAACAAGAACAATACTAATACTGTATCTTTTAAAAACATTAAAAATATTAAATACAAACTTAAAGCATTTTGTTGGTGTGCACACTTGTCAAAAACAATTATTATATTCAAAAATAAAAACAATATAAATATAAAATTTTATATTTAACCTGAAATGGCTACAACATGGTTTTGTCATGTAAAAACTGCTCTAAATGAAAGTATTTATTTTATATAATTATTGTTGACTTTTATTATAAGCATTATTTATAATATGAGTATGACTACCAGTTAGATGAAAGCATGCTCAGCATACTATGTTGATGTATTTCACATTTTTATTTTAAAGTATTAAACAAGCTTATATGTTATATATATATATATATATATATATATATATATATATAACATATAATTAATATAATATATATATATATATATATATATATATATATTAATCATATTGAATTGTATTAAAATATATATATATATATAAATTTAAAAAATATAGCCACAAAATCACAAAAATGAAAAATTAAAATTATTTTCATTTATAAAGCTTCTAATTGGAATCAGTTGTTTTTTTTTTTTATTACAGTCAATTATCATAATAAAATAAATTTGCTTTTAATCATTGTAAGCATTAATTCCATTAAATATTATAATATATGTCTAAAAAGGGTAGAATAAACAGAAATAATTTGCAAAACTAAAATTTCCTTCTGTTTAAACTACAAGTTAGTATGAGTCACTGCTAAATTTGAAAAAGGAAAGTAAAATTTATATTACACAAGATAAATTCAAATTAATTTAATTTTTGAAAAATAAATATATTTAGGAAGGTACAGAGATGGAAACCTGTTTAATTTTAAAAATTATATGAAATTAAGGAATGTAAAAATTTAAACCAGCCTGACATATCAATTGTAGCAATTGTGAATTAAATGCACATCATTCAAAATGCATTCAAAGTGAATATATTTTAAAACATGTGTTTTTAAATATTGATAATATGTACCAGTAAATTTTGATTCAAATAAATATTAAATATGATAAAAGTCGAATGGGTTAATAAAATATGAATAAAAATGATTCAATTCACATACATATAATATTGACCAAACATTTAAGATGATGATGATGATTTAAAACCTAGCACTGAAAGTGTTCAAACTAAGTACAAAACCTCCCAAAAGTATTTTGTTTTTCAGTTTCAATAAAATAAAATAAAAAAACGTTAAGGCACCAAACTTAAATAGAAAGTTTACTTTTGGAAAATTTATTAAGGCCCAATCATCATCATTTATATATTATTACAACCATCCCTGCATGTCCCCCAATGAATTGCATGATTTCTCAGGGTAGTGGATATTACTTGTATATTGAAGGTTAAAAGCATAATGTTTGGATTGAGTTCAATAAGTGAACATAAACTAAAATAGATTAATAAAAAAATAATTTGTTAACAATGAATATATAAAACTGTTGCTTATATACTTGAGATTATAACTAAGTTTACAAAATATTAAAGAATATTTTAAATTTAAGGCTTTATAATATCTACAATAATAAAATCTTTCCACATGAAATATTTAAACACTTCCAAACCATGGTTTTCTGCATCTGTTCTTTTAATATATTTATGGATGTCTTCATTAGTTACTTGAAAATGGTAGTTAACCTCCTAGTGCACTGGTAATGTTAGATGGAATATACATCAGCATTGGTGACTTAGGATATAATATCAGTAGGTCCTAGGTCATTTTTACAGCATCGACCATCTCTTTCTTCACAACATTGATTGGTGTAATTGTTGGTTTCTAGCCACACATATTAGATGATATTCTAGTAGATGAAGTCATCATACTTGTTGTTATAAATACATCACCTAAAATTCTGTAAAACAATCAGCAAGATAGCTATACAATCCAAGTTATGGTGGAAGGCAGTTTTAATCCAGCAGTTTCTATCCACTGAATGGGATCACTGCAATGCTATTTCTTGAATTGAATCTTTAAATAGGCTAAAGAAAACTGGACTAGACTGGATTCCTGATTGGTTTGTTTCATAGTTGATGGATATTTTCCAAGCAACAGATTCATCACCAGCTAATTTCAAGATTTGACATCTTTCTTAACAACATGTTTTTTGAAGAACATTTTCTTCATTCCTTTTACATAATGTGGAAACAAATAATATTACAGTTATTTTAACATTATATCATGGCTTAATAAATAAATGAATAAATGAAAAAATAATTTTTTTTGTTTACATTAGCTAGTGATAAATAAAAAGAAAAAACATTACTGACTTTTAAAAATTGAATGAACTTTTAAAATTTTATTAAATCTAAAGTTTTAATAGCATATTTAGATTTGGCATTTAATTTACTATAAAAATTGACATTTTAAAAATTTAAAATTTTATTTAGAAGACAGATCAAATACAAAATGTTTTAGATTTTTATAATTATGCAATTCAAATTTCTTGGGCATATCAAAGCTATTTTTCTTTCTTCCTTTACAGTGCAATTTACCATTTTATTGTTTCTCATTTATTGCAAGTATACAATAGTGTAATTGAAAGCATAAACTAACTTTCCTTTTAATTTTTTATACCAAAGAAATTCTTTTTTTCATGTAATTTTGCAATATAAGTGATTCAAACTGTTGTTCAATTTGTTTTAGTTACAATATGTAATTTCATATTTCTGATAGTTGTTGTTTTGAATATAATGGTTGTTTTTGAAAGAATGCTCTATATCAAAAATATATTAATATTGTATTTAATATTTTCCATGTTTCCTCCAATAAGTATTATTATTATCTTTAATTTACTACATTTCAGTGTTTAGTATTAGATAGTGTATTAAAAAAAACCTCTTGTAATTAACAACTTTCCAGTACTCCCCTCTCTGTGTTTATGGATATAATTTACTGTTCAAAAAGTACTAAATACAAAACAAACAAAAATTCTATTGAATTCATAAATTTGATATGTTTGATTATGTATATGAGTAACATCTCTGTCAGCCATTTCTTCATTGTGTGTACTCCAATAAGTCACAAAGTTATTCTTTTTTATTTCTGAATTTATTAGTATTTTTTTTCATAATCGCATCATTTGACTTTTTGTTATTAATTATTTTTATTGTTGTTTAAATGTGCACATTTAAAAAATTAAAATGTATCATCAATGTATGTAAAACATGCATGCTATATACAGATTACTATTTTTACAATTTCAGATATTCACAGAAAGGTTTAAAGTAGATGAGAGGCAACTACTATAATTTACATATGTAAGAATGTAATATATAAATACAAGTATACACTTAAGCTATATGTAATTAGAGGATTTGAACTCAGACTTTCAATCTCACTTCAGGCATCCACAACCAATACACCTGGACCACATACAAGGGAAAAAGATGTGAACCAGCATTCATCAATTGATCCATATTCATCATCTCTCACACACATATATAATCAGTGCTTGGTTTATATTAAGATAGCAATAGACAAGCTTCAGCCTTTTCCACTCTCCAATTCGTCAGTCCTCTATATTATTGAAATCTGATGATGGCATATTCAAAGCGCTTGTTTGCCAATTTTGTTGTCACACCCATGTTGACTGTGCCATTCTGACCCTCATATGTAGGATCTTAAGAACATTTAAATATACAGAAGAGGGGTAGGCAGAATACAGGCTGAATCTGTAATATTTAAATATAAATATATACAATGGTCAAATATCCAATATAAAAATAATTATTTGTCCACAATGTTATTATTGATATATACTTAAGAGAATATTCATTCTAAATAAAACTGAAATAGACAACTAATTATATTTACAGTTACATAATTATCAACACAGCTTTCATCTCTTATCTTTTCAAGATATAAAGTTTTATACATCACATGACATATTAACTACATTTACTCCACCTATTAGACATCATTTTATCTTCAACAATATAATTAACATTACACATATAAATGCATAAACAAATGACATAAAACAAAAAATATAAGTACATAAAAGATAATAATAATAATAATAATAATAATAATAACTTAAGACTATATAAATACATATACATATATTTTAATGTTATATACAGAGCTTGCAAATAAGCTCTTAACCCTTAAACCGCTAATTATATTATTGGTTGTATGAGGTAAAAATCAAATCTTTTAATTGGCCAACTCACAAACTGAAGACAAAGCCTATTGTTAAAACATATTCGCCTATAATATTAAATTCAACTCAGATACGTTTATAAAAAGTATATTACTAATTTTTCAGGTTGTGTAAGAGAACGAAAGTTCTTTCAAAAATAAATTGCTATTTATTTATTATAAAATATATTCAATTTTGGCAAATATAAAGCGAATGTCTAAACAAAAAAGTGATGACGCAAATGCTTTTTTTCAATGTTACGTTATTGAAAAGTAAAGATTTCTTTTTGCTAAATCTTAAATATTTTTACTAAAATCTTCAATATTTTTCAAAAATAATTTTGTTTTTTTAGTTTATTTTTTTAAAATTATTTTAATTTCTCAAATTATACTGTTTTAAATACTTAAATCACATTCGAAATGAAAATCTCAGCGTTTTTCTTTATTTTCTTTGATCAGGCGGTTTCTTTGTTCTTTCCAGCCAATCAGAATGTCTTTTTCGGCTGAGAGCTCGCTGACAACCAATGACTGACAATGTTCTTTCTTTGTTTAGGTTTAAATGCATTTTTTCTGATTTTTTACTTGTAAAATAATTCGGAAGAGGGCACCATCTTACAGAACTTTTAAAAACCTAGTCAATACCTGTCAAATGAATATTTAAGCATAAGAACTGGCAGAGTTAGAGTGATGTCAGATGTCGATGAGAGGCCTCATAAGAGGCAGGAAAAGGATTAATAAGCTTTGCAGAATATACCCAACCCCAGACCGGTTTCTGCTACTGGTTTCCTCAGTGAGGTTCTAGGATATTCAAGCATTAGATTAAAAATTCCAGGACAAGCCCAGCACTTTATCTAATGGATAACTATTAAATAGAAAATCTGAAATTTTCAGACATTCATATGTCTTCCAATCCAGCTATCTAACTTCAATAGAAATATGGGACTGAACTGATTTCTTTGTAATTTTATTTTTTGCTATTAAGGCTTTGGAAATTTTATATTGCTAACACTATTAATATATGGCATATCTGAACTTGATTCAGTTCCATATAGTTATTTAAGTTAGATAGCTGGATTGGAAGACATGAATGTCTGAAAATTTCAGATTTTCTACTTAATAGTTATTCATTAGATAAAGTTCTGGGCTTCTCCTGGTATTTTTAATCTAATGCTTGAATATCCTAGCACCTCACAGAGAAAGCCAGTAACAGAAACTGGTCCAGGGTTGGGGATATTCTGCAAAGCCTGTTAAGAGCTTATTTGTGAGCTTTATATATAACATTTATAATACAAGCTTGTTAAATTAGGTCATATGACATGAATTGATTTTTTTGTAATATATTTTAATATACCTATATAAATAAATAAGTATTAAAATCTCCTTCCCTTTTTATAAACCCTCATTCACAATTCAACCCTGACATTTTTACCATAATTTTTAAATGTTCCAATTATCTAATAACACCCATTTCCCGCCTAATCTTACTGGACTTATAACTACATTTGCACACCTATCTAAATTTTTCTGAATGTATAAAGTTTCATAACATATCCCTTTTTGATCATCTTTCACATGTTTTACAACTTTAATATTCTTCCACACTTCATTTTATGACCAGTATCTAAATAATGTGTATATGAACCTGACCTAATATCTTTCATATTATCATTCTATCATGCTCCTTCCCTCTATCATTTTATCATCTGTCCTGTCTGTTCTATATATATTTATTACAATTCCCATATTCAATTTTATAAACCATTCCTCCCTTACTATTCATACCATCTATCTTATTTGTATTACATAACTATCTACCCAAAGACTTACTGTTTTCCCAAGCTATTCTTATATCATCTGGTAACTTCTCTCTTACTAACTTTTTATACATATCCCTTGAATATGAAATAGATATTGAAACAGTAAGGTCTGCTTTGCAGATCTTCGTTTCACCTTTTCTCACCTATTTCCTACCTCATACCTTAGTTTGAACCCCAATCTATTGTAGTGTGTCTGCAATACGCTTATATACCGAAAATCCCGCCTAATTTTAAACCATGAGTACAATGCTCGTATTATATATATAAGTCATTCCCAAATAAATAAAAGATTATAGATTATATATATGTTCACATAATTTTGATTTATTAAAAAGTAGGTTATATAAGTCGTAATTGCACACACGCTATGATATGCATTTTAAAACATATCAAAATTATAAATTGTTAAAGTTATTTTGTTTGAATCTATTTACAAATATATTACTGTCGTAATATATTTTGATTTAAAATAAAATTCATTTAGTAAATATTCATTTAGTAAATAGATTCAAATATTGCAATTTAAAAGTAAAATCATTTTCTTTAATTTAATAAAAGTTATTCCAAATATTTCTGTTTAAATAAATCAGGAACAATAGTTTAATTAGTTAATGTTCTATAAGTTTATCTAAAAACAGCAGATGTCCACTTACGGTTTTCTTTAATTAATAAAAGTAATTTTTAATTAAATCTAGTTTGTAATTCGAATGTCGACAGGGAAATTAACAAAAGAAATTAATTAATGTTGAATTCCTTTAGACATTCGGATGATTTAATTACAGCTGATAAGTCTGATATATTTTTGTAATGCTCCAGGGCAGTTCTATTGTTAAAGCTTACTATAAAAAGAAGGGTTTTCTTTTGTCCTGGAGTTAGTACTCTAATGTTTCTAAGAGAAATCATTCTGAGTTCTATTCTAATAATTTGCTAACCTTGACATGACAGAGTAGAGGCATTAAGATGGCTATGTCCCCTCGGAATAGCCAGCCGTTGCTCCAGACCATCGGAAGCTATCACACAAGGAACCCCAGAACTGCTGCTGCTGCTGCTGCCAAAAATATGAACATTTCCAGATTTTGCTGTTAAATTATATAAAAACCTGCCGACCATCAATCTGCCTAAAAATGCTTCTCCAGAGGTAATCCTAAATTAACCCAAGAGCTCTTGTGATTCCTAACTAACATGCTATAGCTATTCTAAATTGTTTTTCTTTTATTTCACATAACTTTATTATGTACTTTTTTAAAGTGTTCAAATATAATCAACCATTTTGCTCTATCCTTGGGTTAATATTTTCTATTTATAAAGCTTTCTTTTATTTTATTATGATAATGTGTCAGAATCATCTTTGACCGAGTGAACTATTTCCTTTATTGAAAGTAAGACGCCGCTATTAAGGCATATTTTAAATTTATAATTTTCCAATTTTATTATCTTGCAAATCACTCGTTTGAGGGCAATTCTATTCTTTAATATATAATATAATCACAGTTTAAAATCTACATGTTATTGATTTTAATCTAATATGAGAGTATGTGCGAGGTCAATGATTAAATGTGTCCCCTAATGCATGATTGTGTAATAAATCTATACTTACTTTTCAAACCCGCAAGCATGCATTTTCCTATTTTAATTACCGTGTTCTACTTTAATTACAAAGTTCATCATTGACGTCGAGAATGTGTGGACCCTTTTAAATGAATTTCTGGGAATTTGACTGGGCATTTCTCTTAATCCAAGTAAAACCCATTCAGTATGTTTTATATACACTAGTCTCGTATTGCTGATAAATGAATTGGTTGTTGAGACCGCTTTGTTTTAATTTTCCAAGGACTCTTTTCACTATTGCAGTTTCCAGGCAGAGTGTGTTCACAAATGACACACCTGGGAATTAAACGCAATCATCACCCAGTCACTAAGTTTCGGCTGTTCATCAAAATACTTTCCTATGGGTTAGCGGTGAGATGCCCTCCGTAATTATTCTGGATCTTCAATATTGTTTTATTTTATATTTATTTTACAAAGCATCCGTGATTTAAATGTGTCACACTCTCCAACTTTAATAAATTCATTATCAGCAATACTGACCTCCCAATGCAACTCTATTAATATTTTTATCAAATAAATGCTTTGATCACATTCCCACTTTGTTTCTTAGTAAGCTTTAGTCCGTGCTATTCTCGAAATCAATAAATATTTTAGAACACTTAATTTTCAAATATTTTCTTAAACTTGTATAATTGCTCAAAGCACCTCGCACATGTTCCTATCTCGTCAAGCTCATTATCGTAATGCTATTAGCCAGAGGAATAGAATATATCACTTTGTTTTAAAACCTTTTGTCATTTATTGAAATATAATGCCAACAATTATTTAATACGCGTCCCTGTCTTATATAAGCAGACAGTGGCGTTATATATATAATTTATATGAATAAATTTTGTGAAATTATTTAAAACTAAATTTGATCTCTTATTTTATTTGATTCTTATCACTGTTTCGGTCTATATATATATTTTCTGCATTTCTTTTGTAAATCCATAGACGTTAGTTAGCCACCCAAACTTCTTTTAGTATAGAGTCTTTTGTTTCTCCCTGACCACCAGGCACTGGTCAAAGGTCATACTAGTAGTGGCATCAGATGCGTTGTCATGTAGATGGCACTGTGAAATTTGGGCTTTAGATTCGAACTTAGTATATCTAGAAGGCAACCCCTCCTAGAATGTTCAGTTTCGTGTCTGGGGTTTGAATTCTGCAGTGTGTTAGCGAGATAGACGATTCTGACTGTTACAATATCCACT
This sequence comes from Epiperipatus broadwayi, assembly GCA_028023455.1. Lineage (NCBI taxonomy): Eukaryota > Metazoa > Onychophora > Udeonychophora > Euonychophora > Peripatidae > Epiperipatus > Epiperipatus broadwayi. Next base: position 3,622,891 of record JAQFVV010006201.1, on the reverse strand, counting down.
TACAATGTTTATATTTATCATACTTATTTCTATTATTTATATTTTGATTTCTAAAAATTGTTTTAATTACCTTTCTTTTATATCCTATTTTAATATAATCATTCTCTACTTCTAATTTTTTCTCATATGCCTCTTCCTTATCTAATGTAAGTTTATCATTCTTTAACTTAAATTCCTTTAAAACCCATACTTTTTGACACTATGGCTGATATGATTTTGGATCAATCAAACCTCTAATTTTTCTATCTTTAATATAATGCTTTACTACTATTTTATTCATCATTCATCTCTTCAAAAAATATCTAAGTATTTTAATCCATTTATCTCTTTCTCCATTGTAAACCTAATTTTATATTTATTATTATTCAATCCATTAAAAGTCTTGTCAATACTTTTACCATTTCCAATAACAATAATATCATCCACATACCTATAATATTCTATAATTGCTTTATTCTTTATAAACTCATCTACTACACTCCCCTCTATACTACTTACAACTACTGATGACAATATTCCACTTATTAAACACCCCGTAACCCATCCCTTTTCTACTAATGTTTCATAAATAACATTTCATATATATATATATATATATATATATATATATAGAGGATATACATATATATATATATATATATATGTAATCCTCTGACATAACATTACATATTTTCAATTTAGTCATAACTATTTCTATACTATTCTTTCTAGGTGCACTTTGGTACATTTTCTCAATATCAAATAATGCAATCATTTCATTTTTATTTAACTTAATATTCCTTAACTTATTAATAATTTGTTCAGAATTTTTTATACATTATTTACCAAATCCAATTATTTCTAGAATCTTTTTATTTCCCAAATTACATATACCTTTAAGTATATAATTATTAAAATCCAAAATTACTTTTATTGGCATATTCTCTTTGTGTGTCATAATCTTTCCTATTGTACATGCATGCTCAAAACTTGTAGGAAATAAACATTCATATTCCTTTTCATTAATTAAATTCTTCATTTCCATATAATTCAACAACAATTTATATCTTGTTTTCATCTTATTTCACAGGATCTTTACTTAACTTTTTATATCCTTGTTTAACCAGATCTTCATTATATTTTTTTTCTGATAGACCAACTCATTTAAAATTACAAATTATGAACCTTTATTAAACTTTCTTTCTTTACCTTCTCAACAATTTTATATATTGTAGCCTTTTCTTTCCATTCCTTCTTATTATATTTAACTTTTTAATTTACAACATTATTAATTTTTGACTGTAATTCAACTTTTAAATCACTCTTTATATTTGTTGCTTCTATACTTACAATAGTTGCTTTTTGAACATCACTATTTACAAACTGAACATATTTAACTCCTTTATTTAAAACATTTGACTCTTCATTATCAAATTCCACATTAGATAGATTTATAAAATTATTCTCTACTTTTTTACTCCATTCACTTTTAGTATACATATTATTTAATCCTCTTTTAAATTTTTCTTCTTTCCAGCAAGATTAGGTGGAAAATGGAGATAATTGGGAGATTTAAAAATTATGGTAAAAATGTCAGGGTTGAATTGTGAATGAGTGTTTATAAAAGGGGAGGGGGAGTTGAATATTTATTTGTTTATATAGGTATATTAAAATTATATAAAGAGCTCACAAATAAGCTCTTAACAAGCTTTGCAGAATATCCCCAACCCTAGACCGGTTTCTGCAACTGGCTTCCTCAGTGAGTTGCTAAAATATTCAAGCAATCTAGTTATGGTTGCTGAATTTTAACATCAGGAATGGCATTCAACTTACTACTATATTTTACTTTTGTTATCACAGATATTTTAGATTATTAATTACAAAATCTAATTTTATTGTATAATTTAGGGTTTCACAAACACAAGTTCAAAATTCTGGTTCAAACATGAGTAATAATAGATACCATGAGAATTCCATAGGGCCAGAATTATTTCTTAATAATGGTCTTTTTAAATTGTTGCCAATTCTTGATTCCAAAGGTTAGAAAAGATAACTATTATTAAAGCAGACATAAATGTATACTAGAAGGGAGAAGTCACATGATGTTTTGATTACAATAAACATATACATTATTATTCATTAAGTTTTCAATTATTAGAGAAATCTGGCTGATAATAAAATAAAATACTTGATAATAGAGATAACTATTTTTTTTTCATAAAATAACTTTAGTAATATAAATAAAATCTAAAGTTAAAATTTGCTGAGTTTTATAAAATAAAAAAAATATATATGAACTTTTTTTTTTAACTGATAAAATTTGATTACAAATTACTTTAAAAATCGATGATAAATTAATGAAAATAGTTTCTATATTTTAAACACAGAATAGACATTAATCTTTTTTTTTCTCTTTAATGGTGCATTAAGATTCCCATCAATGAAGACAAATGTTCTCATATTGCTCACAGATAATTCAAAAAAGATTTTTAAAAATCCAATAATTAAAAAAGTTATGAGATTACAAGATATTTGTATTCAAACATGACCCAGATAATGTTATAATATAATTGTTAACTTAAGGAAAAACTTTTTATAGATAAATCGTATAAGTTCTTATTTATTTATTTATTTCGTATATGAATGTTTTTTCAGCTATTAATAAATATTATAAAGAGATCTGTGGAAATTCCATCCAAACAGTAAATTGATTAATGATTATTTTAATTTTAACACTATATGCGTATGTTTGAGAAACATATTTCATAGTATGTGTTTAGGAAAACTACTATGTATGGTCCTGAATCTACCAATGAGATTCTAATAACATCTAGGAAGTTCAAATCTAGCTGGCTTTATAGTTGAATCTGCAAAAGTAAATTATAAAAAGAAAATTTCTTCACCATAATTTCTCAGTTATTAAAGAGATGGATGAATGACAGCTTTTTGGATAACCGTGAAAGCATGTGAAACTAATGTTTCCATCCGGAAATCAGACTTTGGTAAATATAGAAAATAAGAAATCACATACTACTTTATAATGATACTTAATTTTATTACACCATACAATAATATACTTTAAATGTTAGAATATAAAATAACGGTAAACTATCCTTCAACACAAATGAAAAGTTCAGTTTGTTTTAGAAAATACACATTTAAGGTAAATAATTACTTAGATAAAGATAATTTACTAGCAAAATACAGATAGTAAATTTTTCCACACAATAATGCCACCTAGTGCAAGCTCTAATAATCAATAGATTTTATAAGCTCTAGTAATCAATAGATTCTATAAGATTGTGCATCATAATCCCTAATCATGTCTTCCCATTCAATATCTCTGGACTAAGATCCAGATGCATTGTTACCAGATTCAAGGTTCCTTATTGATGAAAACCATAAAATATAAACTAATCTGGAGACTTTCAATGGGGTTATGTTGCACAATCTCTAGTAACCATTTATTATTAAAGACTGCACTAGGTGACCCTATTTTGTGTAAAAATTTGTTTGTTATAGCTCATATAAGATAAGAAATATATTTTAAAGGTTCAAAAATCCAGATTTGACAGTATATCAGTAACCTGGATTTTTCTACAATATGTTAGACTTTTTACTTTGTTTTAACTAACTTTAAAATATGATGCACTTTTTTCTAAAAAATAAAATTATTGCTGAAGGGATGTATTGATAAAAACTAAAGAAAAGAGAAAAACTTGGTAATATCTCTGCAGTGCAATGAGTACTCATCCTTTCATAAGGTGATAAACCAATCCTTATTTTCAATGAAAGTGATGTAACAACAAAAGTATTGTACTATCAGTAAAGAATTGGAAATTAAGGTCTTTATTATATTTCACTCATCTGATGAGTGAAGATTATTTAAGAAATGCATGCATAATGAAAGAGGATAGTTTGAGCTTTTGAACTGATGAATGATTGAGATATGATAAAGCTGAGATGAAGAATGTAATGATATAAACAAAAAAAAACCTTGAAAATATATCTGGAAAAACTTTCCATATAGTAGTGCCACTCAATGCAAGCCAGAGTAATCAATGGATGTCAGAAGGCTTGTGCATGAAATCCCTATCTAGTGCCTACTCATCCAATATCCCCATTAGGCACTAGATAGGGATTTTATGAACAAGCCTTCTGGCATCCATTGATTACTCTGGCTTGCATTGAGTGGCACTGCTGTATGGAGAGTTTTTCCTGCTTTAATAACAGTTGAGAAAGCATAAGAAATGGGGATATTGGATGAGTAGGCACTAGATGGCCATTATACACAAGCCTTCTGGCACCCATTATACACAAGCCTTCTGGCATCCATTGATTACTCTGGCTTGCACTGAGTGGCACTACTGTATAGAGAGTTTTGCTTGTTTTAATAACAGTTATGAGCAAGCATAAGAAATGGTGATCATGTAATGTTTAGTGGTTTAATGGGGACATTGAATGAGTAGGCACTAAATAGGGATTTTATGCACAAGCCTTCTGGAATTCATTGATTACTCTGGCTTGCACTGAGTGGCACTAATGTATGAAGATGTTTGCCTGTTTTAATAATAGTTATGAGCAAGCACAAGAAATGGTGATCAAGTGGTGTTTAGTAGAAAATATATCTGCAAAACAATAATCATTGAATAGTTAGATATAAATAGAAATCAGTTCCAAATTTAGAAGAGAAGTGAGTAATAAAAAAGTGCTGAGCTGTCAATATAAGAGGAATATTTATTTACTTAAAATTATTATGACATTTGCTCGAGTCTCAAAATATATATATTCTACCATTGCACAAAACTGAACAGGCCAATGCCCTTTCATCACTATAATTAATAAAATTTATATGTAAATAAAAATGTTTACATTTCCCAATCATTTTTATTTAAATATCCTAATTTACATAAAAAGTTACATACCATTTTAATAATTTATTTAAAAATAAAACTTATTTTAAAAATATTGCCTCATAATTACAGTAATTTTGCATATGATGGAATTATATTTATCAATAATATTTTACAGAGTTTAAATGTGTTGTTCCCTTTAGAGTATTCAATAGGGTGGCTGCCTTTAAAATGTAAAGCCTAGGTTCAATGCTGTGTTTTGCTAAATTTTTTAATAGTGTTATCTCTCTCTTTTTATTATTATTATTATTATTATTATTATTATTATTATGATGCTGTATCATCTTTTTATACATTTTACTAAATTACTTCATGTTCATCTACATATAATCTGAGTTACTTACTTATTATAAATAGTTTTTCCTATTTTTAATAATATTATCTTTTTTTAAAAAAAATGCTGCATAATTGCTTTTAAAAATGTATTTAATAAACAATCTAAGTATAAAAATTTAAAATTTCTTTCCTTAAATAAATCCTGGCTAAATTCATAATTGTCAAACTATATAATAAAGTATAATATATGTAATAGGAATAAGTGTAAAAAATGTAATATAGTAGTGTAATTATTGAACAAAAACAAGTAAAAGTATTTTTATTAATAAAAAACATAAATAAGTTTTGTCTTTGAGAAGTTTTGATTTAAATATAGTGAATGGATTTTGAAAACAAAGACCTTTTTTTAAACAAGAAGTTACAGCTTACTTAAATAAAACTGACCTAGTTTGGTGGTCCTATGTGCAAGAATGGAGATTAGTCATTTTATTTATATCAATAAACAATGTAAGCATGAAAATATAAAATATCAGATTATATATACAATTAATTATAGTTTTTAATAGTGAAATAACACAACATAATTGAAAGAATATGATTTTGTTAATAGAAAATGTGAATAAGTTTATGCACGAGAGATTTTCAATGAGTTTTCAAGCAAACATAAACCACTGTTTTGCTTGTTGCTATGCAGGATGGAGTTCAGAAGTGAAGCATTCCAAAAAATTATATTCTGGATGTACATAATATTTTTAATAACTAGATACATAGCTTATATATTACATAATTTCTTATAAAATCAGAGCTGATCTGAGAAGGAAAGAGGGACAGTGCAATGTTTTCGTGGGTATATGTAGTGGTTTTTTGAAATATGATAAAAACACTTAGTTTTTTAAAAAATATCTTATTAGTAGATATTTATTATATCTACTAGCAATTTCCAGGATTGTCTAAAAAGTAATATGAAAACTTTTAACATTAAAAATTTCAAATTCGCTAAATAAATATTTTTGTTTTAAAGTATTATTTAATTATTGTTTCAAAAATTACTTTTTGTAAACACTAGTTTGTTTTATTTTAGCCTGTGTTTTATACTCAGGGTTTATTTTATAGAAACACATTAAGATATTTACTAACATAACACGTTAAATGATTAAAGCTACATTTTCAAGTTGTTGTTTTTTTTTTGCAAAAGAACGCTAGAAAAAAACGTTTTTTAATTTACAAATTTTATTTCACAGAATGAAGGGGGGGGGGGGTTTCTAAAATTTACTTTGCACAAATGCACTTCTGACCCACATGCCGATACTGACTGGGTTATATTATTTATACTAATAAAGCTAAAATAGTTTATAAGTAAGCTTTATAATTTTTAAATAATGACAAGTTTTTAAGCATATAAAAAAATCATTGAAACATTAAAATAAAATTATAACTTTCAAGTAAAGTAAAAATGTTTCACAAAATCTCTAATAAAAAAAAAGGCAAGGTTTTAAATGACTTCTTATCTATAATAATAACAGTAGAAGGTTACTGAATTACTATAAAAAAATAGAGATTGTATTTCAGAAAGATAAAAAAGAAAAGAGGCATATAAACTTAGTTTCTTTTACATTGTGTACTTAGAAATTGTGTCTTTTGATATATTTTAGTTTAAATTTATCAAAGGCAAAGTAAAAATCAAACTATATAAACTGAAGATAAAACATTTTTATAATACTAATAATTTCAATATTATTAACAAAGAGAAGGGAAAAACTTAATCTAATTTAAAGACTATTTTGTCAAGAAATATATGTCCTGAGGGAATAATCACAAATACTACATTTCAAAAACATTTTTTAATCTATAACTTTTATTTAAAATTATTTTTACTTTACTTTTTTAATTTCTTATTTTTTTAAAAAGATATTAACTTACACTACAATCAATAATTATTTATATAATACTAAATTTAATATATATAATAATTTTATTATTTTATAGTATTAAAAATTTTCAGAGCAATAATATGAATGTTAATATGATATCGAATTCTCTCAGTTGTATGTATAATATAAGCAATATATATGATGAAATTATGAATGACAACATTTAAGCTTTATTTATTATTTAATTAAGATATAAATATTATATAATGGCCAACTTTTGCCTTGCAAGGTTTAATTCAGTAATAGAATGGTAAATTTAAAAACTCTAAGTCCATAATCTGTAGTTCAATCTCTTTTACTTCTAGTTCTTGATCTTCTTATGAACTTCGTAGCATTATTTTTTTATCAGTCAAATTCTAAATTGCAAACTGTTATAATATAATTTCTTTCTGAAGGTTTGTTATGACTGTATTTTACTTGTATTTATATATTAAACTATTTCCACCATCTAATATCAAGTATTGAATGTCTTTAGAAAACTTTATATAAACATTTCAATTACATTGAATTGTTATTAATAGCACACAGTTTAGTATATGACAAAGTTTTGAGAAATTGTTCTTTCTCTCTTCTGCAGGTGTTGCTGGCCTGACCATTGACAGTACTAGCATGGGAATTGAATCTTAAAATATTGAATTTTAAGGTAAAGCTTACAGGGTCAGATTCAGGCAAACTTCTTTCATCAACCATGTTAAATAGTGAACTAATGGTGGGATGACACTTAAATGTTGTTAAATATATCTTTGTAATGTATTAACCCTCCTGTACTCTGACACATTTCTTTGTTCTCACTAGATTTAAGCTTTCAACTTTTACTTTAATATTAAACCATTATTATTTATCAAAATATAATAAATTTGACCTCATTTAATAGATATTTTTGTTTAGAAATTAAATACATTTTAATAAATCATATTTCATTTTCAGAATTATTTAAAAAATTAGATTTTAATCAAAACAAAGTACTATCCAAATTTCAATTCAATTTGAAAAATAAATGAAATCTTCTTTGTTTGATGTTTGTTTTAAAAATATGAACAAAGTACTTGTAATATCTAGTAAATTTAGTAATTTATGCTTTAAAAGTTTAAAAATTTTCCAGAATTTTTATAACATTGCTAAATGTTATAACAAACTGTTTAGTGATGACATTTCTAGACAGTTGTATTTCCCACAATCTTAATCTCTATGGTAAAGTTACACAGAATAATATATTCTTTTATATTTTAAAATAAAACATTTTTAAACATATGTTTTATGTGAATATGTAATAAATTTTACAATCACTAGTTATATCAAGTACTGCCCACTTTTTCCAGATTTGCTTTACAAATGAAATTTGAATTCAAATTTCATTTGCTTTCTCTTGTTCATATAAATGATCTATGTTATTAATTAGGGGGAAACATGTAATTAGACTCAGATGTAAACAAAGTCTCACTTAGTATAGGTAATAATTTAATTTTATAAGGTAGTTAATGTTTACTCATTTTAACAGCCTTGTGAATAAATCAAATGTATAAATATCAAGTACTAACAATATGCAATTACTGGAACAGTAATTATAAATTTCATATTTGTTTATTTATCCACACAGTATTAACTTTTACAGGTAGGGATACAGAAACTTTCAGTCTGAAAAAAACCAGAAAATGCTAAAATTGTATTTTTAAAAAATTGTGTTTATACAGCCATCTATTGAAATATAACATTGAATTTTTTTTTAATTCATAAATTTGTATAGTTTTAAAATACAGAGTTTTTAATTTAAAAAAAAAATCAAAAGAGAACTGTATAATCAAATAATGGCAAAGTCAAAGAGTTTTAGTACTGCATTCTTCCCTTTGTTTGATTTATTCCTTTGGGGTCCATATTGCTTGTGAGATTATTTCAAGAACATTTTTGGAATAATTAAAAACAATATTTTTTTTGCAAAGTGTGTAATAATTATTAAAAATCAAAAATATGCATTATACTGTTATTTTATATGTATGTATTTTATTTTTAAAAATAGAAGCCAATCACTTCTAGAGTAACATTCAAAAACAATGCAATACTGATCACCCCATTTTATAAAAATTATGGCGAATGTGTCATTTCAGATCCTTTATTAGGTTAATTTGAAATATTCTAAAAATTAGTATTTTAAAATAGAATTTGACAGATTTATCATATAATTATTTTTTTTATCAAAATTTTAAAACAAATTTCAATTAAAAAAGATTTTATTCATTTTCTGAAGTTGTCATTACAATTAATTTTTTTCAATATTTGCAAGTTCAAATATAAATTTTTAGAATTTTTTTCATTTGGAACTACATATTATTACCAAATCAAGTTCATTTTTTTAAGTTCTTATATAGAATAACAGTTTTATATTAAAATAAAAAGGTGAAAGCCTACAAAAACTCTCACCAGGGAAAACAATTAAATCTAACACAATACAGAAAGATTAAAATGAATAGAAATTGATTCTATTTTATACAATTAAATTATAAGCCATATTCAATGAGACTTTATTTATACTGTCAAATAATTAAATATTTGCTTTCATTTAATATTTCATCACTTGAATAATAATCATAAATTTGTTATTTGGCTATTTATTCACAAAGTATTAAAATGAGTAGAACTTGCCTCTACCTTATAAACATAAATTATTAGCCATATCAAATACAATTTTGTTTACATCTGAATCTGTTTCCAGTTTACCCTAAATAATATCATTTGTTATACTTGCTATGCTCATAAGAACTCGGATAAAAATGAATTAATTTATTGTTTGCAGAACAAATATGAGAAAAAAAGGCAGTGTATGATATAGCCAATACTTAGAAATTTATCATTCTACTGACTTTATATTGCTAATGTTGTATTAATTGATATTTATGAATATGTAATTATATATTGAAACAGACAGATCGAAGAATCGATCTTAGTTTCATGGTTATCATTTAAGAACGGTAATTCTAAACCACTATTTACCCGCAATGAGACTTTTTCTATTCCAAGCCACATAAATTTTAAGTTATTTATTTTGTGTTTGTTTAAAAAGAATTTAATGTAAAGAGTATGAGTATAAATGTCACAAATCATGATAGATAATATTCGTGTGTGTGTGGTTTGTGGATTTATATTAGCTCAATTTAAAAGTTTCAATTGCGTGTATATTTTCTTTAAATTTTAATTTTGCAAATTATACAAAGTCATTTAAAAATGCTGATCAAAAGTCACATTCCTTTGATCAGTATTTTTAATCAAAATCTTACTTGTACAAAATGTATAGAATAATTAATTTGTACTTTGATGAATTAACATAATGAATTTATATTTTTGTATTCACGAATTCCGATGTAATTGTTTTGTCAATTTAGAATCATGTATTAAATTTAAAAATAAATGAAAACCGAACAATGGAAATGAGAAACGTAGAACTCTTATCAAGAAAGGCAAATGCTATTGTATAGTCAAAAATTAGATATTGCTGGAGGCCAGAAAATCAAAGGAGGCGGAGTCATGAACAAAAACTAGGCAGAAAGGTCAATTATAGCCATCTTAAAAATAATATAGACACTCTAACTTTTGACTTGGCTGTGCTTAGATTGTCTCAAGCTACAGCAAAGTAGTTGTTCCAGAGAAATCACTTCAACCGTTATTAAGAAGTTGCCCGGTAAACTGCAATCATGATGGGCTAAGTCCAAGAAGCTGATCCCTGTTCTGCCACTTTAAATCTTTCATACCGCTGATCTGTAATGTTTTCCGTGCTTCCAGTCTTCCAAATTCCAACATTTAAATTAACCATGCCGTTCTAAGAAATTCAAAATGCGCGCCTACGTTCTTCATACATATCACCGCAAGAAGAAAAACCGGACGAAGAAAGAATGGTAACTTTTGTTACATGAACTTTTTAACTTTCCTCTCAGTAATAATTTTATATTTAATCTGTTAATCAAAGTAATTGCATGTAAATTTCTTGCTTTCCATTTGAAAATGTTACACTAAAACCTGTCAGTAAATTTCTTCTCTAATATTTCTGTGCTCTAGTCTTTAGATGATAATTATTAATATTTGTGCCTACTAATAATCCATTTGTGAATACATTTATATTTTTACTATTACTTATTTTACAAACAAAACGATGCCAATAATAATATTTCTCAACTTTAATTAAAGTCAGTAAAGTTCATCTCATAATATTTATTATATTCATTTTAAAAGTAATTTTCTAGTATCGAACTAAAAATCGTTTCATTTATGTTGAGTTGAGAAATATTCAAATATTTTTATTGTTTCTTTTACTTCGTTATGATATTTTAATCTATACTCCAAATCTCAAATACTTAAAATAGTCTAAAATTTTATTATAATTTTTTTATATATTATTACGGAGTAAGAATAATAAGTGAATATTTTTTTTGCTATTATTACCTTCCGAACAATCTGGGGAGTTATGGGTTTCAGAGTGAAATTAATTAATTGTTACTTTTGCGATCATTTGATTTCGCCATGTTTTATTGAATAGTTATATCGGACTGTTGCGTAGAAAATGTTACGGAGAGAAAAGGTTTTATATAATTTCGTTTTAAAATCCACTTCCGATCACTCTTCCTCGATGTTACTGTGGCAATGCCTTTACCTTCGCCTAAGTTGGCGTCTCGTTTTACTACCACATGTAGAGAAAGAAATTCTTCTCCAGGTAATCTCTTGGATCACCGGGGTTCGAAAATGAGCCTGGCTGGTTGTAGTGTCCCGGATCTACTTGGGGGCATTAAGACTTGTCAAAGTACAAGCCGCCCGGTATTCCATCAATGCACCGCAAGTTATTATTTGTAGTATACCTTAATCCCTGCAACCATCAGTACATCAGTATTATATATTATATTTTTATATAAAACCGCCTCCCATTTATCCGTATACACAATGGTTTGAATCTATTAAAATAAAACAACTTAATATAAACTAGTAGTTAAATATTTTAAGTGCTCCAATTACTCTGATTCTCATATCAACCTGTACAACCATTTAAACATATAAATATTGGCATGAGTTTGTTAATCAGTACAAACCGATTATTGATGACTAGCAGCAATTTATTATAAAATACATATGAGAGTTTTACCGTACCTGTAAATAATATTATTCAATGCTTTCAATAATTTATTAAAAATTTATCTAACCAAATTTTGTCTCTCTTGCATTATTACCCTCGAAATCTAGTCAATCACCTGCTGTCTGTATCGACAACTTAAATATATACATTAAATTATTAGCCGTACCAATATCCTGACTATAAGATATCTATGAAATAGCTGATTGTAGGTAATTTAGTCTGTGTTTTTTCGATGAGCTAGTAAAGGGAAAATCCCGTACCGTTGTAATGTTGTCATCGGTGGGTCATGCCAGGGTTTTGGGTTTGAATTTAGTTTGCATTTTGGAATTTATTCCTAGACGTGGACTGGGTTTGAATTCGGATTACTGTGTGTGATTAAGCATGGTGATTTTTACCGGTACAATATATTGTGTGAGAACATTATGGTATATGAGTTTAAACCCAGTCATTTCCACCTCATAAAAAATAATGGGGCATTTTATTTAAGAGAAAAAAAGAATTTTAAAATTATATTTCTTTTAAATTATGTTTTTATTGTTTAAGTTGCATACTCAAAATATATGTAAAGTTCTGCATGGCTATACACTAATATAATCCAAGTAAATTCTCTTATCCAAGTTTTAGTTGAAAAAAAAATGAGGAAAAAATATATAAATTTATAACATTTTTTTTCTTCTAAAAGTTAATTTTTTTTTTACAGTTAAACTTACTTCTTTTTTTTTTTTTTTAGTAGATAAGCAGATTTTAATTCATCGATAAAAAGATTAAGTTGTTGATATATTTTTTTTCCAAGTTAAAAATCAAATTAATTAAAATAAGATAGATGAGTAACATTGAGAAGTCCACAATGAAATAATTAAATATACAGACCTAGTGTGTATCCAAGCTTATTTTAAATCTATGCATATATTTGTTTTAATGATGAGTGTAAAGTAATATTGTTCAATGTATACCCGTGTTTAAGTTAAATATGTTACTGCAGAGCTGGCTTGCTCAAAATGAATGTCATTAAATTATACAACTTTGTAACAATAAATCTTCCTTTGAAAAAAAAAAAAATAAAGTAAATTTTTTTGTTAGTTTGTCTGCATGGGTCTATCATTAATGGAGAGATTTTGACTATAAAAATGACCTTCTTGCATTGTTCTTTCTCTTTTTGTCTGCAGCTGACTTAGAGTGAAGGACACTAACTTATAAGAAGAAAAATAGATTCATTTTTGCAACCATAAGTTGCTGATTAAAATCATTGGTAACAAATGTAAGTAAAAAAGCAGGTAATTTTCCAATAGAGAAATGAAAAATAATAACTTCTATAAAGGAATGACCAATATGAGTGAGGAGAACAAGTTTTTAAGTATCAGTCAAGTCAATCATCACTAAAAGAAAGGTGACCTATTGCTAAGAACACACCCATTTTCCAAAAGTTTTATTTAAGAAATCTTCTGAAAAAAGGAGAGAAAATGAAGGAATACCAGTATAAAAATGAACTCTCATAGTCAATGCTTTCCAAGATGCCAGATCTTCAGAGAAATGTATTATTTCACATATATACATGCAAGTTAACTTTGAAAGAGAACATATATTTATACAAAATTTGAAAAGATGGATAGCCTTTTTTATTATAATACATCACTAGTTATTAAACTGTAGAAGCACCTATTGTGTTATTTAAAAAAATTGGATGAGAAGTGTATGTGTGCATAACAGCAAACCCAGAGAAAACTGAGATATGTACTGTGAACCTAAATGAGCTTAAAACCCAAAGGTGAGACTATCTTATTTTTATTGAAATTAATATTTTCCTCTTTCTTTTTTTGTATTTCAATTAATTATATGTACATTATTATTATGGTGTAAAAAAGAAATGCTATTTATTTCTTGGGAGTTATATGAGGTTATGAAATGCGTTTGTAATTTAATTTTTATTGTTATTAAATCTTAAATTTTATTAAAATGTCTTTCTTCTTTATTCTTGGCAGCATTCCAAAATAGTTATAAAATTGTATAAGTTGAGTGATAGGTATATGTATGTGTGATGTGATTTATAAAAATTAATTATCAAAGGAGAAATGAGAGAACTAGAGGTTATAGATATTACCAGTTTAAGAAATAATAATAATGAATGTTGATTTATCACATGGTATGAAATGCCATGGTATTTAAAATGGCTGGCACATATTAAGTGTAAATATTTCATCATCATATAATCCATTGGCTAACTGCCAACAGAATTATAATGAAAATATAGTTAAGCTCTCATTAAAAGTATAAACACACGTTAACTAGAGATAATCAGTCTGATACATAAAGCTATACAACTGTAAAAGTGTGCATTGAATGTGTAAAAAGTCTAAGACTCTTTGTGTTTTTCTGAAGGTTTGTGATGATGGTGTTCTAGCTGTATTTTTATACTGGACTATTTCCATCATCTAATATGTGTGTTGAATGTCTTTAGAAAAGTTTAATTTTAATTAAATATTTCAAATGCATTCAACTGTTAGTAATATCACAGCAAACAGGTTAGTATATGCACAACATTTCGAGAGGTATTTTTCTCCCCTCTTCTTCAGGTGTTGCTGTCCTGACCAGTGATGGTAGTAACATGGGATTCGAACCTGGGTCCTTCGATTCTTGTTTATTGAAGTTTAAGTTAACGCTCTAACCAACTGGCAGGATGGCTCAGTTGGTTAGAGCGTTATCTTAAACTTCAATAAACAAGAATCTAAGGACCCAGGTTCGAATCCCATGCTAGTACTGTCACTGGTCAGGCCAGTAACACCTGAAGAAGAGGGGAGAAAAATACCTCTCAAAACATTGTGCATATACTAACCTGTTTGCTGTGTTATTACTAACAGTTAGTGCATATACTAACCTGTTTGCTGTGATATTACTAACATCTTTTGCTGTGATATTACTAACAGTTGGTGCATATACTAACCTGTTTGCTGTGATATTACTAACAGTTGAATACATTTGGAATATTTAACTAAAATTAAACTTTTCTAAAGACATTCAACACACATATTAGATGATGGAAATAGTCCAATATAAAAAATACATCTAAGACTCTTTATCTGATTGATACAATAAATATATATAGATTATTAGGTCAACTATCTGTAGATAGGAAATAATAAATGACCTTCAGACATTAAATTAACTACAAATAAGTGCCTTAATCATAGAGAAAAATATCCAGACATTACATCAGAATTGTTATCAGAATTTGAAGAAATTTATAAACCATAATATCATAAAGAATTACCCATTAACATTGGTTGCAGCATTGCATGTTAGTGCTTAACTACCTGTCAACCCCCCCCCTTCTTATGCTCCACTAATGAATGGCATTATCAATCGTTTACAATACTAAAAACAAAGACTATTTTAATATCTATAAACAAAATTAAAGTAGTGATTAAAAATTTGATAACTTCTGTATTAATTTATTAGTGAAAACACAACAATAAAAAACAAATTATAGATTTTAAACAGTCATTTTCAAAAAGATTTAAAATAATATATGGAAAGTTTAGAATCTTTACAGCAAGATAACAATTACAAACAATGAAATCAGTTGAAAATTAACAAACATATTTGAACTTAGAAAAGGAAATGTAAATTCTAAAACAATAATCAATGACAAATGTACTTGTCTTTTTTATTACAATTAAGTGGGTGGTATTAAGAAACATTTTTCATTAATATAGATATATAATACTGAAATTCAATGCAAAGTCACTGAAAATAGATTTTACGCAGATGAGTGAACGAACCTAATGCAAAATCAATGACAAGAAATAAAAAAACAAAAACAAATAATTTTTATAATAACAAGTATAGATATTTGAATACCAAAATAGGAATGGGTAGATTACTCCTAACATTATTGAGAAGTTATTTGTTTACAAGAAGAGAAAGAAAGATAGGCTAACAGAATTCATTAAATAATGTATCACGGCAATAAAAATACTCAACAAAACACCATCATTCGTCAAGCGTTGGTGGCCGAGTGGTTAGCACAGCTGCCTTATAAGCAGTTGTCCCGGGTTCACTTCCCGGCCGATGCTTTGACACATGAAAAAAAAAACACACCATCACTCAAAAAAAAAGTTATTGATTATATTTTGATTAGAGATATAGAATAATAACAAAATATACTAATAAATCCGGATGCAAATAGCAAATGCTGATCATAATTTATTAATAAGCATCCTTAACTTAAAACTGAAAATATCTATAAAAGGATTTGTCAAATCAACATTAAACACAAAAGAAGAATTAAAAAACTTATTGTATCTAAATAATTTATTTCTGAAAGATAAGGAAATTTAAAATATAAACTAATGTGCCTATGTACAGACAAGGTATTTAAGCAGTGGAACAAGTTAAAATAATTTTTTTTAAAAAAAAAGACAATATAGTAAGTGAATAAAAACAAAAAATAAATATAAAATGATGTATAACTGATAATCCATCTCATAGGGAGAAAAAAAAATCTAAATGATGCACAAAAATATAAAATACGTGGAATATATGTAAACAAAAATAATTTAAAACACACACACACAAAATGCTTGGGAAATAAAAGTTCAAAATTAAACAATAAAAAAAAAAGTCACAAATTAAAAAAAAAAAAAAAGATCATAAAAAAAAAAAAGTCATTAGAATTAATTACAATAAAAAATTCCATCAAAGCCTACCTAGAGAAAATAAAGCATAAAAAATAATAATTGATAGAAAAATAAAAATATAGTAATAATAACAAAATTAATCAAAAACAGATGCAAATCTAGTCAAAATAAGAGTCATAGATCACATGACACTATACTCTTAAGCTAGTAAGTTATAAACAATGAGGATTGCCAATTCCTCAACAAGCTTTGTGATAAATGCTTAGCTAGAGAAAGCATTTAAAATATCTCTGTCAGGACCCCCCAACCTCTGACCATGGTTTCAGGCTCTGGCACTCCTCAGAGAAGTTCTAGGGTAGGTTCAAACACTAGATCCAAATCTAGCTTTGAAAAAGAAATAAAGGATATGATAATATATATACATATAATGTCTTATTTGGGTTATACTGTGTATTATGTTTTTGCTTTAATTTTCAACGTTTTGGTGAAATAATATTTATTTTAGTTATAAAACAATGAAAATATTTGATATAATATATAATATAGGAGTGTACCAATAACTCAAACAAGCTCTTAATTGATAAGATAAAGATTTTAAGTGCTTTCTCTTACCACCCTTTTCAATTAAGAGCTTGTTTGAGCTATTGGTATGCTCCCTATCTTACATCTTGTAAATACAAGCTCATAAAAGCAATGCCATGCTATATGTCACTTCTTTATTGATTATTGATATAATATATATGTATAAACAATGATGAAATCCAAATCAAACTTATCAAAATATAAATAAATTAAAAATGATAAACCTAGTCAAATGTCTAAATAATATGCATGGACAACTCTTCAAGAGATATTTAAAACATGGAACTATCAAACATATAGTTCTCCACATGGCATATAAATTTTAAAAATATGGAATAACCAAAATATTTAACTATCATGTTTCCTGAAAATAAGACCAGGTTTATATTAATTTTTGCTCCAAAAGATACTTTAGCACTTATTTTCAGGGATTTTTTATGTACAAAAATCTACATTTATATTTATTTATACATTCATTATTTTATGAAGTGATATTCAAAAATAACTGGAATCATTCCTTGGTAGCTATGTCTTTTGTAATACATGCTTCATCTTCTAAATACCTCTCGCAGGAACCCTTCTTCATCAATCTGCCAAATGATGGCATTGTGTGAAATTATGAACACACATAGCACATTTTTTTGTAAAGGGTATTTCATGCATTTGGCAATTTTCATATTGACTAAAAAGTTGGAACAATGTGAGATTCTATTGGTTTTTTTTTTAAGAAAAATGGCAGAGAAAACAATTGTACTGCTTAAAATGGCTTTAAAAAAAGTTGATTTGAAAAAACACAAGCTTACAACTGGTTTAATGGAGATGTTAAATTCACAATGTCTCAAAAAAGCATGTCAAGTGAAGTTAAATGTCAAAATGATGCTGTTTTTTTGGAAGCAAATAGCTTTGTTCACACAGAATCAGTTTGTAATGATCAGGTATTTAAAATTTACAAGTTCTAAAATTTTCATCTATGTGGTAAAATGTAAATGTCCCATTTTGTGACAAAGTGAGGAGTGCATGTTTAATTATGACAGAGCACTAGTGCATAAAGCTTGAGTGTGAAACAATTTTTAATTAAATTCAGCAATGACCCAATTTATCTACCACATTCACTTGATATTGCTCCATGCAACTTTTTTTTAATCTCTCAATTTTTTTTTTTGCAGACTTAGAAATGATGAAGAAAGAAATGATGGTGGCACTAAAAGGCATTACTTTGCAAATGCTTCCAGATTACTTTAAAAAGGTAAAAACACATTTCAACCACTGCCTTGCATTAAATAGACTATACTTTGAAAGAGATCCAATTTACAACATCTAAAAATAAATATACAATTTTTTTAATTACAAAATTCTGGTTATTTTTGGGTCCCCTCTCATATAATTCAATATGTCCATGTGTTTCAATGGAAGCCCTGACAATCTTAAGCAGAGCTTATATTTGGGATAAAGATTATATTATGAGCTTCCTGAAAAATCATGCTAGGGGTTGTTTTCGGGTTAGGTCTTATTTTTGAGAAACATGACTTTTTAGTTCTACATATTGCACAATTAAAAAGATGACTCATAAAAATAATAAATGCAATAAAATTAGCAGACCAATTATACCTTACCATGTTTCCCTAAAAATAAGACCTAATCAAAAAATAAGTCCTAGTATGATTTTTGAGAATGCTTATAATATAAGCTCTACCCCAAATATAAGATGTAGTTAAGATTGGCAGCCTGATAGATGGCTTTTGTTTGCCCATTGAAACATATGATAGACATATTGAATTATAAAAGTAATGAATGTATAAATAAACAATATCACTGATATTAATGCTTTAAATAAATGGTTTTTATATTTTCCCAACTATTTTCGACAAACATAATTGTACCTATATAGAGAAACAATTTATTTACCACAAGTCAGTATATCGGACAATTTATAATTTTATTTATATATTAGGTATATATTTTATATTTAATAGTTAGATTTAGAGTTTCAGTATGGTAGTTTTTAAATATTCAAGATAGAAGAAAAATTATTTTGATTTCTTACATTTTCTCCCTCCCGAATGACTTTATTAAAATAACAGAAGTGATTTTAAAAATCGAAGTTTAGCTTAAGTTAAATCAGATTCTTTTTCTCTTAAAGAAAAGTTTTTAAGATGAATATCCAAGCAGGGCTATTACAAGTAATTTGGAAAGGGTTTACAGTTTGCATACTTTGTAATGGATGGTCGTGATTGTGTCATATATGAATCTTCTTGATTCAATATGCCACATGTTATTATGGATGTATTTAATGTGCACATGTGAAATAAAGAAACATTTTGTAAATTTTTATGTAATTTTTATTGCTTTTGTTAACTGTAATCATTTTTGTTACCACGCCTGTCTTGCAAGTCTTCAATTAACACTTGATTTAATAGTAAATTTAAATGGAATAATATTTTGATTGCCTGATAAAAGAGCTATTCTAGTGAGTACAAGAAAGGAATTGTGTGGGGCTCCTGGAGTAAGAATCTTACAGCTTTCCATAAAGAGAAAAAGTATTTCAATAAATGTACATTTTTATACATGAAAAAATAAAAACCTAAAAATAAGCTCTACAGTACTTTTGGAGCAAAAATTAATATAAAACTGAGTCTTATTTTCAAAGAAACATAGTACATAACACCCCAGATTATACAACGCTTTTCAGTAACTAATTCTATTTCTTGCTCTCCAGTTCTGCCAACTAATATAAGCTTAAATAATCAGTAGATGCCAGAAAATAGTGCTTAATAAATCCATATGTAGCACTGTTCTATCCATATCCCAGACTACTTTCTAGTTTATGATTTTTTTAGTGAAGCATTTGATTTTGGGAGGTGCCCTATAAATTATTAAAACACAAGATAATAAAATAAGTGAGTGCTGAATTGATATCAAATATATGTAGCTATGCAAACATCAAGATGTTTTCTTGAATTTTAGGCTAGTAGCTTGATAGTATAAAAGAGTAAAAGATGACTGTTGGAAGAAAGATCTATTCAATGAAAAAAAAATCAGGTACCCTAAATCTACATTCAAAATTGCTCACTAATGAAAGCCATAAACTAGAAACTCATATGAGGATATGGATAGGACATGACTGGGTAGATAGGGATTTATTAAGTATTAATACCTAGCATCTACTAATTAGATAAGATTGTATTAAGTAATGTAAATGAAATAGGAGAACTAGAATTTGCTACTGAAAAGCTTTGTGTAGACTGGAGAATATGTGACATTTTGTTAGTTTTACACAAATCATGGTCAAAATTCAGACTGGGACATTAAAATGTGTAGATAATAAAATGATGTTATATCTATGTAATTGTGCTAGCAAGTTGGTTAAGATTAAAAATTAAGATGTTGAATGAATTTCATCTGATAGCTTGCTAGTATTATATATATATAGCTGGTGAAGGAAAGGTGCATTATATCAAAAAAATTCAGAGGTTCTAGATTTAAATCAAAAATTCCTCATTGACAAAAACCATAAGCTAAAAACTAATCAGGGGATTTGGATAAAATAGCATGAGAGTGGAAGAAATAGAATTTACTATTGAAATTATCAGACTGGGGTCAATTTTTAGAGTAGAAATGACAAAATTTCCAATTCACTCTTATAAAAAAATTATTGTAAGAGGGAAGGGTGAAACAGAGATATAAAAGAATGGAAGGGTCTGACTACTGAAAAGATAATCCACGATTTGAAAAATAAAAATTTGAGCTATTTGTTATCTCCCAACTGAGAAAATGTGTTCAACAGATATTTGTAGTTAAATATGCCTGGCTATCATATTTTCAGACTATATATCTCATATTTTCAAAGTATATACATATTTTTTAATAATTAATATTTGTGATTAAATGTCTTGATAAAAGAAGCAATTTTATTTTTTTGTTACGAGTAGTACGGAGTATGAAGTGGGAGGGTGTATTATTTACCGGAACAACATTTTCCATTAAAAATAGATGGTTGTGTTTAGCATTATATGTGTATATATCAATTTACTTGATGATTTATTTTATTACACATAGATTTGTTAAATAAAAATCAATCTATTTAATCAATATTAATATTCTATTCACATTCACTGCCTTGAGTATTTAAAGCAATCTTTTATATATACAAAGAATCAATAAGAAAGTGATTTTCACTTTCTTGTTACAAGTATTGTCGAATATTGGGGTGGGGGTGTGTATTATTTACCAAAAGAGCATTTTCTTTTTAAAAACAATTGAAGTTAATTGTTGTATATATATAAATTACAATCTATTTGCTTTTATATTTCAAATATGTGATTGTGGACTATGGCTTCTAAGAAGTTATTCAAACTTTATTAAATGTACCATTAATAACTTATGCTAAAAAAAGCATAGTAGATTTCCGGTCTACGCATATGGATCAGATAAATAAGTAAATAGAAATGTACAAGATTACAAATAATGTTTTATTACAGTATACTATACACATGATAACATAATAATTATAATAATAGCAACAGTAATAATAATATGTAATAAAAAAGTCAAGTATTTTCCACCTGCATTCGTAAAAAGAAATTAGCAAAAAAATTAATAATAATACACCAAGAAAAAATAGAATATAACCTTCACAAATATTAACAAATGATTCAGTCATTTTTCGCATAGGGAATGAAATAACAATAATCCAAATTTACATAAATTTGACATTTTATATAGTAATTTCTAATCCAATAATGAATAAATAATTATGCACATATTTATAAAGATGACTGCTGTGAATAAAAACTTGATAAGAATAAGAATATTTGTAAAATAAAATTATGTGATATATATAAGAACATCACCAAATCTTCTATAAATGAGTTGGTGCAAAATGTGAACACACAATGATTTTGATATTACTAACCGATTATGCACGAATTCAAATAATCTACATTTGACTTTAAGACTAATAAAATCAACTAAGATTTAGAGTAAGTGAAGGTTTTTAAAAAAACAGAGAAGATCATTACCATCTACATATATTAGAAATACAAAAACATTAAAACTTATTTTTGCAAATAAGAAACAAAATTAATAAATAGTCAAAATAAGAGTCATAGATCACATGACCCTATTCTCTTAAGCTTGTAAGTTATAAACAATGAGGATTGCCAATTCCTCAACAAGATTTGTGATAAATGCTTAGCTAGAGAAAGCATTTAAAATCTCTCTCTGAGGAATGCCAGAGCATGAAACCATGGTCAGAGGTTTGGGGGGGGGGGGCTCTGTCAGAAATATTTTAAATGCTTTCTCTAGCTAAGCATTTATCACAAAGCTTGTTGAGAAATTGGTAATCCTCATTGTTTATAATTAATAAATATTTTAAAAACTATATATACTATATTTCAAAAGGAACTTCTTAATTTTAATTTGGAAGCAATCCACTTCTCTCCTAAAGTAATCAAATGGTTTACTACTCAGAAAATCATGTGATATTTGAGCACTCAAGCTGCCTCCCATGGACTTCAGTTTTAGATTTCAACAATCTACTTTCTGCACATAGGTTAATCACTGTAAACTTTTATCAGTCAAATTATTCTTTTACACTAGTTATGATAATTACATAAACATTAAATTATGTTGATGAAAAAAGATGCTACAAACATGTAATGATAAGTGGCTTTACTTGATATTACATAGATACTTAACTTTTGTATCTTCAACTATATAAGTTACTACAAAGTTTCAAGATTTCTCTTTATTCTACTTGAGAACAATCTACTATAACACTGAGTAATCAATTATACTTCTAATAATATCTACCATTCAAACTGGTTTTTAATTTTGGTCTTTATCAGGGGAATTTATAACTTGAATCTGAAATTACAAAATTTACACATCCAACAACCACTTTTAACTTCTTTATAATATCATGATAATAATTTGAAATTAAAAAAACACTTAAGGAAAAGAAGTGCTTTTGTTTGTACATGTTGAGAATAAACTGAAAAAGTCATAGAATATTTTTCTGCTATTAAGCATTATAACCAAAGTGTAAAAAAACATAGCATGGATACAGCTGAAGTGAATAAATAAAATATAGTTGATGGTCTGGTAGCAAGATTCACATAATTAGCTGAAGTTCAAAACATTAGGATTTTTTAAAAATTTCTAGCTATTAACTTCAATATAAAGGGTTTAAAATATTTTCTGGATACATCAAACGGTTTAGTTTCAACTTTGAATCTTAAATTTTCTGACAAAGAGGAGAAACAAAAACTATTCTCAAAATATAGATATAATAACTCTACCATATAAAATCCAGTTATTATTCAGATGTGCATTGGATGATTCTGGAACAAACTGAAGTGATTACTCTTGAGTATATATCTTAAAAACAAGCTAAGAAAATCATATAATGTTTTGTCAGTGTTATATAATGTTTTATTATCATCAAGTTCTCAGGGTCTTATCATTATTGTTTCTCATGCCAATAATTATTTCTATGTTCTAACTCAGGGGTTCACAACCTTTTTGTACTTAAGAGCACATTCTATAACACCGGCCAGGTGGTTGGCACCATTTATTTTTTCAATCAGGTGGTGAGTACCATTTATTTTTTCAATGTAAATTTGTAGTTGGATATTGTTAATAATACATATAATGTACAAAAAAATATTTATTTCAAAAATAAAATTTTAGCATATAATTAACGTTTATATTTTTACACTGTAAAAGTATAGTATGCCCTACAATTTGATTACAATATAATACAATAATTTATAAGAAATTTTAAAAATTAAATTTATTTGTATCAGGTAAATAATTTTTTATCGTGTTTGGATAGTGGCGGGCACATATAAAATTATCTGCAGGCACTATGGTGCCCACAGGCATAGGTTAGGGACCCCTGTTTTAACTGGTACAGTGGGCATATGTATTTGTGCAGTTATGCTTCTATCCTTTAATTAGATATATGGTAATTCAGATCCCAATTTTTTCTTCTCTTGGAATTGAAATGACTATTCTAATTTACAGCTGCCTGCTAATGACGAATAACATAAAAAAGAATTTTAAAATATTCAAAGGCAGCATTAGCATTAATTCTGTATCTATAGTATTTTTGAAAGCACATCCACTAAAATATATTAAGATTAGTAAACCAATTATCCATACTTATTCATGTTTTTATTACTGAAATAAATCTACATCAGCACAAGACATTCAGTCAATTTTAAAATAAGTTTCTGTGGTTTGCATTATTATTTTTTAGCAACTGATGTCATCAGTTTGATTCCATGACTTTCCAAGATTCAGAAATTCTCCAAATTATCAAATTGTATTACATAATGGGATAAAGTTTTTTGCTCGATCTGCTTTAATAATTCATTTGGTATTATCTTCAACTGCTATAAACTCAAGATATCTTGAGTTCTGACTCTTGTGATATTTATAATTATCAAGATATCAGCTTGCATAGGATTAAAAAATAAAAATAATTGTCAGATGTATATTTGCAAACCAATGCTTCTCACCAATAAATATTAATAACTAGAAAGTGATTGATGATCTGATGTACTGTAGCTTCTTCTTAAACGAAGTCAAAAAACTCTCAGCAATTATACCAAAAAAAATTTGTTAGCTACTTAATTTTACATTCCCCAGTCTAAGTTTTCCCATATTCTGCTCCATCCCATTTTCACAACATAATCTTTGTCATCTCTACAGTCTTTATATCTAAATCCCCTTATCTTTTCCCAAACTCAGCATAAAAACCAATAATCCACTTTCTGTATAATCACTTTTTTCATATTTATTTTTCCATAACTTCATTATATGTGCCCTTTCTGTTTTCAAACATTTACATTCAATTAACAGATACCTAATATTTTCTATTCCTTCCTTACATAATTTCCAGACTAAATCACCCATATTTTTCCATTTAGATTTTAACTGCATTACTGCCATCTGGTGTCCATTGATTGTAATATATACACTAGATGACTCTAAAGTGATACAGTGAGTTGCTGTTCCTATTTCATAACATCTTGATTATAAATTAAATCATAACGATTCACATACAAATCAATAGAATTATGTATAGATAAGTAACTCCATCACACAAATTATAGTTTATTTTCTAATTAACTAACTAATTAATTTCTATTTTCTTTCAAAATTGGGCCATTAATATATATGAATTCATATTCATTTACTATTTTTTTATTTATTAATCTTGTTTATTCTAGGAACTGTTTTAATCTACATGCACATATTCTGTACATCATGCTATAATTTCATTGATGTTTCAACTATATTTTATAGTTATTTTCAAGGTCTTTTTTCAAATTGTTCCTTTATGCAGTTGTTTTCACTTTATTTATTAGAAGAAAATAGGATTTGTAGAGAAAGTGATAAGTATATGGGTGTTGATTTTTGTATATCAGTTTATATTATATTTGATTATATAAATGCATATATCAATCAATAAATTAATTGTTTAAATCCAACCATTTCAATAGTCATCACCAATCCACTTGAACCTCTCTTGACAAAACTAATATTTACATAATAGTATAAAATAATTATTAAAATAGTCTTGCATTGATGGTCAAGAGGTCGGCGCAACTGCCTTTCACTTGCAGGCAGTTTCCCAGGTTGCGGGTTTGTGTCCCGGCCGATGCTATGACACTTAAAAAAAATGTAAAAATACACAAATTACTAACATTAATAATCAATAAAATAAAATACACTCTAAATAATATTGATGTTAGGTTTTATCAATAAAGGATTTTGCAATACAGATTTAGAAAAAGTAAAGGTAAAATAATTACACACCAAATACTAGATTATTAATACAGAGACCTATTTACTGATCAAATTTTGATGTCAAGTAAATTGGCCATGAGCCAGCTATCTAAAAAAATAAAGTTAGGATCAAACCTCCTTATATGCATATCAGATAGATATAAATCACAATGCCATTCTCATATTATACGAGTCAAGCAAGTTAAATAAAATCAACAATCAAACAGATGTCAGTATTTATTACACATGGAATATCAGCATAAATGACTTTTTTAAAGTCAATTGTTATCATTTACTAAATACTGATTTATTGAAATATCATTGTGGTTGTCTATTTTAATTAATGCAAATATTTCTAGGCATTGTGGTGATGTTTTCAACAATCACTCTAAACGTAACTTCTCTAAAAACAAACTTAAGTGTCTAATAGTGAGAGCTTGAATGTCTTTGTCCCTTCTTATTTTACCTTTAATTAAAAATAGATAGATATTCATTTATTACACAATATTGGATATTCATGATAAGCTACATTGAATTGTCTATAAACAGGTTATCATAAACAATTCTAATTTGCCTGGAAAATTCTTGACTATGCAAAAAAAAAAAACTTCCTGGTTTCAAATGTATTTGGAAATGAAAGATAAACGTCTAAATTGTTATATCCACTAAGCATTGTATAAAGATTTTAAGAATTATTGCAATTTTACGATTATAAGAAAAAAAAAAGCTATAATGTTCATATATAGTACATAAA
This sequence comes from Epiperipatus broadwayi, assembly GCA_028023455.1. NCBI lineage: Eukaryota > Metazoa > Onychophora > Udeonychophora > Euonychophora > Peripatidae > Epiperipatus > Epiperipatus broadwayi. Next base: position 3,595,916 of record JAQFVV010006201.1, on the reverse strand, counting down.
CACATTATGTATTGTAATAGCTAAAAGTTGGTATCTATTAAAATAAATATTATTATTATAATTTTTTGTTCATTATATATATAAAGTCAAGATTATACTTATGCACACAGACTTTACTCTCTACACTGTGACCATGCATAGATAGATAGAGGTTCCAAAAATTAAATTTGATGAACAGTTTTAAAGGTCGTATTAAGGGTTTTGCACCTTTTGACATTTTCACAATTTAGAGTACCTTGGGTCACAAAAAGAATTATGAGCCAGCTATCTAAAAGAAATCATAAGCATTGGATTCGAACTTAGGTTGCGTAGAAGGTTTGGATCTTGTAAGTAATATATATATATATCATATATTTTTATTTAAAAAATCAGCAAATTGATTAACAGAAATAAAATTAAAATAGCATGAATATTTTTTATCATCGATTTAGAAAACTTAAAAAATTTAATATAAGCTGTCAAATACAGATTATAATTTTTTTGTTAAATGCGTAGTACATCTATTTTTAGATTGCCGCACATTATTCAGTTTCTGTCTTGCATATGTGTATAATAAAGCTGAGTATCATTATACATTTGCTGAGAAAAGTCTAGTTTTGATTAGTCTTGAACTAAGTTATAGGTTTTGATTTTTCATATAAATATGTTAATGAAATCATTTTAAAGATAGATTCAAAAGTAGTGTTTATTGTGTTAATGTTTTTAATGAATTTGAATAGGTAATAGTAAAAATCGGTGCAGTTTGTGATTTGTAATTGTATTAATTATCATCATCATCATCATCATTAAATCTTGCATTTTGAATATAAGCTACTTAAAATTTTTGATCAAACCCTAAAATTGAGATGAAGAAATTATGTTGAGGGTAGCAAGCAATGGAAAACTATTAAAAAAAGACAATTTTATTGCTCAGGAGTTCATAAGAAGGTCAAGTTCCAAAGGTGCAAGCACCAAAATCAACCCTGGGATCTCTCCTGATCCTAAATCGGATGCTCTACCATTTGCACCAAACCGTGCTGGGTATTGAAAACTATAATAATGATTATTAAGTTTTATCATTTGATTATCATATTCTGTTGTTTACTTAGATGCAATCTCTTATTTCTATCCTTTATTATATATATAAGAAATATTTCTTTAGAATTAAAAAAAAAAAATATTCAGGTCTCCCAACATTCATCATTTCCAAACTATACTATCAGTGATACATTCTGAAATATTATTTGAAATAGGATTAATTTAAAACAACAACAACAGGTAAACAATTTTAAAATAGCTCATTACAAAGCAAAAGTCTCTCTATCTTGAAAGTGAATAAGAGAATATTACAAAATCAGGCTTCCCAATTATTGTGGTGAGGATTTGAATGTTTTTCATTCCTGATTCAAACTCTAGCTGAGAATAGTTAGATATTAATTTACTGATCATTACAGGCTGGTTATCTAAGTTGGCTATGAAATAATTACATAAAATTCTACACCTGGATTTGAAACTCAGGTCTTTGAAAGTATTGCCACTACATGACACTATCAATCACCTGTATATACGATTGATCTTTAGCAACAAGAGAATATACATGTAAATGGAAAAATATGGGTGATGTAGTCTGCAAATTGTGTAAGGCATAGAAAATATTAGGCATTTGTTAATTAAATGTAAATGCTTGAAAGCAGAAAGGGTACAAATAATGAAGTTATGGAAAAATAAATATGAACAAAGTGATTATACTAAAAGTGGGTTATTGGTTTTTATGTTGGGTTTGGGAAAAGATAATGGAGATTTAGATATAAAGACTATAGACTTGACAAAGATTATGTTATGGAAATGGGATGGAGCAGATTATGGGAAATCTTAGGGTGGGGAATGGATAGGAAAGGTAAAGTGGCTAACAGGTTTCTCTGAGCATAGTTGCTGAGAGATTCCTGACTCTGTTTAAGGAGAAGTCATAGTCCATCACAACACATCAATTATTGATTGTTAAAACATGTGTGATATATGTATAAATATACTTACATGCACATACTTTGAAATAAAAAAAAATAGCAACAAGATGTAGTTTGGTATATTTGATCAAGAACATTTTTAAGCTCAACAAATTTGTTCCAAATCACTTGACAATATTAGTTAAATAACATTTTTCTTTATGATGGATGAAACAATTTTTTTTTTAAAACCAAGATAATAAAATTGTTTAATTATTATGGTTAAAATCAGTAACTGGATCATGTATTGTTATGCCTCAGGAATTTTCAAATATACAAAAAGGCTTTCAAAAAAAAAGATATTTTTAATTAATGGGAGATAGGAAATTTATCTGTTTAACTACTGATTGTCTTTTAGATACTAAAGACAAATGATTATCTGTAAAAATATTTCATATTAAACTAATTCCTAATTACCAACTCATATAGTAAAATATGATCTATATAATACATTAAAAGTTCTGTGACTTCTCTCTTCATAAATCAAATATTACACAGTGCGTTGACATAAATATTAACTATAATTAATTGCAATGTTTATTTCACATACAAAATAATTATTTTCATTATAATGTTTAAATACATCAAAATATATTATAGTTTTCAAATAATTTTTATTTATTCCATTGCTGATTTTACAATAAAAATATACATCAAACAAGTTAATTGTTTAAATTCAGCCAATTTAGTTGTTATTAGCAAATCATTTCACAACTGAATAGCTACTCTATGAATAAAATTATTAAATTACAGTGAGATGAATAACTTAAAATACATTATGTATAATATATACTCTATGACAATGCTTAGATTAAGTGGTTTGAATATTTTCACTCTGTATATAATAGTAATGTTTATGTTAGTTTATTTTGAGATCAGACTTTCACATGACCCTCATCTCTCCACACTAAATTACTGGTACACTTGATCATATACATGTCCAAAAGAAGCTCAGACTTTCACATGTCTATCAACTGTCCACTCTAACTCAAACCATTGATACACTTGACCATATATATGTCCAAAAGTATCTCCACACTATCTCAAACCACTGATACATTTGACCACATATAATGTACCAGTCGAAAAACCCACCATCTAAACTGCAAGTCGGATCCAAACTCAGCTGAAACAAACTGAATTCAAACCCAACTCACGAGCTCAGATCAAATCAATGGATGACATATATCAATGGTACATGACTATGCGCCAAGAAACTAGCTCAATGGATGATTATGATTAATGAGACCCCTGATTTAATTCTAATAAAGTATAATAAAATAACTAAGAATCTTTATAAGTCAACTCATATATATATGTTCAGGTTGCCAATACAGACAGTGAGCATTAATATTAAAATAATTTGAATAAAAAATAAAAATAAAAAAAAACAAATGTGTTAATAAAATGTTTAATAATAATTAAAATTTTGTTCAACTTTTAGATTGTGATTATATAGATTACCTCTAGTCTTTAAACAGAATTTATATTTACAATAAGAATGGCCGTCCTTACTATATGCCAATACTATTACGCAATATTCTAGGAGAATTATATATATCTTTGCCCTGACGAGGAAGTAAAGGTAGATAAAGGTATTTGGCTGTGACAGAAATTATGATTCAAATTCTAAAAGAAAGAATGTGAGATTTATTTTCACATTCGTAAGTCAATTCACAAAGAGCAAGATATGTGTTTAGGGCATAACTTTAATATTTAATAGAAAACTTACTTAATTATAAATAAATATGAATTTGTTTGACTTTAATAAAATCAATTCATCACGATTTACAAGCATGAGAGCGGGCTTTACTGGAGCTGAGAAATAAACAATACTGACGACTTATGAGCTATAAGAATAAATATAAAAAATAATGGCTTGTCTATGATTTGAGAAAATAGCAGGGCGGCCTGTATTTGACAAGTCTTTGATGCCCTATCTGAAGGATCCATAAAACACGGAAAACCAGGTTGGGTCGTAGCCTCGAACCTTTGGTGTTCCAAATATAAAACGAGCAAGTGAGGAAGTACTTTCTTCCTATGTAATTTAACGAACAGTAATATCACCGAGGACAAGCCTGTGAAGCAGGAGATGGCTCGCGTCAGCAAAGTTCGGAAATATGATGACTTCGTAATCATCTTTTAATTAATAAAACCCATATTATATAAAGAATGCTCTACATGATGACCTGACCAAGTTGAATTAAAGTCAAACGAGCTTTAACTAAAAAGTACTTAATGTAATTATAGAATCATATTAATCATGCCCCAAACGTCATGATCTCCCTGAATATTAATACAGAAATACAAATTTAAATTAGAATATGTTCATTTTATTCCCTTTATCAACCTTTAGCAAAACATTTTAATATTATTAATGTGAATAAATGAATATTATAAACTCAGTAAAGTGGCCGGGAGCATAGGTTAGAAATTGAGCTAATAATTTATTATTATTAGCCATTAATAAAAATAGCAAAAATTGTATAAATCCTTCAACTCGATAATTAATAGAACTGTATCCAATGAGTTCTAGTGGGTAAGAATTACTATAAATATAAATATAATATTATTTTACACGGCAAATGCAATGAAAGAAATTATTATCGAGTTGAAGTTATTATTGGCATATAATAATAAATAAATGAAATATATAATAGGGTTAAATAAACGAACTGCCATCATAAGCAAGGAAAGTTAACAGATATTAAACTTAAAGACTAGAGATAGATAGAGAATTACTACATAATTTAAAATAGCATTAATAAAAAGACAATTTTACAGTAGATAGCTTTAAGATGTTTTAACTTAAAGTTCAGAACTGGCCAGGTTCAAAAGGAAAGATATTACCAGTTCTTCCTTGGCTGGTTCCTGAGTTTCCTCAGGGCAGAGTCCAGTTGGATGAAACATATGCGCGCATTTTGAAAATTATGTGAATAGCATTTTGATGGATTTCTCTAAGGTTTCGGCAGCTTACGATTGGTATATGAATTTTTATATTGCAGCCACATTGAAGATTTTCAGGGGACTTAAGGAACTGTAGTCAGACTCTTGAAGTTAAGCCCCCCCCCCACCATGGTAGAAACACCATTTTACTTCAAAATTTAACTGGGCGGCTTCTTCTCTAATGAAATATATATGGCTTCTCTTAATGAGGAATAATAGCTGCTTGGAAACTTTTCCTGGGCTCTTTATACTGTATCTGATGCCTTCAGCCTAGTGCTTCTTTCCTAATCAATCTTACAAAAATTTACTAGTTGTTTTTAGATACATTCCTTCGATAAGGCTTTCAAACTCATTAACTTGAATTCATTTTCTAATTAGAAAATGAATTTTTAAAATCAGAAAAATGACTTTAATTAGTGACCGTCCTTACATTTTAAATACTTATCTTTTTTTAATTAATAAAAACTTTACCCATTGTTTTTGGAATGGGACAATCTGAAAACTTATCGAAAGAATGTAGCTTTTAATCACTAAAAATTTAACATATTATTTAAAAGTAAAATAAACATTCCCAACACAATGAAACTTTTGAACAATTATATATATTTAAATATTTATAAATATATACACACAATCCACGCAGTTGTAATATATATAAATTCATAAATAATTTTATCATGAATTTATTAATAGAATTGATCAATTTAAATCTGAAACTAATTAATTTTAATACGCATTTATGAAATAAGTTATTCTTTAAGGAAACTAGCGTGGACTGAACGTATAAAGTCCCATTGCATCGGAAATTCAAGGTTTGTACAAGGGTTTGCAGTTGGCTACATGTGAAAGATCATGAAGCTAGGATCGAACTTAGATCTGACTGCTTCAATAAGTCCAAAAAAATACTTTTGGACATATATGTAGTCAAGTGTATCAGTAGTTTGAGATAGTGTGGAGAGTTGAGAGTCATGTGAAAGTCTGAGTTCAAAATATCCTATATATTACATTGTTTGTACAGGTATACATATATAGCTTGTATGTTAGATGTTAGTTTATTTTATAAATGATGTATATTCAAGTTACTGAGTGACTATAACTGAGTGATAAGAATCGGATAGTATTTATTTAGAAAATCATTGCTGGACTTGTTTGAATTCTTCTACTAGCTTTTAACTTGTATGAGATGGGTCACGGTACAGAATTACAAACTCAGCCTAGTATTGTTTATTGATCTATCATTTTTAAACATTGAAAAAACATTCTGCTTCATGGTGCAGACATATCAAAACAGTATCTCTTGGCAAAACCAAATCAAAGCAAAATGTATACGAAATCATGCACAGATAAGCAGTACCCAATAAATTAAACCTGTGACTTTATTTGTTTTACTGGCTAGTATTTTGGATCCAGCTGAACTATATCCTGTTTAAAAGAATCCAGTTTAATCAATGGTGCCATTATTGCAGGTAGAAGCTAGAAAACTTTCCCATATTATATATCACTGGTGGGTACATATCATCACAATGCTATCCTAGATCATGTCATATATGGTCAATCTATCAGAGCATCAAATCACATTTATCAAATAAACAGTTCCAGGTTTTTATGGCTTTTTTCATCTTGATTTTATAGGAAAGACAAAGTGACTAAGATAAATAGTATCATTTTTGAAAAATGGTAGAAAACAATCTCAACAACAAGAACCTAATAGCTGGCTAGTTTTGAGATTAGAAATTCATCACTTACCGAATACTATTATAGTAAGTATTTTCCTGAAGATTTGTGAGGATGGTATTATAATTGTATTTATATATTGAACTATTTCCATCATCTAATATTAAGTATTGAATGTTTTTAGAAAAATTTAACTTTATTTAAATTTTCCAATTATATTCAACCATTGGTAATAGAACACAGGTTACTAATTACATAATGTTTTGAGAGGTAATATTCTCGTCTTTTCTTTAGATGTTTCTAGCTTGTCCAGTGACAGTATTAGCTTGGAAATTGAGCTGTTTAGAGCCTTATCTTAAAATTCCAATATTCAAGAATCTAAGGATTCCCAAAGTTAGTACTGGCACTGACTAGGACAGCAACATTTGAAGAAATGAGAAAAATAATCTCTCTCAAAATGTTGTGCATGTACTAACCTGTGTGCTACTCCTAACAGTTGAATTGGAAAATTTAAATAAAGTTATTGTTTTCTAAAAACATTCAATACTTAATATTAGATGGTGGAAGTAGTCCAATATATAAATACAACTATTATAGTACATATGCTTGGAATCCAAGGAATACCAGTTTGAATATTGGTAAATATTACAATTAACTCATATTCACATACTATCCATTAGCGCAAAGATATTTATGCAAAGTGTTTTAATGGGACATTGAATCTGGTTACACACATACATTAACATACACATGAATAAAGTTTATATATATTTTTACATATATACATATCCGGAAATGCAAATACAATTTATATACTTGCAATAGATGTAATGATAATAATATTGACATCAGCAAAGGATTTGGGCATTCCATCATCAGATTTTCAATGGTATGGATGGCTGAAGAATTGGAGGGTGGAATAGATTGAAGCCTGTCCATTAAAGTTTGAAGAGTTGCTGCTATTTTAATACAAACGAGTACTGATTATACATATGTGTAGGAGATGATAATCTGGACCAACTGATGAGTGCTAGTACAGCATGAAATATGTATATTGGAGATCACTTATCTTTTTTACATATGTGTGGTCATGTGTATCGGTTGTATGAGAAGGAATGAATTCCTGAAGAGAGCTTGAAAATCTGTATTTAAATCCCCTATAATTATATCCACATATAAATATTTACGTAATTAATTTTAAAAATAAGATTTTTTTTAAAAAATTAATAGTTAATAATTAATTACAACTATTTAAAGGTATAAATAAGCTAAGACTACAAAGTTAAATTAACAGTTTTCTTTTTACGAGAGAGTTTTTTATTATTATTACAAGTAAATATATTTAGTCAACTCTCATTCTTTAAGTTCCAGCAGCTCAGATATGATTGCCAGCCAAAACAAGAGAATGGAATTTAGTCTTTCACTTACAATTTAAATAATTATTCAAAGACCAGCATTATATTTAAAACTATTTTAATTACAAGATGTGTTAGTTTAGTTACTTAAAGGATTACAAAAAGTACATTCACTTCTTTTTCTTAAATAAATAATGGTAAAAAACAACAACTGCTTTTTATTACGTTGAAGATTATCTCTGAAATCCCATTGGGTTTAAAATGCTTTTTTTTTTTTTGTGGTTTAAAATATTTTAATTTTATTTACTTAATTAAAATAAATAACTGCAATGACTATGATGTGGTTATACTGTTCTTCTTTACATGTACCAAATGTATTATTTAACTAAAATAACTATTTGCAAATAATATGATATACAATAGTTGTAATGAAATATTATTCCTTCCACAGCTCTGCGTATTTTAAAACAATGGCGGATTCTACGGCTAAAAGGTCTACGGATCACAACTCGGATCTATCACTTCCGGTGCTCTATCAAATCATTCAATTTTTTAAATTCCTTCCACAGAAATATTCTCTTTTATTTAAGTGACACACAAATTTAATTTAAAATACAGAACATTTTACTATTTAAACAAAATTTAAAATTTTTTTTCGCTTTCTACATAAACTTAATTTTTGTCTAGTCACAACAACTATCATCTAATTATTGATCAGTAAACGGATATCTAGCTGTTCTTATCTAGAGAGTACAATAAGAAAGGACATAAGTAAACTTCATCATTTGACGAGTCTGATACTTTCTTTCTTGTTTTCCTTTAAATAGATACGGAAAGGGTCTTTTATCCGTAGTGAGAGGAACTGATACCATTAATAATCTCTGACCAATCACAGACTTCCAATCAAGTTAGTGCGAAATTGATACAGATTATGTATGCACAGAATGAAGTATTGTATATATATTTTTTCTAAAATTACAATTTTTTATGAATGTTTTTTAAAATGTATTTCTAAACGTATTTTCACTTGTTTTTTGTTTTTATAAAAATAAACAATGAAGAATTTTCTGCAGCAGAACAAGAAGAATTTTAGTTTGATTCAAATAATTGATCCACATGACTCAGATCACATTTTCATTTAACAGCTCATTTAAAGAGTATTATGCCTGTAATTTATCACATGAAGTGGTTAAAACAGTAGCAGATTTCCCCACACAATTGTGCAATTTAATGCAAGCTATAGTAAACAATAGATGCTAGATAGTTGTGCATTTTAATCTGTATTGGATGCTTTAGTGGTTTAAAGATGAAATAGTTGTGACTTCTAAAAATAAAAAGAGGATGAATAAGGCATCTGAGCATTTCTATCCATAAATGTAGCAGTTATTTCTATGACAAAACCTTTATACCAACTGAGCTTGGACAAACTTTTGACTATAAATGTTATTGAACCTATTAACAATTTTAAAAAAATCTCCAGGGCTGAAATTTCCAATCACCCATAAGTATTTTAGTTTTTTTTTCAAATTTTTTTTTTAATTACTAGGTGATAAAAATTAAATATATATATATATTTTTCTGAAAGTACTCTACAGAATAGAAAACAATTCTGGTCTGTGTAACTCTCTCATACTACAAGTTATGTGTAAATAATAGCATATATGGATTTTGAATACAAAAATCAGATAATTATTTTATGAAAATAATCAATCTTGGAATATATTTTTTTAGATATCATTTTTATGTTTTAATGATAATCAAAAATATTTTTTAATTATTATTTGATTTTAAAAAAAGTATATAAAAATTCTTTCAAAAATAAACAAAACAACATCTTAATGAACAGTTTTTGGTAGATAATTTTTATAACTCTGTGAATTATGTGTAAATTACAACATATCTGGAATGTAAATGTAAAAGTCAGGTAATCATATTTTACAGGATATTTTTATACACTATAATGTTTCAACCTTTTTGCTTGACAACAATTTGAGATTGTTGATTGTTATTCATATTAGGATTGTCTTAGTGTTGACTGGGTTTTAATGACTATAATGTTTATATTTCAAAGATAAGAAAAAATGTCAAAAATTAACAATAAAGATCATGATCTATATAATTAGATCAATTATAGACCAAGTAATGTAAATTTTAAAGCTGTATTCCAAATGCATTGAGAATTAACATGATGTAAATTTTAAAGCGGTATATCAAATGCACAGTAGTTGATGAAGGTATTATTAAATTTACAGTTCAAAATAGCATGAAATAATATCACCCCACAAAATCAGCAATGTTGTTCAAATTCTAGATCTATGCAGATAACAATGTGTTCTGTATGGAGTTATGCAGAGATAACAAAACAATTTCAGATGCCAACATAAGTCTAGATAAAGTTCTCAATAGTTTTTTCATATCTTATAAAATAGCATCACATTATATTTTGTGATAGATTTTTATTAGTAAACAATTAGGAACAGTTAATAAACTCTATTATTATGATATACTCAAAATTGGAAGAAAGTATATTCCAGAAGAACATGAAAAGGAAAGATTCCAATTTTATAACTGATAAAAGTAATGGTTTACAATTTTATAAGAGAAAAACTTATTTCTAGCAAAGAACTTCTAATAAAAATGAAAAATGCCAATGCTTCTAGTGTTTAATGTTTGAGATAAACAATTATCTTAAGTAAGTAATGTTATATGTCAGTTTATTTAGAATTTCATGAGGAATGTAATAAATATGTATATAAAATATATGTTTAAAATTAAATTGTCAAAATTGAGAATATATAAATCTACATAAAAAAATAATTTTTAAAAATGTTATAATCTTGCTTTTTCTAATTTTTTAAAATGTTAATGGCTATATTTTCTTAGCTTTATTATATTCTTTGATATTTACTCTTTTTGATAATATATAACATTTTATTCTTGACTTTTTCAAATTGAAATCATTTTAGTTTTCTATGGCTAAATGATGATTTACCTTTCAACTTTACATTTAAGTTTAAAATAACTTGTTTTCTTTTAAATATATTATTATTAATTGCATTATATTATACATATTTATGAACTAAATGTATACACCCAAATATTCAAAGGCAAGTTTGATATATCAATTTTTTTTTGTCATGATAATATGATCTTATAATAATATTTAAATATGATAAAACAATAACAGCTCTCTATTCTAATGCAATCTATAGTAATATTAAGTAATTGATGATTATCAAATGATAGTGCATTTAAGTACCAATCCCAAGGCTGATGTCCAACTTTTGTCTTTCTCAAGGAAAATTTGGAATATGCAGTTATATATTTATTTTTGTTGTTCAATCCCAAATCTTCAGTGCTAAAATCAATAATCAAAAAACAGACTAAAAATTGAAATTTGAATACATGACCATTTACAAATCATCAATTACACAAGTTGGCTATATATGGTGCTAGAATAAAAAAGCTCCTCTTATTTTATTACATAATGCATAAGCTAAAAAAAAACAAATAATTTAAATATTTTAAAATCATTAAAAAGGGAAATAATCATATAGTTAATTTACTGAAAGGTCATGTGATGTTTAAGCATCTGAAATAAGACATTGAGCTTAGATCCAGGAACAGGAAGCTCTTAAAATTTTCACTCTTTCTAAGGCCATTACCCATAGATGATATATAAAATCAAAATAGTAAACAAATAATAAATAAATTCATTTTCTTTTTATAAATTGTTAGTTAAAGATTTCTCTTCTTTTTTTAATTAAAGGAAAGGTTCTTAAGTTTTTCCATAATTAACTATTTTTAGCATTGTTAAAACTATAATTACAGTTACAAAATAAAGAGAGAAATGTAAACACTTAAAAAACATTAATAAAGACATTTAACAGTAAATTTATTTTATTTTCAAAAACGTTTTAGTAATATAAATTTTAACCACTATTTTGAGCATTGTTATTTTCATATAGCAGCGCTACCAGATTTATTTTTAATTTTCCATGATATCCATAGAATTTATTATGTTTTTTGAAAGCCAGAGTACTGAATTTTTTCACATGCAGAAGATTCTATATTGTAGTTCTGGTCAATAGATGACAACTATAATCAGGAAAAAAAATGTGACATTTTTTAAAAAAAGTTTTTTTGGTAGATCTCACTCAATTAGGTGAAGCTATATTTAGTTTATCTGAGTTTTTTTGATACAGTCTGATATAAAAATACATTTTAATCAACATTGTTAGTAATTCTACGATGATATATTCTGAATATATGTATGTATAATCTTTAGAACCCAGTCAATACTTAAACAATCACAATATACATAATAATCAAGAATTTCAAACTGTTGTCAAGGCAACCTCATTTTAGCAATAGAAGTGGAATCCCACCTCTATTAATGGTTTCATATATTTATATAGACACCAAAGATTGCAACTTAACCACAGTGATTGAAATTATTGATAGAAAGAAGTTTAAATAAGCCTCCTTAAAGAGGTAAATATAATTTGTTCTGAATGCAGACTAATAAATAGCCAATTATAACATTACAAATTGCAATTATAATTTTCAAATTCAACACAAAGTTACTATATATATATATAATTAGATTCCAACCAGTTACAACCTACACATTCACAGTAAATATAGTAATCAATATTTCTCACTGCTGTCAATAAGCGAAATAGTGCCTAAAGCTAATCTGGGATGTAATTAGATTCCAACCAGTTACAACCTAAACATTCACAGTAAATATAGTAATCAATATTTTTCACTGCTGTCAAGGCAACCTTCTCACCTTTTTAATAGCAAGAATGGAAATCCATTCTTACTAATGGTTCATTGAATATATATATATATATATATATGACTATAGATGGCGTTATACCAAAAACACCTTCAAGCGTTTGTTTACATAAATGTCAGAGCGAGTATTTCACTATCTCTAACTTAATTTCCACCTTCATATCATAATTTCAAGCTATTTGCTATCGTCAGTGAAGGACAGGATAATATATATATATATATATATTACACCTTTACTTTAATTAACTTTTTGAGTTATTTGACTGCAGTGAATGCCATCATCTGTCTATTCACTATACAAGTTTGATGATGATTATACTGTTCAGTTGAAACATTTTTAATTAATAAAAATAATGGTATAAAATGTAAAAATGTGAAAAGAAAATCAATAAAGTCAAGCTAAATATTAAAATACATGACATCTAATTAAAAAGACAAATAAAAATAATCATTAAGTAAGTATTAATCATTTGTACTGCATTCTGATAGATTTCTTTGTTCTCACTTACTTTAAGCCTTCAACTTTTATTTTAGTATTATTATTATTTATCAGAATATAATAAATTTGACCTCATTTAATAGATATTTTTGTTTAGAAATTAAATAAGTTTGAAAAAAATCACATTTGATTTTCGGAATTATTTTAAAAATTACATTTTAATCAAAACAAAGTGCTATTTCATCATCAAATTTCAGGTGGAGCAGATTCAATTTGCAAAATGAATGAAATCTTTGTTTGATTTAAAAATCTGAACAAATTATTTTTATATCTAGTAAATCTATAAATTTATGCTTTAAGAGTTTAATTTTTTTTGTAATTTTTACCCCACTAGATGTCATAACAGACTGCTTAGTGGTGACATTTCTAGACAGTTGCATTTCCCATGATCGTAATCTCTATGATAACAATGTTTAGAAAAATATATTTTTTTATATTTGAAAATAAAATATTTCTGTAAAAAATAAATATGTAATAATATATATTTTTGATTTCCAGTAATTATTACCCAATTACTATACAAAAATGATCATAAACTTCCCCCCAAATCAAGTTTTTAGACCATCATAATATTTTTTTGAAGTAATCTTGCAAAGTTTGAGATTTTCAAGCATATAATAGGCATCCATCATCAAATACTTTGAAGACCAGTTTATTCAATTATCTTGATATCTTTTGAATTTTTTTGAAATTAAAATATTAGGAAAAAATATACATGAGTTTTAAATCTGTAAAAAAGGTTTGCAAAATTTCTTAGTAGAGGATGAAAAACACAAATACAATTTCTAGACTTCCAGCCTAAGAAAATTTTGTAATTAAAAGCATAATGTTAATAGATTTTTTTAAAGTTTTTTTAACCATTTAGTTGTGTGTTTTTATATGAGTGTAGGATTTAAAAAATATTTTTTCTAGCAGAAAAGAAATATTGTACATGTGCAATCTAATGTATATTAAGGGGGAAATCTTTCGCCATATAAAAATATAAAATAAAAATCATAAAACATTATATGTATGATAATATATATAATTAAAAATGATATATTCCACAGAAATATATTTTAATAGTGTATAAATTAAAGAAATGTATGGGAAATACATTTTATTTAATAATTAAAAACATATGACATCATTGATTGTGTTTAAAATATATTATTATTTAAAAACATTTTGCTCTCTTAATTTATAAAAGTTGATTTTATTAAATTATATTTTAAAAGAAAGTCAATGTTTTTATAATCATGGAAAATGTTACTTTGATGAAATCAATTCTGTTTTATTTTAAATATTAATCTGTAAAGAACTCATATAATTTTTTATTAAATATTCTGAATTATAAACTGAAAAATCATTTATTGTTCTGTTGGCTCTTTGCCAAGAATAATTTCTTGCAAAACTTATTGAGCATGTAAACGGATTGGATTGTTATGCTCTTAAAAGAAAGTAATTAAATTTTAAGCTCTATAAAATGAATTTTTAAATAGATAGTTTTTATCCCAAGAAGATGAACTCAAACTCAAATGGATAATCTATACTTGCATATTTTCAATAAAGAATGAATAGGAGTACTTTTCAAACCATTGGCTGCTGAAACAAATATTATTTTCTTCAACTTCATACAGGTATGTCCTGTTTGTATATTTAAAAAAGGATCACCAAAATGGACAAAATCATCTACATCTGCTTATTACTTAATCATATCTTCAATCAACTGCCAAAAAAAAAGCAAAACTTTTACTGGTAAACAAAACACATAAAAGTAATTTGTAAACTTTTATAAAATTTATAAATTTCTTTAATAAACTTTCTGATAAATATTTTTCCTTATATAACTATTGTTTACTATTAATTTGTTATCTGTTCTAAACATTGTATAAATTTATAATTTGTAAGAAAATATGTATCTAACTTAATATTTTCGACTATTTTATTGAAATAATCAAAATATGGTATAAATATGAATAGTAATAATTTTATTATTATTTATGAAAGTATACTGATGTTATATTTTGGGATATATTGTAAAATATATAATCTTTGTTATATAAGGATAATTACTTATAATGTAAGTTTATAATGATGTTTAGTTGTTAATGAGTCTTTATTTGTATGTGATAATTGCTATTGTATGATTAAATGTTTCATATTTGATATATTATTAGTACCAGTTGTAAATGGCTTAGTTTTGTAATAAATACTTTTAGAAGAGCATGAGTGATGTCATGATATATTAATGAGCACAGCTAAAACCAAATAGTATTGATATTATTTAAATATTTTATATATCAAACATCACAGATCACCAACAAATTATGTGCTAGTATAGATCATGTGATGTTTGATGGTTTAACACCAATCCTGTCTAATAGGATAGTAGTGGCTATGGTTGTTTAAGAGCCAAAGACACCAAAATGTATGGGTGCTGAATTGAGTTCAGACCCAAATGACTATATAAGCTATTGAGCTTAGATTGAAGATATTAACAATGTTTTCAATTTCATTCTTATAGTTTTGTAGTAAAGTAGAGTTAAAAGGTGGCTGCTGGAGGGTTGCATTAGATCCTAAAATCTAGGTGCAGTGCTCTCAGATCCAAGGCTCCTCACTGATGATGGCCACAAGCCAGAAACTAGTCTGGGGATATTGGATGAGTAGGCACTAGATAGGGATTTTATGCACAAGCCTTCTGGCATCCATTGATTACTCTGTTTGGCACAGGGTGGCACTACTATATGGGGAGTTTTGCCTTTGTTTATGTTTTATATATGCGACCTTAAGTATAGTTGCTCCTTTAATGACATTACTTTATATATTATTATAGTATTGAGTTTATCTTATCTTTAACAGGCATTTCACTCATTGTTATATCTTATCAGCCTTAGTGTATAGGTTGATGAATTATTTATTATTTATATCAATGCTGTCTTGGTTTAAGTGATTTTTCAATCATGTTTGCACTGGTTGAATTTAGTACATGAATATTAATAGCTGCTAGAGCAACATTATTGTGTTTTTTTTTTTCAAATAAATTATTTTCCTTGTTAAATATATATTTTATTTATTTTATTTTTGATTATTACTTGAGTAATAATTTGAATAAAATATTAATATGCTAAATATAATATATTTGTGACTCATGCTGGATAAACTTGTCTCTGTTCTTCAGGATTTGGTTATTAATTAGAATAATTTTTTTTTATATAATTTATGGCTTCCCAACATTTGTATCTAAATTTGACTTTTTTGGTAAACATAATTTCTTTCTTTAGGATTTGCTTTCATTAATTAAAAATATTAGATAATAATTTGATATAAGAAAGAGTTCTAGATTCATTATCTAGTGGCGTCTTCTAGTGAAGTTACATGTTAAACTACTTTATCTATTACAACATATATATATGTTTGTAATATCAGAAACTTTTATTAAACATTATAATAGTACCAAAAAATATAACATCTTGAAATCTTTTAGTTTAAAAAAATGTAAAATGTTTAACTTTTGAAATAATTTGAAAGCAAATATTTTTCCATATAAAACAAAATAAAAAACTAAAAATATATGTAGAAAATATATTATAAAAACAATATTGAAACAAACTCTTGAAATCTTTTAATATATATATAATGTAAAGTCTTTTATCTTGGAAATATTTCAATATATAAAGTATTATTTTAATAATCTCCATACTTCCTCTTTCTTTTTTATTGGTGGTAGTGGAAATAAATTAGCTGTTAACTTAAGGAATATCTTTTGATTCTTTTTTTGAGGTCTTAAAAGTTGAGCAGAGCAGGTCAAATTCTTAATATCCACTCCAAACATTTTTGTTATTACAGCTGTAATCACTCTGTGATTATGCATATGGTATTATTTATTTATCATATAATATCAGCATATCAAAAACTCAACATCAACAGCTCTTAACCAATCAAGAACTACTTCATCCAAGATATGCATAGCCAAAAAGTCACCAAAGAATATTAAATTGGACACTTCGTATAAATATCTATCATGGTTTATGGTCTTCCACAATCACAGTTTGAAGAGTCTATAAATCCTTACTTGTGCAACATATAACCACATTTACTCTGACCCATTCTGATTCTATTAATCTTTGAACAAAGTTTTCTTGAATGGGAGAAATGAGATATTCAGAAAGCTGGATCAACTATTAGAATATGATTATTTATGTTGGAATTATTCCAGTCATGGATCCACATGCTGTTAATATTCAATGTGGGTGGTGGTGTGTTTTGTAAAAGGGCAGACATGTTTGTGCACTCCAGAAAAAAACTAGAATTTATTCAAGAGATTGTTTTTAGATTGCGCTCTGATAGCTGAGGAATTTAATTAATGCATTGACGTAATGGCAATCGACAATTTCAAGAAATATTTGCTGATTACAAATATTTCTGGATAAGAGACATTACCTTATTGGACAGTGTATTGATTGATTGTTGCAGTTATCAGAGAACGATAAAAAGACTGGGTAAGAACTACACAGTGTAATATAGAGAGCAGTCACGCAGTATTAGAGGCAGTATTTAAGTAGAGATATCTCGCATCAGTGCTTGCGGTTAATGACCAGTGCCCAGTGGAAATGTAGCCTATGGGTGTAGCTGAAAGAGCCCACAGAGATGGGGAGACCGCAGCAGAAATATTGAGAGCATTCGTTGCAGAGTATTAGTTGCAGACCATTCATTGGAGAGCAGTTGGTGCAGACCATTCATTGGAGAGCATCCGTGGCAGAGCATTCATTGCAGACCATTCATTTGGAGAGCATCCATTGCAGAGAATACAGAGTATATTCAGAGCATTCATTGCAGACCATTTGTTGGAGGGCATACGCAGCAGAGCATTAGTTGCAAAAGAACATCGTGGAAATTGTATATAGTTATTTGCTGACCACACAGTCATACTTGCGGATATAACATTTGCACAGTCAGACTGGTGGATAGAACATTGGCACAGTCATAAGGGCAGATATAACATTGGCACAGTCACATATGGAACCTGTGAGTAGTGAATAAGTTTTGAACAACAAGTTTAGCTATAGAAGGAGAAACCTGGTGAAAATGGAAATTCCAGTTAGTATAATGTTAACAACAGAAGTGAAAAGTTTGGAAATAAAATGCTTGCGCAGTTAACATCGGAAGCTGAATCCACCATGCTTGCGCAGTCACCATTGAACTTAACTGGCAAAAAAGTTTCAGCAGCAGTTAAATCGTACATTTCTGAGTGAAATAACAGGAAAGTAGGAATAAAAAAACACCACCAAGGAATAGCAACAAGGGTTTTTCTGGAGTGGAGGGAGGTGTAGTGTTTTGTAAAAGGTCAGACATGTTTGTGCACTCCAGAAAAAACTAGAATTTATTCAAGAGGTTTTTAGATCGCGCTCTGATAGCTGAGGAATTTAATTAATGCATTGATGTAATGTCGATCGACAATTCCAAGAAATATTTGCTGATTACAAATATTTCTGGATAAGAGATGTTACCTTATTGGATGGTGTATTGATTGATTGTTGCAGTTATCAGAGAGTGATAAAAAGACTGGGTAAGAACTATGCAGTGTAATATAGAGAGTAGTAGAGAGCAGTCATGCAGTATTAGAGGCAGTATTTAAGTAGAGATATCTCATGTCAGTGCTTGCGGTTAATGACCAGCACCCAGTGGAAATGTAGTCTACGGATGTAGCTGAAAGAGCCCACAGAGATGAGGAGACCGCAGCGGAGATATTGAGAGCATTTGTTGCAGAGTATTAGTTGCAGACCATTCATTGGAGAGCATCCGCTTGCAGACCATTCAATGGAGAGTAGTCAGTGCAGACCATTCATTGGAGAGCAGCTGTGGCAGAGCATTCGTTGCTGACCATTCATTTGGAGAGCATCCATTGCAGAGAATACAGAGTATATTCAGAGCATTCATGGCAGACCATTCATTGGAGAGCATATGCAGCAGAGCATTAGTTACAAAAGAACATCATGGGAATTGTATATAGTTATTTTCTGATTGCCCAGTCATACTTGTGAATATAACATTTGCACAGTCAGACTGGCAGATAGAACATTGGCACAGTCGTAAGGGCAGATATAACAGGTGGCTGCTGAGAATTACCAGTAATCCAGAAAGACTGGCTTGATTTTAGCCTAAGATTTGGGGAACTGATCAGAATGAGATTTGTTGAATGATTTGGTAGCTTAATAAATTTTTTAATTCATAGATAGTTGTTGACCTGAATCTAAGTTTAGTGGGAGTGCTATTTAGAGAGTACAAGCAGCCATTATATATGTATTGATTTAAGAATGTCAGAAATAATATGCAAGGTTTCACTGATCTGATTCTCTACAAGATTAGTATGTATAGTCCTGTACCACACTTGCAGAGAAATATTTGGCCAATGTGTAAACAAGTGATAGACCAGAAGTTATAAGAATGTGAGCATTAGAATCCCATGTGGTGCAGCAGGGTTAAAGATGATAATATTTCTGTTGATGACAAGTTTCTTCTTTATATCTGTAAGATGTGGCTTAAAGGAAAAAAATTGATCCAATTTAATTCCCAGGTATTTTGGATGTGATTGTTTGTAACTTTGTAATTCCAGAAGTGGAAACAAATGGAAACTTATTTCTCTGGATTAGACTTGAGTTGCCAAAAAACTGAAAGTACTTTTAAATTAGAGTCTATGTTTCTTTCAATTTCACTGAAAGCGTATCCTCTAAAAGTAAGGGAAATGTCATCAATTTGGAAAAGAAACATGGATAACTTCTCACCATCATGCTTTATCCAGCATGTGAGTTATCCTTGAGTTAAGATCAAAAAATACAATGATGTTTCTTTTCAGTTGCCTTATACTTCTTAACTAAAATATAAGTTGAGTTTTCTTGAAAGCAAGATTAACAAGTGTGTGCACTTTTTAAAATAGATATTTTCAAGAGACTGTAAAATCACCAGCTAAAATATAAATTGGTGACCAGAAGCAGGGAATACTAAAAGTCCTCTGATTACAGAGCCAGGTTGCCATTTGATGACGTTTTTTCATTTAAATACTTACAACAACAGATAATTACCAAGAGAAGGCTTTAAAAAGTCTATATGAAAAATTTAAAACAATGAAAGTACGAATGAAAAGGCATTCATTATATATAAAACAACAAAGGTGCAAATATTAGAAACACAAGTGAAGTGAAATTCATTATAAATAAAAGTAGAAAAACAACACTGTGAAGATTGGTGATATATCAAATAAAGAGGTGAGACATTTATTCAACTTAATAGAGGATACCAAATACAAATAATTCAAGTTTATGCTCAAATAAATTTTTATTGTGATGAAACCAAACAACATTTTTAAATTGTCAGAGAGACTTTAACATTAGAATTGCTAAATGACTAAAAAATTAAACTGATGTGGTCAATTTTAGTTATGGTGAAAGAAATCAGAAAGATTACAAACCTGTGAAATTTGTAAAAATAAAAATAATAAACTATATACAGTGAATTCCATCTTTGAAAAATTGCTAAATAGAAATGGATATGGAAGCATCCAAATAAAGGTGAAGGAGAATTGGATTATATTTTGACTAACAAAAAATATATTTCAAAATTGTATGGCTCCTAGTGGATTTTATACAGGAAGTGATCATCAATTACTGAGACATAAGATACATGTTAATGCAAAACTAGAGAAATGAAAATTATTAAAAAAAATATTAGTGGTTAATATCCATAACCTTTAGAAGCATTCCAAGAAATTAAATTAAAACTTATAAATCATTTAAAAATATAAATAGACCTTAAAGATGGTTTGGACTTGATTAAAATCAATAAGAAGATAACTGGTAATAATAAGAAAATAACTGGTAATAAATTAAGAACTACAAAAAGATTTCTACAGTGACAAGACAATAAATGAAGAAAATAAAAATAATATGCATATTTAAAAAAAAGATCCATTAAGAATAATAATAAGTATAATTATAAACTGGCTTGAAAACTAAAGAAGAGAACAACAATGAAGTGAAAAGATGGAACTATTCCTAAAAAGAGGAATGGCATCATGAAATGTGTAGAACTCATTGTAGAGAAGTCTGCCCATCCTTTGTCTATGTATTAAATGGATTATATTCTGCACATGACGGGTCAGATTGACCTTAGGTCAACATGGGTGTGACAAGAATCTCTGCCTCATAGTGGCCTTTGAGCATTCCATCATCAGATTTTCAATTGGATGGACAGTTGAAGAGTTGGAGTGTGGAGTAGATTGAAGCATGTCCATTAAAATATAAAGATTGGCTATCTTAATATATATCTGAGCAATTATAGCATATATGTGTGGAGATGGTAATCTGGACCAAGTGATGATTGCTGGTTTAGCATGAAATACTTATATTGATGATTATTTGTCTTTTCGACATATATATGTTCAAGTGTATCAGTGTTATGAGATAGTGTGGAGAGTGGTGAGTTGTGTGAAAGTTTGTGCTCATATACCCTATATTATAAAGAATTATGTAATAATAAAAACCAACAAAAAATAGCATCTACAATTATCACATCTTTTCAAATGACAAATGTTTTAAATGATAAGACATGCAATTAAATCTATAAAAAAAGGAAAACCTATAGGAAATGATAAAATTAGTATGAATATTTTAAAAAAAGCACATGAAGAAAAATAAAAATTGCTGGTAAAGCTATATACTAAATACTAAAAGTTTAAATACTAAAAATGTATAAGATGATTGGGAAAATGTAATATTAATAATGATATTTAAGAAAAGTGATAAAAGAGATATTAGGAATCTTTCCTGAGATAATTATAATTCAACTACAATGAACCCAACCAAAAACAAGCTGAATTTAATTATGGTTTTAGCATAGTGGACAACATCCAAGTATGGAAATAACTTATAAAAAGGAATGCCTTGGATTTGTAAATTATGAAAAGGTGTTTAATTCTCTAAGCATTTTCATAGTGACAGACTTTGGACCATCAGTATTGTAATGGTCATATTTGTACCTTTACGCTACACAATAAAACCCAGAATTCTGGAAAATTATACTAAAGCTGATCCAGATGAAGGATTGATCTCGAATCTGACAACACTTTGACTCATTTACCAGCGCTCTGTGATTTAATATCCTATGGATGACATATATGAAGTTACACTCAGTCTCAATTTAATTTACACTTATGATTTATGGGCTAATGCATATACATACTAAGAAATTTATACTAATTTCAATTGATTTGGAGTGGATTATGAGAGATACACGAAACAGTATTAAATTTTAAATATCATTAATAAATAAAATTAAATAAATTGATTAACATAAAAAAACAAACAGTTGTGCATTGGTTGTGGGGTTTTACTTGCACAGGCATTACAACAATGATGAGATAATAAATTACAGAAACCTCATCTTATTCTAAATGCATTATATATATATTATCTGCGATCAAGATTCATGCCTATATATATATTGTGACGACCACGTAAAGTCGTCGACACACACATATATTTATTAATAACATTAGATAAATTCGCTAACAAGAAGTAATAAAGGTGAAATAAATTAGCTATTAAATTTTTTAAAAAAGGAAGGAAAAGAAAAAATTGAAAGTCTAATGTCAAAATTACTGTGGATTTTGTAATAGTAAGAGAAGGGGAGGGGGGTGGATAAAGAAATGCGTCTCTTTCTCTCTTGTAAGTCAAATGCTAGAAAGTTATTTTGTTTATTGTGGGAGAGGGGAAGGGGATGCATAAAGAAATGCGTTTCTTCTCTCTCATTAAAAACTATATAATAACAAATTAAAATAAAATGTAAAACACAAATGTGAAAAAAAAAAGAATTGTAAACTTTAAATAAAATTAAATGTAATATGTGATATATAAAAAAAAAAACAATATGGCCGTAGGTGTGAAAGTCTGTTGGACAAATTAAATTCCACGGACAAAGAAAATGTTAACAATGGAAGATCTTTGTCTGATCTGTTAAATTAATTGGGACTTACATTCCAGCCACTAATTAAATAAAGAAACATAATGATAAGAATTGGTTGGAAATCTAAGTCTTAATTAAAAATTTTAAAAACAATGAACAAAAGAAAGAGATTAAGAAAATTACAATTTTTATCTGGCATTGCTAGTAGAGACTTTGAAGAAGCAACAGCTCAAAGAAAATGGAAGAAGTGCATGGCTAGTGGCGTTAAAGGGACATGGGTTCGGATTCAAGCCGTCTCATCACTGACTCACAATGTAAGATCTTTGCCTGACCTGCTAGAGGGACCACTGCTTCTGTAGCTGTCAACTGAAACTCAACCTAAAGAATCAACAAGCAAAACTGGAACGAGAAATAACCCCACAAACTGAGGAAGTTAATCAAGAGCGCTCAGAAGAAATACCCATGGGACAATTACAACAAAGCCTAGGTAAAAGCATGCATGCATTTTAATCTGTTTACCACTCATAACTAAATACACAATTAATAATTTGATAAAATAGAAGTCTTTCAACAGGACTTTAAGAATTTTAATATTTGATCTGTTTTCATATATTATTATAGCCATGTATTTTATAAGTGTGTGTTTTTTTTTTATTATTATTATTATTATAATGTACTTTTTTATATAAAAGTGAGTGTTATTAACCATATTTATTCTTAAAATTGCATATACTTGCTTTATTCTCCTATCACCAAGCTACGGCAGGGAGGAAACTGTAATTAGTGGTTAAAGGGTAATGCTGATTTTTTAAAGGTATTCATGTGCTGCTTGTTCGTGCGAATTTCCCAATTATATAAAAATAAATAGCAAGCGCTGGACATTCGTTAAATTTCTTTGAAATGGTTTGCGTTGTTCAGCAGCCGAGAGTTCTTGATCGGGAAAAATAACGCCAAGATAATATGTACGTATTGCCTTGGGGTTCGGTCAAGGGTATAGATATGAAGTTAAATTTGTATCTGTATTAGCTCACTGCTTGCATTGTAATGGCGTTGGTTAAATAAATAAATAAACAATATCCATTACAGTTGGAGGCTAAGCCGGGATATTTCGGTTAGCAAAACTGATAGTAAACAAATAAGAATAAGCAAATGCTGAAAAAATAAATGTATAATAAATAAATAAATGAAAGGAAGAATCAAAGTTGTGAAAAAATAAAGTATAATAAATAAGTCTAAAATATAATTGAAAGTATTAAAGATAAAAATCAAATCAAGCAACCATCCAAATAACCATTTCCGTTATAATATATATATATATGTTATGCCAACTATTCCCGAGGTTTGCTACCTGTAATCTAAACATTAATAGGATGATATAATATATATAGCCTTAATAGCTAATTTTATAATATTATCATAGAACAGTAAATACACTCTGATACAGATTTTCTCGGTAAATCAGATTCCAGGTTCAGATCAATGCTGAAGTTACCTAATAGGGTTGAATGAACTGGTTATTGATACTATAGTGCTAAAAACTAAATTGAAGGTTGTGATATGAATGTATAGTTATTCAAGGGATTCATCATCTAGTATTCAGTTTCCTTGGACCATACAACTTGCTAGCATAATAAAGAATATTTAGTTAAGGGTCTAAGAGCAGCTGAAATATGGCTTTGGACCCTCATATTCCAGTTCTAGGAGTCTAATTGTCAACTAATAATGGGTTGGCCTATCACCATGAACCCATTTTGAAAGAAAGCACAGCAAGGTATATAACACAATAGTGTTTAGTAAGGACACTCATAATACTAATAAACTAATACTAATATTAAAGATAAATTTAAATGCATGAAATTCTATAGTTTCCTTAAGCAGAAACTACCTTGATCCAGTACTCAAATTAGCATATCTTAATCATGCTAAGGGATTCATAACAGTAATATAATATTAATAATGGAATCTGTATATATTTCTTTATAATTAACTAGAGGGGGGGAAAGGCATATTTCAGGGTTTTATTAATAATTACAAATATGCTTGCAATATCCCTCTGACTGTTATTTAACTAAATACATATTAATAATTACAAACCTCACTAACAAGCTAATACATGGTAGTTTAAGTAAACAAATAAGTATATAACAATGAGTGTGTAGCAGTCTCTTGTTATATGTGAGAATAAATTTCAAAGCAGTGATTTAAAGGAACATCTTACTGGAGAGTTTCTAATCGTCTCTCCCCAAAGATTTATATTATTCTCACTGCTTTGAAATGATGAGATAGCATATCACATACATTTAAAATGAAATTAAATAATATAAAATGAGGCATGACCACAGATTGTAGGAAAAGGTAAATTATTAAGTGATTTAAAATTTTAGCAACTTATTTTTAAGTTACATAAATAGGCAAGCTTTTACAGTTACATTATAACTTTAATTTAGACATAGATTTAATTACTTGAGAATTATTACTTTATCACTTTTATGGACATTCATAGTTCGATGATTTTAAATATTAAAGTTTTAAATAGATTTATAGAGCTGTGCAGTAAAGATATTACTGATTTTTTCTGAAGGCTGAACTGTCCGGCATTTGTGGTGGGCACTATTGCTTCTCAGAATAGGTTGTCTTCCCATGGTGCCTCCTTTGGCAGGTAGTACTGATATCCTCCATCCTGGTAGACTATTCTTCTGAAGGAAAATGGCAAAGTTGGGGCTTCCTAGCCACTCATGCTAATTTTTCAATGGGCATAGCTCCCAGTAGCAAATGCTTAGACTTCATTATAAGAGAGGGTTTTTTTATATTAGATTTCTGACACCCCCCCCTATAAAACTTATTAACTTGTTTACAATTTTTAAATTTTAATCTTTAAATTTAGCATCTCTTTATTAATTTTTAAATTTAACATTCTCATCCTGATAAAGACAAAAGTGATTTCCTAGTGGGAAGAAAATAATGCTATATGGTCATGTTTTCTTTGTCCAAGATATACTTTAAAATTTGTTATTTTTAAGACTTATATTTGGCCCTCCATGCAAATCTTAAACAGGTGCATGTTGTGTGATCCTTTTTTACTAAGAATTATTTAATATTTTTAGAACTAAGTTATTTCTGCACAAACATTTTGCTATATATGTATGTTGATCATTCATGGAATTGAGAATTTATTTTTAAGACTTATATTTGGCCCTCCACACACATCTTAAACAGGTGAATGTTGTGAGATACTTTTTTACTAAGAATTATTTAATATTTTTAGAACTAAGTTGTTTCTGCATAAACATTTTGCTATATATGTATGTTGATCATTCATGGAATTAAGAATATATATGCAATTCTTAAGTTAAATAATAAAAAAATTTATACATATACATGATTAAAATAAATATTTATAATTATAATTGTGCTGTAATGCTATTAAATAAGTTTTGCATCATAGCTTACTCTCATATATATAAGTGTGTCCATACATATAACAATATTTACACAACCATGCAATTAATTTAACATATGAAATATATATAGATATATATGGATAGTATGTGCATATACGTAAATATACATAAATATATGTGTACTTGGTGGGGTTTAATCATAGAATAATTACTACTATGGAACATAGTAAATAAAACAGGATGTATGCCAATATATACAATTTCAATATATACGTCCAGGATATTATCATATGGGCTAATCAATGATTAGATTGCATAATAAGACTAAGAAGAATAACAATGATAAGGCTGCACAACAGAGCAATTCCATACCTCCAAATCTTTATATATCAGCTTTACAAGAAGTATTTTGTTGATTAAAATGAAAGTCAAGAAAATAAAATTAAATGGAGATTATTTAATTCATATTTTGTGGATGATGTAGTTATTTTTGCAAGTAATGCTTCAGAGCTACAGTTATAAAATGAAAATAAGAAAGCAGGACTAAAGATAAATACTAAAAAGACTAAAGTAATGTTCAATGGATTTTTTCAGAACCCCCCCCCCCCCAGTAATAATCATAAATTAAAAGGTGTTAACAATTACAAATACTTTGGTCATATTATTAACACATAAGAAAACATAATGAATGAATTTAGCCATAAAATCAATCTTGTATTTAATGGTTTTGATAGCAACAACTAAATATTAGGAGATTGGTGGTCAAGAGGTCAGTGCAACTGCCTTACAAGCAGTTGCCTGGGTTGCGGGTTCGTGTCCCGGCTGATGCTATGATACTTGAAAAATATGATATGTCTAAGTATTTGAAAAGAAAGATTAACATTTTAGACTGCTCAATAATAGATGGAAAATATATGTTAAGAATAACAAGAAGACAATGAAAATGAATCACATGGGTGAGAAAACAAATTGGTATCACTGATATTATTGACAGAATTAAGAGATTAAAATAGAACTGGACTGAATATATTGTTAAAACAGTTGATAATAGTTGAATTATTGACATTTTAAATCAAACCCAAAGAGATTGTAAAATTCTTAAAAAGAGATAACATGTGAAGTGGATGATGAAATAAGAAAATTCACTGGTGTGATATAAAGCAAAAAGGTTATGGATCAGAAAAACTACATTAAATTTGGAAAAGCATTTATTTATAGTAGATTAATAATAGTTGAAAATGCGATAAAGTACATTATAAAAATTAACTTACAATTATAATTTTCTTTCCCAAAGAAAAATCAATTTTTCAAATTTATAAAAATGTAATTAAAATATAAATATATTTCTATTTATATATATAATTTCATTTACCAGTAATAACAATTGTTATTGATTAGAAAGTATAAAAACTATAATTCAAACTTAAGAGATTTCTACTCAGATCACATACACTGTACTCTTGCTATAATAGTTCAACAATGTCTTAGTGAGTATTGAGGATACTTTCAAACCAAAGCACAAGATTATTGATACTTTTGGAAAAATAAGAGCAACCATCTTATTATAGCAACAGTATAGCACATGGGTTTAGATGAAAATCCCTCTTGTTTGAATAGTATATGATCTATGTGCTAGTAAATAAAACAGAATAAAAGCTGCAATTGTAATTAAACCATTCTAAGCTAATTTCAGATGATTTGGAGTGGCACTGCTAATTATAGTTGATGAATCATAAAGTTTCTCATGATGATATTTGCATGAACTTTGCACTTGTATTTGTTTTACAATTTTGCATTAGATGTTTCCAATAGAATAGTAGTAATAAATCTATATTTTTGTTTTGGGTTTTTCTCTTAGAAGGCAGAAGTTATCAACAATTACAAAAGCTTTATAATACAATGATAAATTTTGCGGAAATCAATTTGCACAAAATGATGGTATATGTTTACATTTTATTTGTAATGTAGAAATAATTCTAAGGGTTTTTTTAAAGATTGTTTTCATTTATTTTATATTTATATGATACTTTTAGAAAAGTTCTTTACCCACACATTAGGAAACAATAAAAAAAAATTATAATTTTTTTAGCTAAAATAAAGTTTTTTTTTAATCTTCTTAAATAAGTTTATAACTTTTATTATTATTTCATTATTTTAATCATGTTTAAAATTAATTTTAATAATAATCATGTGAGGTTGCCATAACAAAAGTGACATAATCAAGTTTTGATTCAATAATTTTTTGCACATGATATTAAAAATTAATAATATTTATTGAATTATTGGTTCAAATATTAATACCTTTGTTTAAAATGTAATTTCATAATTTTCAGTTTTTTTTGTAATGATCATAAGATACAACAATAACTTAAGGGTTATTTTAGAAAATCAAAGATTACTTGTTAAAGAAGCAAATATTTCTGTTCTACATAAAAAAACAACAACAATATAATATATTTATTTTGCTCCAAAGCCCTCTATTAAAAGCTTGATGATCAATAAACATTACATAGTCCTGTTATATTCAAACCAGATTTGTTCTTGTTGTTAAGACTTCTTTTAAAAAAAGCAAAAAACTGGCACTGACCCTCTAGCATCCACTGTAACTCCTTTTACACTATTTAAGCTAACAAATCTGAGGTGCAAATCTGATGTTTTTTACTGACCAATGTTAAAAGTCAGAAATTAATCTGGAGATTTGTATCTAATATTATTGTCTAATATTCTCTGATTACTCAAACTTACAATAAATGGCTCTAAACTAAAATAAATAAGAGTAAACCACTGTTTTTAAATAAGATATGAGATGCTTACTATTTTTGAAAAAAATATTTTTCTGATTTCTTGAACATAAATTACTGCGCATGTACTAGTTATGACTTGAAGCAATAGTAACATTAAGTTACATTCAAATAAATGTCCCCCTCCAAGACTAAACACTCTATCATCAGACAACTACACTATATTTAACACCATAGTTATATATTTATTTATAAAAAAGTGATGTTTAGACAACAACTTCAAAATTACTATGTAAGTCACTTTTATATTGTAATAAATAAATAAATACTCATTTGCTTTTTGAATGAGTTTAAAACATTATTTTTCAAATTAACATTTTAATAAGATTATTATAATTGATCATTAATATATAATATTTAAGTTTAAAGTTAATTATACAAAAATTTTAATTAAGAGTAATTAAAAAAAATATTTTCAAGTGCTGTATTAATTAAGTAATGACATGTTTTCAAATACGTCTAGACAATTGATATTAGATATTTATTTAAAAATTACTTATTAATTAACATAAAAAGTGATCAAACAAATTTATAATTTTAATAATATATTTTGACAATGGGATACAATGCCCTGCATAATTTAGTGCAGCAATAGTGTCAGATTCCAGAGTAGAAGGTCAGAGGATCGATTCCAGTTTTGCCACTACTGATATATATATATAAATTATGAAATTAAAACGTAAAATATGTTAAAATCATTTTAATATGTTACTATTATTTTGGAGCTATTGATTGTAAACTTAAACAATTAGTAGTTTAATACACTGTACAGGCTTAACCCTGCATTTATATATGTAATATATGCGAATTAGTAGTTTATTAAAACGCCATATACAAGGTCACTATTGACATTAACCAACTGAATATGCATCAATAATTTATTATGGAATAAATTACATGAGTCAAAGAATAAACTTAACAACTAGAGTTTATTTACTCAATAATATCAAATATTAATAAGTAGTAAATCTTAAGTAATTTAACTAGTTTGTTTGCTCGTTGTTTTACAATAAACACATGTGGATGAAGTTAGATGATATTCTTGCATTTTTCAACGCTGTACTAAATTGTAAACTTCACTGCACTACTCTTTGCACCCACAGCTACATTATTGCTGAAGCTATTGCGCATAAACTGTTCGTCACAGTAATGTGCTTCATACACACGGCTAACTTTAATATATATATATGTCAGCTTCACTTAATTTGCATACTTTTGCAAATTATCATGCTTTTATTAATTTGCATAACGTCATAACTTGATTGTCTAAAATGTAGTTTATTTTTTCCTTGTCTAACATACAAGCACACGTGCACTTTATAATATATATGTACAAATTTAGACAAACATAACACAACCTCCCTTTATTCTAGAAAATAGTGTATAGTTAAATCTTATATACACTTTTAATTATTCCGATCTTCTCCATTCTTTAGCTTGTCTAGGAGAATATACTAATCACTCTTCCTCAATCCATTGGTCAATGCTTAATTGTGCAGGTACATCAAGAGAATCTTGAAGAATATTTTTCATTTAATTCAAATCTGGATATCTCTTATGCTTTAGTTTCAAATGAGTCACTATCATCTTCATTTCTCTTTTCAAAATCAGACACAATGGATGCAGGAGAACTCATCTTTTTATTTATTTTATCAAGTGAATCACTGAAATGGCTTCTAATATGATCAGCATATCTTCTAATATTTTTTTACCATTGATCAATTGTATTGTACATAATTGTTTTGATAATAATTTTGATACAGTTGCTGTTTGCCATTTCTTCCTAAGTGTATCATGTATCCAAATTATTTCTCCTAGATTGAACTTAACATTTTCTAACTTTGTCTCCCTTTTCTCAGTATTTTTTGGGATCAATTAGGGTTTTTCTAGTAACTGTACTTGGTGTGAAATACTGACAGAATATGGCAGTTGTCAGTTGTTCATGAATATCTGTGTATTTCATCTTATTCAATGTAAGCATCAATTGTTGCTTGCACACACACATAAAGATTTTATTAACAACTTTACAAAATATATTTATACAAATGTAGCCAGACATGTCAGAATCCTCATCTGCAAATCATTGTCTAGTTTTTGTCTTTATCAATGATGACTTGGAATTCAAACCAAAACATAGTGTAGTTATGTATATGAAAGTCATCTTTAATTGTTTTTTTTTTTGTCAAGCTGATGATTTAAACACCAAAAAATCTAACATTTTTAACTCAAGCCATTTGTGGTGATATTAACATTGAAAAGTAATTAAAAAATATACCTACAATTATAAAACTAAGATTATTAAAATATATAATTGACTAAACTGTCTTAATTTCAGACTATTAGTTTGATAATAATAAAAAAGTTAAAAGTAATTGCTGGTTTTGAGGATGAGGATTACATTGCACTACCAGTTAATAGACCACAGATTACTCATGCCTATAATAGATGGTGCTAGAGTAATAGACAAAAGAGAAAGTTCTTGTTTATACTATAGTAAAGTGAAAGAATCAAGTGATGTTGCGTTGATATTAATATTTACAGGCCAAGGAGAAGGGATGACACAATTAGATTACAACTAAAGTTATTAAAAATATCTACGTACTGACTTGTTATTATATCTAAATAACTATTTCGAAACCTTAGGTTTTTGAACTTCAAGCTATTAGCTTGATAATAAAAAAAAGTTGTCCAATATATAATTATATTTATTTTCAATCGAATCGCTAATCCTCAGTGATAGAAATAACTAAAGAAAAGCCTGTCAATGGATATTAAATTATATTACCATTTGATAAACTGCTGAATATTCAAATTTATAATAGTAATATTTGAAATACAGACATTCTTCATATACTTGGAGCTTAATTGTAAATATAGGAGATTTGAACACAGACTTTCAAGCAGCCTTAATCTATCCACACTATGTCACACCACATACACATGACCATACACGTGTAGAAAAAATAAATAATCATCAATGAACGTATTTCATGCTAAACCAGCACTCATCAGTTGCTCCAGATTATCATTTGCCACACATACATATATAGAAAATACGTATACTGATGGTTATTTTTTCTACATGGGTGTGGTCATGTGTATCAGTGGTATGAAATAGTGTGGATAGATGAAGGGTGCTTGAAAGTCTGTGTTCAAATCCCCTATAAATTTACAATAGATGATGATAAGGTAGTAAAAAAAAGAGACTGATCTTATTTATCCTTTAGTAAAGTAAAAAAGTAGATGAACAAAATGAACACAGAGAAGAGAGCGAGAAAAATAAGAAAAGAAATAAATTTATGAAAGAAAAAAAAAGACAAGAAAGAATAAAAGTAATAAAAAAAAACGTAAAAGCTTTCACTGTATTTTTTTTGTATTATATAACTTAAGTATATGTTTATGTGTGTATACATATAATTGTATTAATAGAAACTGCTTTGTTAGAACAAAAACAAAAAGCATTTATTACTTTTATTCCAAGTCGATTAATTTTATAGCTCTTTAGTATTTACTGCAGCGTTCTGTTCTCAACTAGTTTGATTAATCAAATGTTAAATACTGAATTCTAATGAGAAAGAATAAAAAAGCTATGAATAATCCATGACATGGCTATTCTATATATAATAATTCAATGAATTCAAGATTCACCCGGTTCAAAACATTAAGAACAGCTTTTAGTAAATAATATATTAGATTACAAAATTATTTCAACATGCATATATTATTATACATTAAAATATGTGCGAGTTCACAGATATATATGTTTATGGATAAAAACAAATACATTTATATATTTCAGTTCACACATGCATATATTTGGTTAGTGAATCATTCATATATTTGGTCTTCAGTGTATAGTTTATGTAAATAAAAAGGTTGGATAGTATAAAGCTTTATCCCAAATATTTTATACTATCCTGTCTCTACATTTTCTGGAATTCATTTACCCCTACATTAAAGCACATAGGGCAATAAATGCAGTAATTATTTTTGAGATTCATATTCATGAAGCATTAAACAGTAGGGTTGTTTAAAACTTCTGCATATTATGCAGTAACAATATGACTTTTTTAGAAATCAAATAAATCCAATATTTCTTCTCACAGGATTCTATTTATAAAAGAAAAAAAATATATATAAGGATTATGTATTTCTGTTAAAAAGTCACATAATCAAAATATATTTCCAATATGATAGGGGATTTCCATAATTATATTTATTCTCTGCATTTATAGTATCATCATCATCATCATCATCATCATCATCATCATCATCATCATCATCATCATTACAGCCGTTTACAAATGACTATGACCGTTCTAACTCCAAAAACATAGAAAAACAAATATAATAAACGAAAAGTAGTTTTGTGAGATATAATTTTTGACTGATTTTTAAATAAAAGAACATTGTTGATCAAAGAAATCCAGAAAGACACACTGTTTTATTTCAGCAGGAACTTATTGATAGTTGCTGAGATCAATTTCTTATGTTTACAGTACAAATCCAAATTGCTTTATTTATTTTCAATGTGTAATTAGATTTTTTAAAGTCACATTTTTATTACGAATTTTTAAAACGTCTTTATAATAAATTAAATGTCAGTAATATAATATTAAAAAAAGTGAAATGACCAAAAGGATAATATAAAGTAAATTAAAACATACAAACGTTTAACAAACTTTTAAATGAAAGCTAGATACTATAGTTTATATACAACATGCATGCATATTAGCCATTACAAACATTGTTAATATGAATCATACTGGCAAACTTTATTTTACCTTTATTCTAAGCATGTTAATTGGCACTAAACAGTATTGCTTATTATCTCTATATCCAGGGCCTCTTTATACATAACTCGAGGCTAGTTTCTGATTTATAGCCTTTATCAGTGAGAGATTAGATTTGGATCTAATGGATGCACATCCCAAATTTAAAGTGTGTTAAGTCTAGATCTAAGCTCTTCATTGATAAGATAATAGAGCATAAACTAGTCTGAGGATATAAATAGGGTAGCACTGGAAAGATTTAATAAATACTAATTACTATTTATTGATTATTCAAGTTGATAATAGTGAAGTAGAACAAAGTTTTTTCCTGTAATACACTGTATAAAATTTCAATTTGTTTTTTATTCCCACAATGATCAAAAAATACTTAATTTTGGTTTCTCATTTTTTCCTATTTTGCTTTTTTTCTATATTTCTATCCAAGAAAAAAATAATTTGGTATTTATTTAGAATTTTCATTGCATCTCTTAATATCACAATCATTCATAGCTTTATAATGAATCTTCACTACCAAATGCTATTTTTTTGTTTTGTTACAGGTTAGATGAATAACATTGTTACTCTTCTAAAGATATATCAAATTTATTTTCTAATCCCCTAATTACAATATTAAGTGCCATTCTTTATCAATAATTTTTCTTCCACAAAGCACTTAATATATCCTTATGAATTTTAATTGAATTCATATCAACACAGTTCTCTCTTTTGAATATGCCTTGTAACTGATGATGCATTTCTTTGAATTAATCTTACACTTTAAAAGTCCACATGCAATACAACATATATTAAACAAAATAAAATATGCTCATTAAATAACTTTACTTAAGAACAAAGCCATAGTTTTTAATATAGTTATAAATCACTGAATTCCTTCTCATCATCACAAGTAAATGGTCAAAAGGCAGACTCACACACTAAACTAGATCTTCTTGTCCATTTTTTCTTCATCTTGCTTTATTTTTTAAATAATCATAACTATTCTCCTCTTTAATAGCATCATTAAACTTATATCTTTTCCTGTTTCATTTTTTAAAACTTCCTCAGTTCTTTCTAATATATATCTTTTGCCCTGAAGAACTTTTGCAATCCAATTTTTCTTTTATCTCACAATTTTTTCTCAAGAATAGCTTTCTTTACTTTCTTCACACTACCACAATTCTAATCTCATCTAATGAATGTTTCCCTCCCAATACTTTCTAAATTTACACTTAAAAAACTTCTATTTGTCTTCACACACACACACACACACACACACACACACACATATATATATATATATATATATATATATATATATATATCTCCATATATATATATATATATATATGGAGAGCCTTATGTTAGGAGTAATGAAAAGAGGTTGAAAATGAACTACATGGATGAGAAAACATACAAGGGTCATTGACATCACTGAAAGAATTAAAACACTGAGGTGGACTTGGGATGAAGATATTGCTAGAAGAGTTCATAATAGATGGACAATTGAAATCGTAAACTGACTTCCAAGGGATTGTAAAAGATCTAGAAAGACATCACACATATCAGATGGATAGATGAAATAAGCTGTGTTGCAGTGTTGTGGAGAATAGAAATCAGAGAAACTGAATTAAACTTGGAGAGACCTTCATCCTACAGTGGATCAATAATGATTGAAAATTATATATATACTAGGTTAGAGAGTATTTTAAAAATATTCATTACACAGTGTTATAAGTTTAAATCTCGAATGTTATTTATACAGGGTATCCATAAAATCCATGTGAAATTTTAAAAAAAATATAACTTTATTAGTATTTGTGATAGAGAAATTATGTAGAATGTATTGAAAATAATAAAATCTATATTTTTTGTTGTTTAATGTATTTTATTAAGTTTCCACATGTCCATCAACATTAATAATACAAAGAGTAATACTATTTTGTAGTTCCCTAAAAATATTTGCCAACTGAATTATAGTTATTCCTGAAATCATATTAGTTATTTTAACTTTCAAGTCTTCCAACAATCAAGGTTTGGTTGCACACACTATTGTTCTCACATGTTCCCATAAAAAAATCTAATGGAGTCAAGTCTGGAAAAGGTAGAATCCAAGAAAATCCACCTCTTCAAATCTATCTGTTAGGAAATTTCTGATTTAGAAACTGTCTAATGGGCAGAGCAAAGTAGCAAGGAGCTCCATCTTGTTGAAATACTATATCATCTTTTAATTCGAATTATTTAAGCTGAGGAATAAAGTAATTCTGCAGCATATGTAATTAGATATCACCATTAATAGCCTGACCTTGAAAAAAGAGTGGCTCTATGATTTAACTTTTTCCCAAAGCACACCACACATTAACTTTAAGAGAGTCTCTTTTCATGTTCAACAGTTTTATTTGGGTTTTCAGTACCCCAAATCTGGCAATTATGCCTGTTGACCTTACCACTAATGTGAAATGTTACTTCACCAGAGAACATTAAACAACTCACAAATGCATCATCATTGCCAAGTTTTTCATTGAACTGATGGCAGAAAGTTAGCCATACATGATAGTCCTCTTTTAACAACATTTTGTAAGGTTTCATGTGAAGTCTTTTCTGCAGGATCATATGAATAGTGGACTTTGAAATCCTCAGTTCTAGTGATGTTCATCTTAATGACTTTTTCAGACTTACTAAGGATTGTTATATGGCTGATACATTTTCTTTGCTGACACATGGCTACCAGATTGTGGCTTATAATAGATTGAGCCTGTCTCTCTGAATTTTTTCATCCATTTGGCAATAGAGTTCCTATGAGGTGGTTCTTTACTGTATTCAGTTCTAAACCTTCTTTGTATAGCAGCAGTAGATTTCAGTTCATCCAACCAAAGAACATAGTTTACTTTGTCTTCAGTTGAAGCCATGGGTCATGTAATTCTGAAAAAAGTATTTTTAAAGTTTTGGAAAAATTATTAAATTATTGTGTTGAAGAGTTGCTAAATAATTTTACTTAAAACTAATTACATTAAGCTTTCTAATACTTTTTACAGATATTTTTCTATCACAAATACTAATAAAGTTATAAATTTCTTAAATTGCACAAGGATTTTATGGAATATTATTTCATTTGGATTCACTGCCATGTCAAAATAAACTCAATGAAATGTTATTTTATTATACACATTTTTGAGTTAGCTTTGAGCTAGTTTAATATATATACATCTCTAAGAAATTTGTCATATATATGTTTATGTGCTTTATGAAGTATACAATGTTTAAAATAAACAATGCTTCCAGTTTTTAATTGAGTTTAATACATTTTCAGTGCCGAGCATCATAATCATAGCTATTTTTGTTATTATTATGCAAAATGCTCTAATTTACATATTCCACATGCAAATTTCTTATATAATTTAAAGAAGTTTATCATAAGTATTATATATATATATATATATATATATATATATATATATATCACTTACATAGGTATAATGGTTTAGGTTGCAAATATTACTAATGCTGTCTACAAGTTGACAATGGTGTAATTCTGTTGTTCTGATTTTTTTTCAACTTAAGGTTTTAACATTTTTAGAATAAATAAATTATTTTATCATTTACATTTTTATATAATTTTTCTAATAATCAACCAAGACTACAAATGTAAATACTTATTTTATATTCACTAAATTATCTAGCAAGTAAGGACATTGCAATAATATTGACAGTACTAGGAAAAGTTGTCATATCTAATACTTAATGGTTACACTGTCATGAGTGGTTTAGAGCAGTGGTAGAATGTCAGATTCTAGAAGCTCAATTCTGTCAAACCATGTGACTTTTTTATGTTATTTCCAAGCAACAAAGTTAATGTTATTACTAAAGAATGAAAAAACTATAGGCAACAGCACTCTTACACAATGTATTATGGAATACATTACTATATTTACCATACTATGCAAGATCTGTATAATCTGAGGTGGCAGGGACTTTTTTTGCTTAGTTCTTTCATTCAACAGGGTTTCCATACAAATTCCTTGTCATAATCTATTCTATGCATTAGATAGTGATGAATGATATGAAAACATTTTAAATCTATATTATAAAATGCTAAAATTCATTTCTAATTTTAGTATAGTTATTAACATTATATATATATAATAAAATAAAATGAATATTAAATACAATTGTTTATAAATAATAAATGCTGTTGTTGTAAATAATAACAATCCCACTTTAATATTGGACAATAAGTTAACAAGAAACTGAAATCTTTCTTTTATTGGTTCTCTTTGTATATAAAAAAGATTGTCGTGAATACTTAGGGCAGAGAGTATGAATATTAATCAACCTAATTATTTAGTGTAAGATCACATGACCACCATCTCTTATGCTTGTGTATAACTGTTGTTAAAACAGGCAAAACTCACTATACGTATGCCACACACAGCAAGCTATATAAGCTAATGGGCTTAAATTGGAAACATTAAAGTGTTTTCAGTTTAAGACTCATAGTTTTGTAGTTAAATGGAGATAAAAGGTGGTTGCTGGAGGGTTGCATTATATCCTAAGATCTAGATGCAGTGCTCTCAGATCCAAGGCTTTTCACTGATGAAGGCCACAAGCCAGAAACTAGTATGGGGATATTGGATGAGTAGGCAGTAGATGGAGATTTTATGCACAAGCCTTCTGGCAACCATTTATTACTCTAGCTTGCTGTGTGTGGCATACGTATAGTGAGTTTTGCATGTTTTTATTGTAAGATATTTATAAAACAGACTGACTTTTTTTTTTAACAAAGATGAAAAATATATATTTTTAAAACTTTGTAATATATATTTTAAACAATCCATATGTAATGAAGTAAATCACAATGGCAATATATGTATAACATTGAATACAATTGATAAAAATAATAAATGCTATTATAGCAAATAATATCTAATTCCATCTCAATATTCGATAATACATTAACAAAAAAATGAGACCCAATAAGAAAATGATTTCATTTTTTCATTAATGTATTGTTGAATATTGGGGTGGGAGTGGTATTACTTACTATAACAGTATTTGCTATTGATAAACAATTGTATTTAATGTTTTATATATATTCACATAGTGATTTACTTACAGGTCAGTTAAATTGTTTATTACAAAGTTTAAGAAAAAGTAATTTCTTTATTTTGTTAAGTAAAAAAATCATCAATCTGTTTGATAAATATCTTACAATAAATAATTAGATTGATTAACATTCACACTCTCTGCCTTAAGTATTCAAGACAATCTTCTTTATAACAAAGAGAACCAATAAAAAAGAGATTCTTGCAATAATATTGTCAAATAATGAAATAAATGTGTATTATTTACTATAACAGCATTTACTATTTATAAACTATTGTATTTAATGTTTATATAAGTAATCTTTTTATTTACATTAACCTTTTATTAATAATACTGCCTATAGTAAATCCACTTTTCAACAATCTGTTTGAAATATCTATGCAAGCATGAATAAATTAATTCACAGAGATGATAGAACCAACCAGATCTCCTCTAAGCTAAAGAGCCCTGTGATGTTTTTGATTAGTATACATATTGTTTAACCAAAATATCTTATTAAACTTTACTTAATATTTTAATGTATTAATCTCTTTATTTACTTAGTTTTTAAATCATAGTTGACATTTATACAGAATCAAGTAAAGTTTGGAACATTGTAATCTTTATGTTTGTTACATTACACCTCATTTATTATTTGAAGATGATCCATTGATAAGAATATATCTCTACAAATCTCATTTGTTTTTGTGGATGTATATAATGTTTTCCTTTAACTATATGTATGCTAATTTAATAATATATATAATCATGCAAGTAGTTGTTATTAATCTTTTAATTTAAGCATATAATTACTAATTTAATAATACATAATTACACAATCACTTTATATAGGAGATCATTTGATGTTTGTGCATACAAATGACAGGTCAAATAAAAAAGTTCTATCTAATTTATAAGACTGAATTATATATGCATACTGTTCTCAGTTGAATATTGATTTTGGAACTTTTAAATTTCATGACTTCCATTCTATTTACTATTCTAAAAGGAACGTTGCAGTTAAATATTAAAAAATCTTCCATCTATTTGGCAATGATGAACTTTGGAGCTCAAAATCCATAGACTGTGACTAGCTCTTTGGATATCAACTTCATTAAGAAATGTGACTGTTTCACTTCAGAAAAAGTGTGGTAGTTTTGCTGCTTTACATCATTGTTTTATCATTATCATAAACCTTATTAGCATGAGAGGTTTTTAAATGCAATTACTGTTATCCTTTTATTGTTTTTTAATTTAAAAACTCTGAAGAGGTCAGTATGTTACAGACACTCATAAAATATAAATTAGCTTTATTCTATTGTTTACAACCAAAGTATATCTCTCTAGATGAGTTCCTTCTTGGAAATCTCATTTTCAAACAAAATTTTTGAAATAAACAAAAATATAATATCTTACTTGTTTATTAAATATTTTTGATTATTTTTACACACTAATTAGTTGATAATTATTTAAAACAAAAAGTACATATATATATACTTAAATTTTCTTTTTTGTTTTATTTTTAAAAATAATAATTAATAAACTTGATGGTAACATTAGCAAAGAAAGCTACATGTGTAACATCATTGTCTATCAGAATTGATATAATGTTAAAATCTTTTCAAATATTATTATAAATACCAAAAACACATAACAGATTTTAAAGCAGAATTTCATAATTTATCATAAATACACATTCATTTGTTTGCATTAAAAAAAAAAATTTAAAATAAAAACATTCATTTATTTTCTGAGAAAGTTTACTTTCATATCACCATTGTGTGACATTATCTTTTATTCACATTTCCAACTCATTTTTTTTAATATTTGCAAAAGTTAAATTTAATTTTTTTATATTTCATTTGTAAAATTAAATTAAAAAGAAATCAAATCCAATTTATTGAATTTTTGTATAAAATAAAAATTTTATATAAAGGTGAAAGATTAAGCATTTTCAAAAACTTTCACCAGGTGGAGCAATAGACAATACCAGATTTGGAAAAGGCATTTCCAAGGTGCAACTTTTTATGAATTGCTGAAGAATAAAACATTCAATTTAATTTTTTTAATGTTAAATTTTTTATTTAGAATATGCATGAGTTTTAATAATGCTAATAATAATAATAAAAAAATTGAAATCACTTGGCTATTTCAATATTTTAAATGTACAATCTACTAACAAAATAATAAATTAGCAATTTTCTTTCAATTTCACCATCATGCAATGTTTTATATGACATGTGATGTCTTATTGGTTTAACAAGAATGATAAATATCAGCTTTCATTAAAATTTTAAACTTATATTATTAGATCATTATCACACAATTTATTAAAAAATATTTAAACTCTGATGCTAAAGACAAAAATATACATACATACACAAATAAAAGTTATTTTAAATGACAATATTATATTAAAATTATAATAGATGATATATTGAGAAAGTGAACTTGGTTTATTTAAAAAAAATTCATGATAAATAATCATTGATTTAATTAATTTCATAAATAGTTAACTCATAAAATATACTGTTATTATATAAGTGATTAAATAGCAATTTATTAATCTATTAAACAAAATTCTTTATTCTAATTATTAAAAAAGTACAAAAGAATAAAATAAATACAGTGAAGAAATGATTTTTCTATTTTCTATTAATATTAATAATATCAATGTTAAAAAAATAAGAATAAAAAGAAATAATTAATAGTAATCTATTTAAATGCTAAACACTGTTAAAGATGCAAAATTCATAACAGACAGACCATACTAATTTTTTTTAATTGGATTGGAATTCTTTCTTTGTATTTTCTATTTGGCTAGAAAATTTGTGAAATGGGAAGGAATCTTTTCTTTTATCATGTGAAGCCATCAATAAAAGCTAAATGGACTTAATGAAGCAATAAAAGGCTATGATTTATTTCATATCAATCACAAATATAAAGACCAAATATTTTAAAGTAATTCTCACAAGCTGTCATTTACTTTTGTTCTCAGTTATTGTAAGTGTTCAACATTAATTTTAAGATTATACCATTATTACTTATTTAAAAATAATATTCATTTGACAGATAATTTTGTTTACAAACAAAATACAATCTAAATGTTCACATTTTATTTCTGAAAATATTTAAAAAATGATATTGTAATCAACACAAAAGATCTCATATGTTACCATTGTTAGAAATATTATTTTCATTTTCAAAATTCAATGAAATCTACATTATATGACATTTATTTTAAAAATGTGAATGAATAGATATTTTTTCTCTTAAGTTGAACAAATTATTCTTTAAAAGTTTAAAAATTTTTAATATTTTTTGCAATATTACAATATTTTCATGCTTGCTGTTATAAATGCATTAATTACCTAGAAAGCTTAATTTGTAAATAACTTCAGAGTTAATTTACAATGTCCAAAAATATAACACTTTATTTTAAAAAATAAAATATTTCTGTTCAAAATAGATTATTAATAATTTATATTCTTGATTTATAATAGTTATTGCACAATTATTGTGCAAAAATAATTTTGAATTGCAATCATTTCACAAAGAAATACATTTTTGGTTATTCAAACTATTTTTTCCAAACAATGTCATACAAATTAGTGATATCAGAAGATGTCAAAAATACAAATGAGACAGTCATCAAAATAGAGCTAAAGCTTTCTTATCTTGCTGAATTTTTAATTTTCTGGCCATCTATAATTTTTTTTCTGAACTAAAATTTTACATTGAGATATATATATATATAGCAAAATGTGCATGTTTAAAAATAAAGCTTGTGAAAATTCTTAATATGTGGTGAATAATTTTAAAATTATGTAATATCGGGTGGATTGATCCTATGGTTAAAACAAAAGAAATCATTTTAACAGGATAGAATATTAATCAAATCATCATTATAGATCCCATCAAAGCCATGGTAAAAAAAAGAAATATTCAGACATTAAGAAACTTAAATAAAAGAATAAAGGGCATTTTATTTTTTTTAAAAAAGAGCTCATAGAAAATAGTAACAAAATTTGTTCTTTGTATTTTTTATATAACTTGTTAAACTTAAGGTCTTTTTTCAATGTACAGATTAATAATTTTATTTTGTTGATAACTTTTATAAGTTGATAAACTGTTAATTATATTTTTGTAAATGAAAAACATTTTTAATTATAGTAATCTTCAAAATAAAAGTTTAAAATATATTTCTAATTAACTAATATATACTTTCATACATATGGTGACATATGCAACCTTTTACTATAAATGATAATTTATAACATAAGATTTATTAATATTTTTTTATTTATATTTCTAAAGAAGTATAGATAAATATCATGGATACATGTGGAAAATATTAATTTCTTGTATATCTTATTAAATATCATACAATCGTATCAAAAAGAGATATAATATCAATATTATTTCAAGAATAAAATAAATATTCATATTTTGAAACCATATAAGATATGATGAAGTATTACCATTTGGCAGACATTTACTGTTTATTTCAATGTTAATCCAAAAGAAGACATTTATTGTTTATATCAATAATTTTATATCTTACTCATGTAGGAGAAGTAGAAATTTTAAGT
This sequence comes from Epiperipatus broadwayi, assembly GCA_028023455.1. NCBI lineage: Eukaryota > Metazoa > Onychophora > Udeonychophora > Euonychophora > Peripatidae > Epiperipatus > Epiperipatus broadwayi. Next base: position 3,552,073 of record JAQFVV010006201.1, on the reverse strand, counting down.
TCTATTATAAATTAAAACTAGTACAAATCACCTGGAAGGCTAGGAATCATATAGATATGGACTACTTACTACAGTTTAAATAAATGAAATCTTATTTTTTATGCTTAATATGGAAAGCAGTTATAAACGAAATCTTATTTTTTATGCTTAATATGGAAAGTAATTATAATGAAATATTTTTTTAATGTTTCTCATGAATTGATGTTGTTTTTTATGGTTTTCTCTTAAACCCTTACTATTTAATCTAGTATAACAGAAGTAAATATTATATAAAATAGTATGGAGATATAAATTTAAGAAAGATTAGTGTCAAAATTATTACTTAGTAAAAAAAATTATTCAAAAAATTTGTCTATACATATTATAGATACATTTCAACTAACAATTATATAGATAATATTTATGTTATCATCATATATACATTACAATAATAAACTGTCTTACAACTATGTGAACATGAGTAAGTCTCTGACTGAAATTCACACGTACAATTTTCTATTTTCAAAATGAAAGATTAAAATATTTATGAGAGGAACGTTAATGCTATTTGTCTGAAGGTTTGTAATGATGGTATATTATAAGATGTGATATGTTGGACTATTTCCATCATTTATGAGTGAATGTTGAATGTACAGAAAATTTTAAACTTTATTTAAACTTTCCAAATACAAACAACTTGTTAGTAATAGCACACAAATAGACAATACAGGTTAGTAATTACACAACATTTTGAGTAGTATTATTCTCCAAGCTTCTTTAGATGTTGCTGGCTTATATGCACAGTGACAATATTCACTTAGAAGTTGAACTCACACCTTTAGATTCTTGAATATTGAATTTTAAGGCAAACGCTGTACCAACTGAGCTATTCTGTCAAAGGCAACATATAGTAGAAATTTGATATATTTATATATGAGGGTTAGTTCAAATCCTCCTGAGTCCTTCAATTTTTTTTTGATATGGAAAGTCTGTTTACAAATGTACCATGTGATGAGGTATTGTCTATTGTAAAGAAAAAGTTATATAATGATAATAGTCTATAAACTAGAACAGCATTACCTATTGATAATATAATGAAATTATTAACATTCTGTGTAACAACAACATTCTTTCAATATATCTCAGAATTCTTCCAACAAACACAAGGAATGGCCATGGGATCATCACTGTCACCATTATTCAGCATCATTTACATGGAAGAACTTGAAACCACAGCCATAAAAACTACTCCATGTCCACCTAAAATGTGGCTTCGATATGTTGTTGATACATTTGTGGTATGGCCACATGGTGAGGAAAAATTAGTCATTCTGGATGCACATTAACAACATATCTCCTACAATTAAATTCATGATGGAATCAGAACAAAAATAAAAATTGGCATTCTTGGATATTCTTGTGACAAGACTCCCTCAGGGCAAAGTAAAAACAACAGTGTATAAGAAACCAACACACACTGGAAAATACTTGGCATCCAATCGTACAAGAAGCACTAAACAAGGCATTGTATTATCATTATGGAACGAAGCAAAGGAGGTTTGTTCAGAAACCAGTGATTTGGAAAAAGAAAAGATCCACATAGAACAAATGCTTATGAAGAATGGCTATCTATCAGCAGTCATCAGAAAAACCTTCAATAAACGACACAAAGAGACACCAAAAGAGAAAACAGTTATTGGTATAGTAGTGTATCCATACATACCAGGAATGGCAGACAAATTGAAGAAAATCTGCAGTCAGTATAACATTAGAACTGCTTTCCACACTTTGAGGAATGCTTACTTCTACTAAGCCTAAACTGGAAATGCTGAAGAACAAAAACTGCATCTATGAAATACCATGCGAATGTGGAAGGAAATACATTGGTAAGATCTGTCACCATGTTGAGCAGGATTGAAGGAGCACAAACTTATGGTTAAAAAAGAAAAAAACAGATGTGTCTACCATAGCAGATCATGTATGTACTAATGACCATCCGCTTAAGTGGGAAAATACAAAGATATTGGATAAAGAGGAAAAAATGCATAGAAGAAAATTCAAGAAAGCTGCTCATATGACAATGGTAAATAATTCTATAAGTCAACCCAGTTTGACAATACACAATGTATGGAAACCTCTAATTAATCTTGCTCTTAGGAAAAAATAAAAAAATAATAATTAGACTTGTTATAAAAAAAAAAATTTGAAGGACTCAGGAGGATTTGAACCAACCCTCATATATAAATATATCAAATTTCTACTATATGTTGCCTTTGACAGAATAGCTCTGTTGGTAGAGCATTTGCCTTAAAATACGATATTCAAGAATCTAAAGGTGCAAGTTAAACTTCTAAGTGAATATTGTCACTGTGCATATAGGCCAGCAACACCTGAAGAAGAGTGGAGAATAATACTACTCGAAACGTTGTATAATTACTAACCTGCATTGTCTATTTGTGTGTTATTACTAACAAGTTGTTTGTATTTGGAAAGTTATTTATTTTATTGTTGTGATTTATTATATCAATTTTTATATAGTTTATCTGAGTTAAAATTATAATAAAAATTATACTGTTTCATTATCATTGTCCTATGTCAAATCCTATTTTACTTTGTGTTTTATATTTTTTTGGTACAAATTATCCTTGTTAATCCTGATTTTATTTTATGCTTTTTATATCTGATGTGTCACTATAACAGCTAGTGTAATGGAGTAGTAGTAGTTGAGTATGGGTAGATACCATTAATATGTTTGATGACTACCATGATTTGGAAAGCACAAATTTAAAATGTTTGTGTTTTCATCTTATATCTTATTGAGATAAGTTCTTAGTATGTGAATATCTAGTTGAAACTAATATCGTGCTTTTACTATTATATAAAAGTTAAAAGTACTTGTTAGCAAACTTTCTTCATTAGTTAAATAAAACAGTTGTGATGTGATGTGATGGACTGTGACTTCTCCTTAAACGGAGTCAGGAATCTCTCAGGAGCTATGCTCAAAGAAACCTGTTAGCCACTTTACCTTCCTTTTCCATTGGCCACCCTAAGTTTTCCCATAATCTGCTTCATCTCATTTCCATAACATAATCTTTGTCAATTCCATGAACTTCGTATCTAAATCCCCCTTATCTTTTCCCAAACCTAGCATAAAAACCAATAACTCACTTTCTGTATAATCACTTTGTTCATATTTAATCTTCCATAACTTCATTATTTGTACCCTTTCTGCTTCCAAGCATTTACATTGAGTTGTACTCAACCTGCTACTTAAGTGACATCTTAAGCAATAAGTCAGGAGATTACTCACCAGATTTTCTAATTGACATGTGATGAGATTTAATGTGGTTTTTCATCTTTTTATCTTCAGCTATGAATATATAGATATTTATTTACTGACCAATATTAGCTATTTATATGGAATGATTATGATCTATCTAACTGAAATAAATCCTAAATTTGATTACAACTTTTACCTACCAGGTCCAGATCAAATCCAGGTTGCAGAAATGGCATAAACATATGCTTTTGGTCCATTATAAAGTTTTTTGATTATTTCTTTTCATATGTCAAAGCATCGGCCGGGAAGCGAACCCACAACAACAGTCTGCAAGCAACTGCTTGCTTGCAAGGCGGCTGCGCTTTGACAAAATCACTGGTTACTCCCAATAAGCATTATTAAAAACGTGTGTGTATATAGAAACAACTGCACTCAAGTAGTTCAGCCTCGTGTTCATTATTTGATTTAAAATATTTTTAAGGAAACGATAAAAAATAAATGAAAATGAAGATAAGAAAAAGGGATAAGAAATATAACATTAATTGATCTTTTTTTAAAAAAAAAAAAAAAAAATTGAGCTAACAAATTGATTCAGATTAAGTAACACATTTTCTTGATTCTTTCCTCGAAAAAAAAGATGTTATAAGGATGAAATGAAATCTTTTCTACTTAGTGACTTTGTAAAGATGGGCGAAGAAGCATTCATTTTTCCAATCCAGTCTTATCTCAAGAATATAAATGCAGTGCGATAAACTTGACAGCAATGACTTTATTTAGGTTTTCATCAATCCTCAGTCATCATCCCGCACATGTAATACGTTTTTTCTCATAACGTTTTAAAAGATTAGAGAAAGAATGATATAGGTTACAAATAGCAATCATTTTCTACTGAAGTATATTGCTTTTAGATAACAAAAAACTCCTCTTTCCTAAGCCATTAGGTACTTGCACACACATATGTATGTATTATAATTGAGCAGTTTATAATCAGGCATTCGAATTAACACGGATACATATTTATGTATAACGCAAGCGTAGAGCCTCATGGGATAGTAATGGAACATCTTCCTGGAATGCCTGATATTTAGGTGCAAATTGATGCCAGGAGAACTTTGAAATTTTTTTAAAATTTTCCTTATTAGATAGCTAGACTGTAGTCAATCCAGCAAGCCAACCAATATCAGTCAGAAAATGGGTATTTAATTAATAATAATTAAAAGATAAATAAAGAATTAAAAATTACTCAAATTCTCACCCTGATCATTTAACAAGCCAGGTGAGTATTGATCTTGCTTCATTATTTCTCTATGAAGAATTATCAGAATCGTCTTTGTTTTGCTGTGAGCTATTTAAAGACTGGTTTATCACTTATTTCTATAATGCAAAAACACATTTATGTCTTGCGTTGTTAGCCGAGAGGTATCGCAGCCGCCATGCAAGCAAGTAGTTGGTTGCAGACGGTTGTGGGTTCGCGTCCCGGCCGATGCTATGACATAAGAAAAAAAACACATTTATATTGTGTTGGTTTAAAGATGAAGTTACAAAGTTCCTTGACCAATGAGATATTACTACGTATTTACTAGTTAAAACACATTGAAATGCAAATGACTATCACTTTCTAGACGAATAACAAAAAATAAAACTTTTACATTTGCTGTAGGCATTCCTCTCTCTATATATTTCAAATAACTAGGTGACTAATTACCACACATACAAACACATAACCAATAAAATATTATATGATTATATCACATGAATTCAGATTATACGTGAAGATCTCAAGATCCTTACTGATGAAAGCTGTAAGCCTGAAACTAGCTAGTCTGGGGATATTGGATAGAATAGCCAAAGATAGGAATTTATTAACACTAATCATTTCACTTCCATTGGTTACAAATGTTTACAGTAGGTACCATAGAAGTGGGGATAAAATACACATAGCAATAAAATTTTTAGGAAATCTCTTATACAATAAAATAAATAGCTGTTTAAATAATATATACTATATTGACAAAGTACTGATTGAAAAACTGATTCTTTATGAAACTCAATGCAGCTTCCATTTTGTTTACAGCTACTTGATTACAAAATGGTTTAAGTTTAATTTGGGTAAAACAGTAATCTAGATTGATCAATTATGCAAGAATGTCTTTGCAATGGAGAAATCAAAAGCAAATAAATAGTACTAAAAATTGTTTCCCTTACCATCAGTATCATCTACCTTATTGTAAATAGCTGGAATGAAAATAGACTCAGCCACAGTTCAGAATAAAATAAATTTAATGATTTTGGTTTAATTTTGATAAGAATTTGTGTATTGTTTGGTAAAGCCCTACACTATCAGCATATATAATGGCACTAGTACTTTTTTTCTTCCTACTATTTATATTTTAGCAAATATAATTTTAATTAGCATTCAATAATATAATGCTAATGCTTATTGTAAGTTACTATAATTTTTTCTTTCAATTTTAATCAGAAGGGCAGTACACCATATACACATGCACTGTTACATTGTTTAATACCTAATGGTGTTGAGGATGAAGGATACTCTCAAACCAAAGAATGAGATAGAGAATTTGAAAAGATCCTTCATACTCAATAAAACACCATTAATCACCATCTCTTATACTAGTGCATAATTGTTATCAAACAAGGCAAATCTCTCCATACATTAGTGCCATCCTGTGCCAACCAGAGTAAGTAATGGATGCCAGAAGGCTTGTGCATAAAATCTCTATCTAGTGCTTTCTCAGATCTAAGGCTCCTCACTGATGAAGGCCACAATCGGACCTAGGTGCAGTGCTCTCAGATCCAAGGCTCCTCACTGATGAAGGCCACAAGCCAGAAACTAAGTCTGGGGATATTGGATGAGTAGGCACTAGATAGGGATTTTATGCACAAGCTTTCTGGCATCCATTGATTACTCTGGTTGGCACAGGGTGGCACTATTTTATGGAGAGTTTTGTTTTGTTTGAAAACACCATTAAAACAATATAACAAAGTATGTATATAGATGTAAATGACTTCTGATTAAAATTACATATGAATATTGTAATAGTAAATTCAATAGAGAGTTATATAATTTTTTCTGTAAAATATTTTTTAGTCCAAAGTGAATTATGTGATTCCCATTTCTCTTAGAACTTATTTATCAGAGGATTAATTGTTCTTTGTATTAACTGCTTTTTGATATTAAAATCACTAAAAAAAATATAGGCTAAACCACAGATCTTTAGATTCTTGAATACTGAATTTAAAGTGAAGCTCTAACCAAAGAGAATGTTAGTAGGCATTTTTCATATTTATCTATGAGGATCTTCATTATTTGTTCACTGTTTCTTTTAAAAGTAAAATTAATGAGGTTGAGTTATATGGTTGTTTGACATTGTCATGTGAATAACTTCTTTAGCCTAATGTAACAATTTCTAATATTTGGAAATTTCTCATTAACTTTTTATCTTAAAAGGAAAAAAATGAATAAATTAGGATGATCTTCTAAGAATGTAAAATATTTACTGATTAAGCATCACATGATTACCATCTCATACTAGCACATAATTGTTTATAAACAAGGCAAAACTCTCTCCCTACAGTAGTGCCACCCTGTGCCAACCAGAGTAATCAATGGATGCCAGAAGGCTTGTGCATAAAATCCCTATCTAATGCCTACTCATCCAATATTCCCAGACTAGTTTCTGGCTTGTGGCCTTTGATCTAGGTGCAGTGCTCTCAGATCCAAAACTCCTCACTGACGAAGGCCACAAGTCAGAAACTATTCTGGAGATATTGGATGAGTAGGCATTAGATAGGAATTTTATGCACAAGCCTTCTGGCATCTATTGATTACTCTGGTTGGCATAGGGTGGCACTACTATATGGAGATAGTTTTGCCTTGTTTATTTACTGATTGTTATTTTTTGGCAGAATAGCTAAATTCAATATCCATCCCCAGATCAACTTCTTTGCTAAATTGCTGCTAGTCAGATCAGCAATATTTGAATAAGAAAGGAGAATAATAGTATTAAAAAATATTGAGTTCTATAATTACTTCTATGTTATTATTATCAGTTGAAGGTAGCATTTTTTTTTGTTATTATTTTAACAACTTACATAAATATGAAAAAAGATGACAATGTTATGTTTTAATAGTTTAAGACATTTGGAAAATATAAAGTTTGGATTTTTCTAAAACATTTAACAATTCAATTAAATGTTACAAATAATTCATTCTATAACTACAAGTAAAATACCACTACTGTAAGCTATCAGATAAATTGCATATTTATATCTTGATTAGATATAATAAGATAACCTCTTGTCTAATAAATGAATAATAATAATCATTAATGTATTTATTTGACATCAATGGTCTCAAAGTTGTGAATTCATTGAGTTTGACACTTGAAAATCAACTTGTAATATATATATATATATATATTCCTTAAAGACTATGTCAGCAAAAAAAAAAATAGCACACTTCCACAACTAGCTTTAATAATTTCTGCTGTGTAATTTACTAATAAAGCCTAAACTTAATGTGGGGACATTTATTGCAAAACCTATTGTTGTAAATTTGATGTGCCAACTGAACAATAGAGGACAATATTTATTAATAACTACTACAGCAAATTATATTTTATGTGAGGTTAAACATAATAATGGAAATGGTGGATTCATGAACAAAAGATTCCTGAATTGATGTTCAGCTGGGCTATTTAAAATAATTATAATTTTTATAATTATTTTCTTTACAACAAATTATAAAAATTATTGCTAGGTGTGGTTTGGCAAAGTGGTGGGAGTGTCAAATTCAAGAGCTAAAAGGTCCTAATCAATTCCTAAATGATAAAGTAAAATAAAAAATATCTTAATGCATTCAGATGAATAAAACAGTGGTTACCTTGATGCTCAAATGTCACTTGACCTCCTGTGCAAGTAATTATATATATATAACAATAATATTATTACAATAGTTTTTAATTAACAGACATTTTATTTGTAATATATATAGGTGTAAAATAATAAAATTGTTAGATTCAAGCATTGGAAAAAATAGCAATGAGATTTGATCCACGAATTTTTAGATTTTGTACTTATCACTCTACCACAATATACCAATCTGTGCAGAATATTGTACAATATATGATTGTTTTTTTTTTTTTTTTTTTTTTACAGAAGTGTGATATACAATACAGTGATGGGAAAGTAAATTATTATTTTGGCAGACGAATGTTTTGATTTATATTTATTATACTGTTTGTATATATATATATTTGATACAATTACTTGTAGTATAATCGTAAAATCAAATGATTAATCGCTGAAAAATCAGGTGATATTGGAGAATCAGAAGTGACAGGATTGAGTTTCTATCCAGAAAACTTTAGTTCTCAAGTCTCTCAGTTTACTAAACCAAACTATATGCGGCAGGAAACTAATACAAGGGTGTGTATTTAACACTTTTGTATGATTGATGCCAATAATAAAAAATATGTTTTGTTGCAACTATAAATTTTGTAGTAATTAATATACATTTTAATGACGTGAAGTCCTGGTTAAATTTTTTGGCCTGGCTCTAAATGTCGAGCTGTTGGTATTAAGTAAATTAATAAACATCACATGACCACCATTTCTTATGGTTGCTTATAACTGTTTTAAAACAGGCAAAACTCACTATACGTATTGCCACACACAGCAAGTTAGAGTAATCAATGGATGACAGAAGGCTTGTGCATAAAATCCCCATCTAGTGCCTACTATTGGATGAGTAGGTACTAGATGGGAATTTTATGCACAAGCCTTCTAGCATCCACTGATTACTCTAGCTTGCTGTGTGTGGCAATACGTATAATGAGTTTTGCCTATTTTATCAAGTAAATGGTAAGCAATGATAAAATACCACAAATGAGGATGAAATGTAACTTCAATGTTTAGTTGTCTCTAGCATTTAAAGATAAACTTATTATGAATTCATACTATTCGTACAAAGCAGATGTTGGCTACTGTTTTAAATTTTTTACATTTTAGAACAAAATAAAACAAAAGTTCTCATTTTAGTAATATATGTCTAAATTATTTTTTATTTGAAATACGTAATTTAGCATAAACATAACGAGCAGTTTTCCCATCTATATCTCAAGTTATTATTTCACTAATTTAAAAATTCTTCACATACGACAGCTTCAAATTACACTTCAGAATTTTTTTTTTTTTAATTACAGCATTACTCGTACTCCCCAATTGCAAGCTCTCCAAAAGAGATTTTTTTTATTATAAAAAAATAAAAAATAAACCGTGAAACATTGTATTTATCGTTTTTATTAATTCTATGTATTTGTTTGTATTTTCAAATGGAAAATGTCTTCTATGTATTGATTAACCGTGCCTTTCAATAGTACTTAAAATTTACCAACTGCCATTGTAAACAAAGTACTTAGAGATTGTGATAAACAGAGTTTACTGATTAAAATGTTTATCTTTTCAAAGATACCTATATATACAATTTAGTTTACAAATAAGCTTTCGATTTCCATTTTAAAACACTTTTACTTAAATTTTAAATAAAAATTGATATTTCATTTCTACTTAACTTTAAAGCCTCTTTTGTTTTAATTTTAAAGAAATCAAAACATAACTACACTTCTTTAATTAAAAAAAAAAACAATCGAAACTAATTGAATGGTTTATTGCTTGGGAAATCACAAGAAGTTCTAGCACCGGAAGTGATAGAGCTACCACGTGATCTAAGGACATTCCTCTCCATCATTGCACCAGCAGTAATGGCCACTTCTTTTTTATATATATGTCAAACGCGTTGACCGGGACGCGAACCCGGGCCAGCTTGGAAGGCAGCTATGCCAACCGCTAGGCCACCAACGCTTCACTAATGGCCAATTCTTTCCATGTGTCATAGCATCAGCCGGAAAGCGAACCCACTAACCCGGGACAACTGCTTATAAGGCAGCTGTGCTGACCTCTCGACCACCAACGCTTGACAATGGCCACTTCTTTAATGACAATAGAGTAATAAAAACATAATTCTATGCTTATTGAATAACAATGAAGTAACTACTGTGCAATTTTAAAACTTGGATATGTGGCTGTTTATCACTTTAGATATAAAAAAAGTACTATAAAATACGTATAGATAAAGCAATATGTATTGTGTTAAGATATATACATATCCACTTGTTTATAGCTCAGGAAATCACATGACATTCGAGCATCAGTAAAAATATTTTTATTTCTAGAACCTGCCATCCTACCACTTTATTAAACCACACCAAACATTGTATAAAGGCAATGCCAAGCAATACAATTTCCTATGATTTTGAAAATCCAACTGCCCTTTGACAAAAATCTTTATATGCAATATTTATAATTTAAAACACCTATATTTGGATTCTCTTCATCTTTATTTTTCTCTTTTTAATCAATCTTTCTTATCTATATTATCTCTATCTCTTTAAAATCCATATACCCTAATATGGACAATTAATAATCAAAACTGATAAAGTTGCTTTGAGGTGAAATAACGATATAAATAATAGGATCATGATCCATTTGTTGTGGAAAATGATTTTCACATTGAAGTTAAATACTGGCAGTATCAGTTGTAATATCATTGATTGCATTTTCTGTAGCATATATTTAAAGTTGTCACAGACTTCTAATTCTATATAGGATATCATGCACATTTTCTTATTATTTAAATGTTAACATTAGAATGAAATATTAAGGAAATGTTGCTCAAAATGACCATAACAATACTAATAATCTAATGAACATGTCAAATATTAGTCAGTCATCATGAACCAGATGATGAAATGTTAAGCTAAATAATCAATGTTAAATGCTCACAACCATAATTATGTTCATCCATTACAATATTGGTCAGTACTTAGATCATTGCCAAAACTACCCTGATCTCACTGAAGTAATATTGATGATGAACTGGTTATATTTTCTTTATAATAATTACTTTTACTCATTCGTTTAAAATGACCACAAAAATAATATTGGCTAGCACAGATCAGTTTTGTTTTGAGAGCAAAAATTCTTCCATATTTTATGATGTTACTTTCTTTTGGATTCATACTGATTTGTTTATCCATATCTGACACAGTTTGTGAAGATTTCAAATCTTTTTCTGTGAAATTGATAATCCATAATTGTGTGCATAAATAAATTGTATGCTATGTAATTGAGGTGAAAATTGAACAAAGAATTGATAAAATTATTACACTTTTTTTTTCATATGTCATAGCATTGGCTGGGAGGCAAACCTGCAACAACCATCTGCAACCAACTGCTTGCTTGCAAGTGGCTGCGCTGACAACACTTGTGTTTTAATAATGAACAAAAAAATTCATACTACATACAAATTACATTTCATTACATACCAAGTGATTTTGTTAATAATCAGAAGTTCAGATCCTTAAGTTATCAAAATGGATAGTTTTTAACTGAACTCATCAGATTTAGCATAAATACCTAAGCCTTCATAGTTGTAGTGATTTTTCCAATGGTGATCTGACCAAACTCTAGATTGACTAAGTGATTCTTGGTAGTGTGAGGCAATTTGTCTAGGTGAGTTGGGTGAGCTTAATTAGCCTACTTGTGTGCTAACAGTAGACCAGGTATTCAGGTTTACCTCTTGTCCAGAATAATACTATCTTAGATTTATTTATTATGATGTAATTCTTCTTTATGTTTGTAATTCTAGCTTTCCTTTTCAATTTACCATATACACATAATTGTCACTGTAAATATTGTACTTGTTTAATAAATATTTGAAAGAAATATATTAAATTAACCTTTTATAATAAATGCATCTACAAATACACATAATATTACAAAATAAAGGGCTTGTTTGCCTACATTTCTGGCTGGGTTTAATACTTTATTTAGCTCTCCCATTCAACTTCTTTGAAGATATACATACACACTGCCCAACATCATTTACTAATCACACACACATTTTATGATATCTTTTTAAATATTATATCATTCAATATCTTATAATAAAAAATATTATATATAAAATATATTATATAGTAAAAAGATAAATTTTATAAAATATTCAAAAAAGAAAAAACAATAATAACTCAAAAATTACATATTAATTAATCTATTATTAATTAAATGCTAATATCTTGAAAATTTGAATTAACAAGATTATTGTAGAGATTAAAAGCTTGTCAATTTTTATTTCTTATATTTTCATATTCCTTTAGTTTTACCTTATTGTTCTTTTATTGTACATAATTTAATTTTAATGAATCGCAATTATCTTCTTTGCAATTTAATAATTCTAATTATAGTTTCTTATTAATAAACATCATATGATCACAATTTCCTATGCTTACACAAGCTGTTAAAACAGAGGCAAAACTCTCCATATAGTAGTGGCACCCAGTGTAAGCCAGAACAATTCATGGATGCAAGAAGATTTGTGCATAAAAACCCTATCTAGAAACTAGTCTGGGGATGTTGAATGAATTGATGCTAGATAGGAAGTTTATGTACAAACCTGCTTGCATCCATTGGTTATTCCAGTTTGCACTGAATGATACTATTATATGTTTTACTTCTGTATAAAGTTGCTTCCAAAATTTGGATTTTCCACAGCTACTTTTCAATATCAGTAGCTTGAATAAATTTTATTCAAATTTGTTGGCTGAATTTTTCCATAGCTCTTTGGTTGGTAAGTAGGCAATCAACTTGGGAATATATTTTATCTTAAGTGACAACAGAAAGCAATTTATAAGATACTTTCAAAGCTATAAATAAACTTCTTTTCCTTATGATTACATTTCCAGCTAGTGGTGAGAACACAACTAAAGCTAATGATTACAAAACAACTTATACATAATGTGTAGATGAATACATTTCCTTGCAGTTACAAGTAAAAGAACAACAATATTTTTTCACAATCTTTCAATACTGTTTCAATTTGATTTTCCAAAAAGTTGATGCTAAGTTTTTTTCTTGAAGGGACTTCAGCTCGTTCTTTAGGGAACTTATACTTTTGATATCAGCAACTTCGGTTTCAATTCACAAACATTACTGGAGAGACTTAAAGAAAGAACAATTGAAAAAATGGCAATTGGTGTTGATTTTCATCTCTTATATACATTCTCTGATTTACTATATATTTACACATAAAAGATTATGTTTTCTAAATTGAAAAATAAGTCACTTGGTGCGCTGATATATTTGTTTTTCAATTGAATACAAAAACAAAACAATTTTCATTAAAATTAAATTTTCTATTTTTGAACATTTTAAATTTGTATATATATAAAAAAAAGTCTAAAACATTTTAAGATTATCTTTACATGTAAACAAAATTCATTTCACAATAACGAATTTGGAATTGATAATTAATTTCAATAACGCTTTATTGCCTACTGTACTATCGGAAATACTATAAATATAAAAGATAAAGTTTGTTTACGTGGTTTATTTTAGCTCGCCATTAAAAATGTAAAAGAATTTCTCTGTTTTTTCCTAACTAAAAGATTTTATTTATCTTTTACTTAATTTGGACTATAATAGAAAATTGAGTTTATATCCTTAAACATTTCCTTATTTAATATATAATGTTTAATATTTTAATCCTATGTGTAGTTTAGTGCAGTGGTCAAGTATCAGATTCTAGAATGTAACGTTCTCCAGTTCTGGTACTTTATATGAACTCCTGCTTTGATGATGATGATTATTATTATGATACTTATTATTATTACCTAAGGTAAATTGCACCTTTTTCTGTTACTATTTTATATAATACTATTGTTTATATATATAAGAGATTATGGCAAGAAATATATATAATAAATAATGGTAGCATTGCAGAATCAAAAAAAGAACTATGCTCATAATGAGGTTATACGTTCATCTTCTTCACATTGTTTCTGCACGAGATGGAAAATATCATATGACTTATAATACTTTTTGAAACAATGATATTGTTTTCTGTTAATTATTAAAAATATAATTCATTGCAATGAGGTATCACTATTTCATAAACTATTGTAGATATCTTCATTTTATGTAGAAGGAGAGTAGAAAGTTATACAGTGTTACTATTAATTATTACAATTATATATATGGATGCCTTTAAATAACCTAATAATAAGCTAAGGTTCCTCCAACAGTTCTTGACACAAGAACTGTAAAGGAGAAAAGCACTACTCACTAGACATTAACCATTGAGTTGTGAAGATTTGTGTGGTTTTTAATTTTTATTCTTTTTTTTTTTTTCTCTCAGTGATGAAAGTTTATTCATCAAAAAAAATAAAAATAAAACAGATACAAATACAGTTAGAAAAAGGTTTACAAGGGAGTGATTATATAATAAATTGAAATTTCAGGAGCAACATGGTAAGAGGGGAAGGATATATGTAAAAGGGAATGGGAAGTGGAAAGGGGAAATGGTATGTAAAAAACAGATACAAATACAGTTAGAAAAAAGTTTACAAGGGAGTGATTATATGATAAATTGAAATTTCAGGAGCATGTTTAGAGGGGAAGGATATATGTGAAAGGGAATGGGAAGTGGAAAGGGGAAATGGTATGTAAAAAACAGATACAAATACAGTTAGAAAAAGGTTTACAAGGGAGTGATTATATGATAAATAGAAATTTCAGGAGCAACATGGTAAGAGGGGAAGGATATATGTGAAAGAGAATGGGAAGTGGAAAGGGGAAATGGTAGGTAGTCCAGGTCAGTCTGAGATGCATGTCTTCATTGAGCAAGCACCACATGGGTCACAAACATTTGAATGATTGAGTCCTATGACAGAGGCTGAGAGGATGGGAGTTGGAGGATTTCCCAAGTGTCTGTGAGGAGTGGAGGTGGGGCTAGTTTGGTATCTCTGGTTTTGAGAGAGTGAATTAGGTCCAAGAGCTTTTGATTGACTGAGTGTACTCTCTGGTCAAAAATAATGGCACATCAAATCAACTAGAGTGCATAGATGAGAAAAACTGATAGTCTAATAATTGCAAAGACCCTGTTTCTATATATTCTTGGAGGTTGAAGATGGTATTCCTGTGTAAGGAAAGGCAGAAGTTGATGACATGTCTCACACCAAGCAGAAAGGGACATTTAAGTAGGAAGTGCTGGAGGGTTTCATTGTCAGTTTTACAGAGCTGGCATATGGGAGAAATCTTGGTGAAACCTCTGTGGTTGACCAAAAATTGATTTGTGGGAAGGGAGTGAAGATTGATTTTGAGGAGGAAATTGAGGAATTTTGTCTCAAGGGACCACCTTTTGAATTTGGGGATTAATTGAGCATTGGGAAGTTTGAGGGGACACAACGGAAAAGTCTGCAGTCTGATTGAAAACTTCCCAGTACTTTCATTTGCCACTGATGGGTGATATAACAAAGCCATCCTCTGCAAGAAACACCTCAAGCTTTTTTAAAAGAATATTTAAATTTCCTCTATTACATTCTAATCTAGGTCATAAACACAGCAGGCAGATATTCTGCAGTTATACAATTAAATCTTTCACTAAATGTACATTAGAATAAGAATGGATAACAACAATAGACTATCATAAATGATGATCAAGTTTATATGACTTGATTGTGGTACTGTTTTGCTTAGTTGTTCTATTAGCTGTTCTTAAGCCAATAAACATCATGGTATGCTTGCTTATAACTGTTATTAAAACAGGCAAAACTCACTATACCTATTGAAAGCCACAAGCCAGAAACTAGTCTGGGGATATTGGATGAGTAGGCACTAGATGGGGATTTTATGCACAAGCCTTCTGGCATCCATTGATTACTCTAGCTTGCTGTGTTGCAATACGTATAGTGAGTTTTTGCCTGTCTTAATAACTGTTCTTAACATATGCAAAATATCAATTGTTTAACTTGATGCTTTGTTCTTGATGCTTTGTTCCAAATGGGAGTTTATTAACATCTCATTTGACCATACTGTTATAGGATCATGGTACAGTATGCTAACCTAATAGACAAAATTTGGTTTAAGTTGCAATAATGATATAATGAGCAACATTGTGGCCCCTGAAGTGCAGAAGAGTTACTTATGTTTAAAATCAATATCTAATTTTATCCATCATATAAAACTGCTACAGCTTTACAATTACATTATTAAAAATATTGTAGAATTCATTTCACTCTGAGTTGCGTGTTACTCTCATTATTATAAAGACTAAAAGTTTGAAATTGTCAATATAAACAGTAATGTGATTATGTTTAATAAATCTGTCATTTAATAATTAAACTTTAAAAAAAGTACCAATCTTTCCTTTTATTATCCAAATTAAAATGTAATCCTACAAACTTTTTCTTTTATACTAGTTACGCAGTGAAGTCCTGGATTATGCTTTATTAAAGTACACAGCTTCAATTATATACTATTCAATAAAAAATATGATCAAACAAGCAAAATGTAAATCAACAAACAAAAAACATTAAAATGTATAAATTTAATATATGCAAGCAACAATTTTTCCATCTTTGAGTGCAGTATGTGATGTTTTTTCTAAAAAATTAAAATTTGTATATATATTTTACAATAATTCTTAAAGAATGGTACACAATCATATATACATTAATAATATTTCTTCAGATTATGCTGAAAGCACATACATTTTATTCTTCCAAGATGTGCAGTATTTTTCATAATAAAATATTTTCTAAGCACAATACTAAAAGTTTTACAAAATTTTAAAACATATTAAAAGTTGATACTGGCTTAACAACATCAAAATAACTAGAAATATCCCAATTTCTTAAAGCAAGAGCATTATTACATTTCTATAAGAGAAAAAAATATTGAAAAAAAAAACAACAAAAAGAATATTTCCTAGAGCATATTTAAGAGTGGCAAAACTCAGACATTTCACTGTTTACTTTATGTAAAAAATAAAAATACAGTTAATTTTTTTTCTTCTCCTGATTATTTCAGTGAATAAATGCATCCTCTCAACCTATTATTAATAATTATATTATCATTACTATAAAATTTTGTTTATATTATAATTTTAATTTATATATGCATACTATACATATAAAAAAGTGTCTATGTATAATACATATGTGCTGTTGAAAAGTGTTATACATTTGTAGTTTAATAAACAATATATATACTCTATTCTAAGCAAAATTTATCAACAAAATATGAGCTATTATATGTTAGTAATATTTAAATACAAGTATAATGTATATATTTAATTCAGCACAAAATATGTATAATGGAGATCATTTATCGTTTTTAGATGTATGTGGTAATGAGTATTAGTCATATAGGATGTAGTGAATGACTAAAGGTAGCTTGAAAGTCTGTGTTCAAACACCTATTATATGTTAGATATATTTACATATGAGAGGAACTTGTAACAAAATATAGTCACTCCACTAAACACTTTGAATATATTCTTATATCTTCTCCTTTACTTTTTTTTTGCAATCCTTCATATATTCATATATATTATTTTTTAAAAATCTGCACATATATATTCTAATGCAAATTTTTTAAATATAATTCCTTTAATTTACACTCTAATGCAAATTTTTTTAAATATAATTCCTTTAATTTTCTAACAGTTTCAACTGCCCTGCAGTCTTCATCAGCACTATAACATTTAAACATATAGCACTCTAATGTAATTTTTTTTTAAATATAATTCATTTAAATTTCTAACAGTTTCAACTGTCCTGCAGTCTTCATCAGAGCTACAACATTTAAACATACAACTTTTAAACATATGCATATGTTTAAATGTTGTAGGTCTGATGAAGACTGCAGGATAGTCAAAACTGTTAGAAAATTAAAGGAATTATATTTAAAAAATTTGTATTAGGGTGTATAGAGATTTATAAAAAGTAATACTTTGAATATATAGTATCTTTAGTAATAAGGACATTTTAAATCACAATTGATGCACACATTGTATTCAAACTTAAGAATTAAAAATTCTTGGATTGATATTACATAAAGTAAAAAAAAGTTTTTTTAGTTTGAGCAATTGACTAAAACAGTTGTAATCAACCTATTATTTGAATGCTCAAACATCAAATGGCATTAAAATAATTAATCATATGATTATCTATATGTATAGTAAAGAATTTTGAAACATGTATAATTGATTGTAATTTTTCATTCATCATAGCATTTAATCATTCCAACATGCAGTGAAATATATGTATTTACAATTAAATCCATCTTGTGCACACACCCTACAGCAAGTATTATCCAAAACAAATATTTAAACAAAAAAAATATTGTACAAAATCAAAAACATAATTTTAATTTTTTTGACTTTTATGTACTATATATGTAAATTTAAAAAACAAATAATTGTTCTTTATACAAAGGCCATACAATAATAATAGTATTCAGTAATTAGATGTCCTATATAATTTTCATTTTCTCCTCTAAAAATTATTTTCTTTTTAAGGTCTAAGATAATTATTTCTCACATCTCACTTTTCTCCTTCATAGCTAAAATTATATACATAGCAGAATATGTAATTTTAAAAAATAATTTCACTGCAAAAACTTAAGCCAATTTCAAAATCAAAAAGTGACATTTACAAACCATAACAAAAATGTTTGCATTCTATCAAACAAGAAGACTTCAAAACTGTTCTGCACATACCATGCTACTCGTCAATAGTATTCCTCCATATTTATTATATTGTCTGCATTCATTATAGTATTTTGATTTTATTACAAAAAATACGTTGATTATAGCATTGTAGTACATCTACGGCATGTAAATATATATATATAAATTTAAAGAAGAAACATTTAAATTCTTCTTCTTTAAATCTTATTGAGATTAGTTTTTGTTTTAATCATATGGCAGCTATCACTGATGATGATGATTAAGCATTATAAGTTAGTTGTGACATTATGAGATCTGTCTTTGGGCAACAAGCTTATAATAATAATATTTATTACAAGAATGTTTACCAAATTATAAAAAATTACTTCCTATTTGATGATGCCAACAATTATATCATGTAGTATCAGAACATTATTTATTTATTTTGTTTATAATTTGCACATGTATATATAAGAAGTACATTCATGCACATTAATATTTGTGGTGTAGCTCTAAAATCAAGATGCTAAAATAAATTGCATTAAGAATGACAAGCAATAAAATCTGACAATAAACAAATATAACTGCTTTGACACAATGCATTCATTTGTAGTTACTCTATCTAATTTCAGACAAATAACGTACATGCACACATAATGTAATACATGGATGCACTAATATCCAAAATGTGAATTTTAGTTACATACTAAAACAGATAATTGTATATATCATCGAGATTTTCAATTTGCTGATATAAAGATAAATTATTTTTTAGAAAACCAGTTGAATCGTATAATACAATTTATCATCTTAAAGTTACAATATCTGCAATTTCATTTATCTATAATTTAAAAAAAAAAAAAGAATAGAACAAAATAGAAATTATAACAAAAATCAATTTATTATTGCATTTAAATTTTTTTTGTTTTTAGTTTTCAGTACTATATGCAGTTTGAGATTGGCAAAAAAAATTCTAAGCATATTGAAAAAAAAAAATTTGACCTGAATTTGAATCTCAGATCTTGAGTATGAAAGTCATATGTGCTATCTCTGCAAACATTTATGTGTGTGCGTGTTTTCAAAAGTGTACACATGCCTATATATAGAATTGAGTATTAAAATCCATATCATGGTATTATCCTCAAATTTCAGGAATCTGCGTTACGGTTTGGAACCAGATTTCAGAGATATGGAAGAATTCCTATAATAAAATTTTTGCATCAATAAAATATATATATATATTCTAAAAGCAAATATATTTTTTTCTTTTTAAAATTAGTAACAGAAAACTAAAACAACATATGGCAAATAAGACCACTTTGTTTACATGGAAATGATCAAAAACAACTTTGAACGATCGTGATATTTAATGAATGGGAGACAAATTTAGCCCACTTATCAGATAAAATTTAGGACGAGTGGGACAGCTGATATTTCTTCTATAAACAAATAAATATTTCCCAGAAACTAATATTTGTCAGAATAAAAAAACTGTCAATTTTAATAACCAGGTGTAGTTTTCATACTTATCAAAAAATTTAAAAATTGCCAAAAAATTTTTAAAATGATATCAAACTATTTTTTTTTCTTTCAAACAATTAATACGTCATAAAAAGTGCTAGACTGAGAAAATATACATCCTGTTTTAACCTATATACATATCTAATTTTAATTATCTTTCTTAATCCTGATTATATTTTTAGTTTATCAATCCATCCCTTTTTCCCCTTATTACTTTTTGTCCATTATTTTATGCTCAAAAATAATTTAAATCAAGAAATACAAATTTATTGTTTTACAATGAATCTAAATCTTAATCAAATATAACCATAGTCCTCGTACTGGAAAATCAATAGTCACTAATTACAGAGTTATCAGTGATAAATCTCGAAAAAAGACATACTGTATACTTATTGCATATATAGAATATATATTTGAAGTAAAATATCTTTACCAAAGTAAAAAAGGTGAAATGGCTTATATAGCTCATTAGTCTCTCCAAAAGACACTCATAGACAAATAGTGACAAAAAGCATTTACTTATTAGATTTACCAATTATTATAGGCAGTGAGGATTTGAATAAATGCCCATTTTTGTTTTACCCTCTCACCAAAAATAATTTAATAATCGTAGTTATATATTCTAATATTTCCATCATCTACTTGAGTTCTTAATTATTTTCTTGAAATAAACAAAACTTTATTTATACATTTTTAAATACCTTCAGCTGTTAGGAAGTGGTATAATTCTTTTCTCTTTTTCAAGTATTGTTGTCATGAGTAATAATTGTGCCAATATGTGAATTAAAATGATTATGTTTAGATTCATGAATACAGAATTAAAGGTGACTATTCAATAAACTAGATTATTCTACCAAAAATTCTTCTTTGCTGACCAATATAGAATGTTTAGCCATGTTGGTTATAGACTGGTTGCCAAAAAGAAAAATGTTGAGCAGGTGAAAATTTTTTCAAATTTATTCTGCCAGATTTAAAACTTTCAGAATCTTTTTTACATTAATGTGTCTTCTATCCTCTAATCTGTGTAGTCACTTAATTTTTAACAATCATGTGCATATAATAATTTTAACTAAATGATTAATTATACAATCTTATGAGTTAACTATTACAAAAACATGTATATATTAGCGAGATAAAATAAAGTAAACTAAGTTTTAAATAAAGAAAAAAGAAGAATTTTTGAAATACTTTTTATTAACTAAATGTAATAAATATTTTAATATGAACATAAATAAATTGATTATTAATTATTATTTATAATTAATTATTAGAGAATAATTACAAAATAGACAATAATAATTAATAATTTAATGGTTATTATGAATTACAAAAGAAGCCAGTAACATTAGAATGTAAAAAGTAATAGTATAAGATTAAATTTTTAATTTGATTAAATGATTGTAAAGTCAAAATATGTTATTTTGGATTATATTTTAGAAAACCAATGACAAAAAGAACTTATAATTTAGATGTGTAGTTAATAAATTATATCATTGTGCTGAAATTCTTATGACATATCTTTTAGAGAGAAATCATTCTAGACTAACTATTATCCCACATGTTAATTATTAGTAAAAAAACATGAACATATAAAAAATCATGATAAATAATTTACTCTTCAGAAGTTCATAAGAAGATTAAGCATTAGAAGTGACAGAACAGATGTGATCCTTGGACTTTGACCTCTGGGGTCCACCATTCTATCACTGCACTACATCATGTAGAGCAAGAGATGTGACTATATATATATGACAGCATTAGAAATTGACTCCTTCAGATAAGAAAGAAAATAATTTTGAAATGATAAGATGAGTATATATAAAATTTCAACTTATAATTCTGATTTCAACTACGTATTGAAAACTATCAACTTCTAAAATTTGGAACCAAATTTTAAATATCCTTTTTTTGTTAAAAAAAAAAAAGAGTTAATTGAAGCTACAGAAACTGGAATAGTAAGTAGTTAATCTGAAGAAGACTGCAGAGCAGTCAAAATGTCATGATTTTTTTTACTATAACGTGTTCAAAATAAGGTGCACAAAATGTATTTATATAGTAGTATAATAGAAGATAAGAGAAGTAAAGTAAAATGAGACTTATAATATTTACAATGTTTTATATTATTTAGTGTGTCAAATCAAATTTGTCTTGTAGCCAAGAGGTCAGCGCAGCTGCTTTGCAAGCAGTTGCATGCAGATAGTTGTCATGGGTTTGCTTCCCGGCTGATGCTTTGATATATGGGGGAAAAAACCTCTTCTTGATAGCAAAAAATAAAAACAATGTTTAAATGCTGCAATATATTAAAAAAGAAATGATGTGAAGTTATATATTCCAAAAATAAAATGCTTAATAATTGCCATATATCTAGAAAAGTAAAAAGTTAAAATTCTGATTGTGACTTCAAGATAATAACAATCACATAATTGCTTATCTTGCATAGTAAATAAAAAAAAAAAAAGAGCAGTTTTTTTACTCTAGTGAAATCTATAAAAAGCTTGAGAAATCATTTATAAAAGAATTTAAATGTACTATCATCTAATAATTACTGATTAATCAAGCGACTTGCTGTAGTTTTATAGAAATAAAATATCAATCTGGTATCCATTCATTAGCAACAACAACAAAAAATTCATAATATGAAAGTTAGCCAATAGCAGATAAATCTATATGTTGAGTTTTATTTTTGAATAAATATAAATTAAAGCATTATTGGAAAAATGATGGAATTGTGGAGACTTTCTCTAATTTTTGCAAACCAAAGTTTTATTATATAAAAAAAAGAGTTAATATCAAAAATGGGTACAGATTTAGGTGATTCTTAGAATTCAAAATGATCGTGACCGCATACTAAATCAGTACCCCAAAAAATGCAATTTATATCAGTGTACCAAAATATCTATTAATTTATCTAAACACTAAAAAACAACAGAAGTTTACGTGGGTCAAAATCACTTCACTTATTTTAGCTAAAGCTTCATGGAATAACATTCAATCTGGGCTTGAATATCACATGATCTCTAATGAATTTTAATCTTTTGCTTATTTAGGTTTTTAATTCCTAGTGTGAGTTTAGTATAGTAATTATTATAATACATTTTAAGTTAATAAGTATAGAGGATTTGAACTCAGATTTTCAAGCACCCTTCAATTATCCACACTATCTCATACAACTGATACACATGACCACACACATGTAGAAAAGATTAATAATGCATGTGGTCATGGGTATCAATTGTATGAGATAGTGTGGATAGTTGAAGGGTGCTTGAAAATCTGAATTCAAATCCTCTATATTTACAATTAAGCTCCCAGGTCTGTGAAGAGTGCCTGGTTTTCAAATATTTAAGTTAATAACCACACGGATGGGTACAGTTAATAGTCAAATCCTATAACAGTCCTCAAGTTGAACACAACGCTTGCTTCCATTCCCCAGTACTAGATTTTTTTTTTATTACACTTAGTGAAAATCAGTCCAGAGACATTTAGCTCTTAAGTCTATCATTTTTTCATATGCGGAACAGCAGATATATTTAAATTTATTGTAATAAATCGAGTGTGTTAGGGCGTTTATTATTAGATCTATAAAGTTAAAAATAAAGAATTTATAAAATTAGGAATTTATTTCTTAGTGCTAAAATTGAGCCAGAACATTAATGAGATTTATAATGGAGATTATTTTTATAGTAAGTAATTTACAAAATTTTAAAATTTGATTTCGGGCTTTTTTGTCTGAGATCTTTGAGATAAATAAATTTATTCGCCGATCGCAAAATTATAGTGTATGTGTGTATACATATAAGTATTTATACACAACATGTATACATTTGTCAATAATGTTAATGCTTTCTTTAATATTGTTCCTTCTATCATTATGAAGAATAACGTAATAAATATCTTGATTTTGTAAATATTGAACATCTGTGTGTAAAATAATTCTTTTCCAACATTTAAAAACTTTTAAACATTCACTGAAATGGTGTTAAGATAAAAGGCGGTTTTGTCTTTTCTTTGATCATCTTGTAGTACGATCTTTAATACAAATGTAGATAAAAGAAACTATCACATGACCCTTGTCATAAATTCTTGAGCAAGATTTCTATGCTTCACTGAGAATTGTGGGAAATTTATTTCAACATCTGACGTTTAACACAGTGAAGATAGGTTGTGCTCTAAGATCTTGCTAACCAATCTTACATACTTTTTCAATAAAGTTGGTACAATATGAAATTATAAATAAAGATTAAAGTATATTAATTGATTTCCATTACAAAAAATAATAATCACTCAATAATGATCTTTTTTAATTTAAATCATTTACAGATGCGAAACAGATATTTTTTAAAAAATAAGTGTCAATTAAAAAGTTTTCATTTATTTTTTTAAATCAATTTATAATTAATAATATTCAAAATTTATAAAACTAAAGAATATAGATTTAGATTATGTTTTAATTTTCATTTTAAAAAAAGTGTAAAAAGATGAAAATACCTATATCTTTTAAAATTCTAGATTGTAATATAAATGTTAAAGTGGAGATTTTTTTTTCTTCCAAACACACTCACCCAATTGAAGACATATGTTAAAAAAATTCTATACATAGTATTTATGTAAATAAAAATATACCTTCCGCTTGGTTCATGCCAAGCAATAAAAAAGTGCATGATCATCATTTGTGGTTCTTTTATTTGATCTTTAATTATCAGTTCCTATTTTATAAAAATCATAATATGGACTTAAAAATTTTGAACATGAAAATAATAGAGCTTGCTGTGATCGATGGACCTAAAGCTTATTTTATGCCTTTAAGATTTATTATATAAAAAATATTACTGATACAATTAAAAAATTAAGAAACTGAAATGAATTTGGGCTAAAATGGAGAGTTGAAGTCATAAATTAGATCCCAAAGACTATAAATTAACCTAAAGAGAAACCATGAATGAAAAAGATAGATGAGACAATGCTGATTGTTGGAAAGATAAGAAAAAAATAAGTTGTAAATTAAAAAAAATTGAATATTTAGAGTATTTTTCTTCCAGTGGATCGATAATAGTGGAAAGTGATGATGATGGTGATAATGACAGCCATAAAATCCAATTATTAAGATTAAATGAATATATATATGAAAATAGATATAACTCACTCAAGCTGACTTTTTTTCTATATTATGTATTACTGATAATTATATTCCTATATGAAATTGATTTGATATTAAAACAGGCAAAATTCTCCATACAGTAGTGCCACTCAGTGCAAGCCGGAATAATCAATGGATGCCAAAAGGTTTGTTATGAGTAAGCATAAGAAATGGTAATCATGTGATGTTTAATAATTTGATATTATTAAATTAAAAGTTTTAAATTAGATAGCACCTTAAATATATAATTCATCCTCCATTCTTTTAGTATAGATATATAATCAAAGAAAATTATAAAAATTTCATCAATGGTTAATAGCAACTTCTTTCTAATACACCTTGGTCTCATTTTATGTGGATTATTTTAATGCGATTTTGAAGTTATGTGATTCATGTTTCTTCTTAATATCTTTCATATTTTACTATATTTATTTGATATCAAGAAATTTAAATTACTAATAACTTATTTTGATTTGAAATATACTCCCCCCCCCCCCAAATATAATGTTATATTAGCAGCTAATGTGAATATGGCCTGAAGCTGTATTTAGAATTTTAGCTTCTATGTAAGTAACCTATTTATACTAATGAGTAAATAATAATAATAGATTTATACTTACGTATAAAAAATATCACAATAAATGTTCTAAAAATTTAAACTTTTAAACCGTATTTTGTTATATATAACAGAAATAAATAATCTTTTAGATTTTTAAAATAAAAAACGAAGATTTTATAAACTGAAAATAATCTTTCTAATGATAATGTATAATCTTTTTGTTTTGATTGCCATGTCATTTTTTTAATATAGAAACAGAAAACCATTAACACAGCACAAGATTAAAGTGGCTAACAGGTTTTTCTGGGTATAATTGCTGAGAGATTCTTGACTTTGTTTAAGGAGAAGCCACATTACATCACATCACATCGAATCTGATTTCTTACCAGTTTACAAATGAACACTAGCAGTAATGATTAAAATATGTATGAAAAATGTAAAATTAAATACTGTGGTTAATAAAAAAAGTAAAAAAAGTTTGTCTTGTATTAATTTTTTTCAAATATTTGAAATTTTTTATTAGTCATACTTTATTTGCTCATTTTTTAAATGTGAATTTTAAAGTAATTTTTCCTTGTTGCTTTGATTTTATGTGAATTCTGAAAAATACAGAACCTATCCCCCATTTTTCAAGATAAGTTTAGTCTATTTTTGTGCAATTTTTTTATGTGGGTTTTCTGTGAAACCTATCTATCCAGGTGTATGTCTCAACACTTATAAAGAGATCTTAATTATGCACAATAACAGATCTGATTGTAATCTTTTCACTCTTTCTTTCTTTTGTTTCTTTACTTTTTTATTCTTTGTCTTTTTCTCTATTTGTCTCTTTATATATATATCTTTTTTTTCTTCCGGTGTTAGAAAAAAAAAAGATTGCAAAATTTAATAAGCTTAATTGATTAGCAGTATATTCTGGATTGATATGACGGATGCTGGAAACTAGCACTATCTTGTGAGAGCTATCTTTTTTGCTTTTCCAAACAGTGACAGAACTTAATAAAGTTTTTAATGATTTCTTTTTCTAATTGAAATCTCTCGGGTTCCTTTATGATACTTTATTAATAATTAAGTTATCTAATAAAAATATATATTCTAAATAAATAAATAACAAATGTCATAAACTCCTGAATATCTGAAAACAAAAAAATTGAAAAAAAAAGTGATAATAAATAAACAATTCACTAAATATATTATTAATGAAAAACACTAATATGAGTGCAAATATAGTATAAACTGTTGATTAAGAAGTACAATACAGTTTCTATGCTATTTTGCTCATTTAGCAATAATTAAGACTAGATATCCTATTAAAATCACAATAAAATGAAGTTCATGAAATAAAATTTAAACTAATATAATGTACAGTTTCTAATTTATTTTTAATGCATTTATATATATATTATATCATCTTTTTCCTTTTAATTACCTTAAAAGTAAAAAAAAATTTTTTAGTTTTACATTTTGTTAATGATTAGTATTTTTTTTTGTTTATTACAAAAGTACAGTCCAATTAAATAATATTTATATTAATAAATGTAATATAGAATTCACATTTTCTAACTTATTTTTGGTACAATTGATTATTGTATGAGATCAAAGTGTATTTTCATTAACATAAATTATTAATTTTTTTGTCAAGGTTGCTTATAGTTACAATAGAAGGAATTTGGCCACTATCACATGCACTACAATGTGGTTTAGACACATACAAACTACAAGCAGTATGTCATACTGCTCCTAAGAAGAGTGTTTTATATAAATATTGTTTCAAATTTAATATTTTTTATTAAAAGCATTGAATTCAAGACCATAAAGAGTGACTTTTTTTAAAGCATTTGAAATTATACAAGCTGTATAAAATTTATAGGACAATAAAATAAAGTACAAAAATTAGGATAATTCTGAAAAACAATGATATTTTTATATGCCAAAATTTAAAAAAAATCCCTAAACAAAATATTATAATAAGCCAAGTTATGTGAGCAGTCCCTTTCTACAAAAAAAAAAAAAAAAGATATAAAATTTTTAATTATTCATTTTCAACAAACAATTTTTAAATAAATACAAATTTAGTAAATAATATTAAATAAAAAAATAAATTCTAATTTGTATTTAAAAATTCAAATGCATACCATAATTACTTTTTTTTTTTTATTATAGTACTATCTTTTATGCAGTCAATTAATTAAGGGTGAAATATTAATTCCAATCAGATTCTTGTGAACAGATTTATTACAACACTTGATTGTAGCTTATTTACTTTCTAGTAAATAAAAAGCCTATAATCCGAAAATTGGTTGTAAGATCATTGCATGTCTGCTGATTGATTTTTAACAATTGTTTTCTGACATCACATGGTCACCATTTCATAATTGTTTGTTAATATCACATGATCACCATTTTATATGCTTACACAGGCTGTTAATAATAGTAGAAAATTTTCTATGCAGTAGTGTTACCAAATGCAAGCCTTTATAATCAATAGATGCAGGAAGGTTTGTGCATAAAATCCTTATCTAGTCCTTACTCATTCAATATTCCCAGATTAGTTTTCAGTTTGTGGCTTTCTTCATTGAGAAGCCTTGGATTTGAGAGCACTGCACCTAGATCTCAAATCCAAGGCTCCTCACTGATGAAAGCCATAAGTTAGAAACTAGTCTGGGGATATTGAATGAATAGGCACTAGGTAGGGATTTTATGCACAACCCTTCCTGTATCCACTGATTATGAAGGCCTGCACTTGGTAGCACTACTATACGGAGAGTTTGCTAATTGTTTTGATAATTAAAAAAGTTTCTGATGTCAAATATATCAATTCAAAAAAATATTAAGAATTTAAATAAAAAATAATGATGAGTTTAAAGTTAATTTGTTATCACTTTATTACAAATTATTGTAAAGTTTATTAATTTAAATTTATTCATATTTAAATATTTAAAAAAATTTTAATTCATTTTTTTATTCTTATAGACTCAGATGTGTTTTCCCAGACATTTAACATTTGATGAAATTCTTGTAGCAAAAATTTTTAAAACATTTACAAGATAATCAATTTTTGATATATCAATGCTCTTACTCTCCTATAAAATACTCCTTTTAGTTTTTATCTTTCAATGTATATGTATAAAACATTATAATTTAAAATCTATCTACAATATAACTTTATATGTGCTTAATGTCTACACAAAGCATCACATTTAATAATCATGTGTACTTCACCCTTCCTATTTGAAAATAAAGCCAGTAAAATCTGCGTAATATCAATAATATTCAAGTCTATTCTGATTTGTGATTACTAATGTTTATGGGCTTGGCACAAGTGATTAAAAACTCTAAAACCAGTCATGAGATGCTTGCATTACCATTGTTTACAATTTACAACATGGTTATTATAAATAACATCTTATTTTCACAATAAGCTAAAGAGAAATGTTTAAATGTTCTCATTCATAAAATTTTAAATCAGTATATATACATTTTATCATCACTATTAAATTTATGAGCAATTGAAATAACAATTAACTGCAAAATAGTGTTTCAAAAAGAGGTTAATAATATATACAAGTTATAAAAATTTAAACATAGTAATAATATATCTAAATTTATAAATATAATTATTTATCTATAAAAATTATTTTACTTTTATATTATTATTATTTTATATGTCAAAGCGTTCACTGGGAAGCGAACCCGGGACAGCTACTTGAAAGGCGGCTATGCTAACCGCTAGGCCACCAACGCTTGACTACTTTTATATTGTTTTGTTTATATTTTTAAAAAATTAGAAAAATGTGATTAATGACATTATAGATAATTAAATAGTTATTTCGGGGGGGGGGGGGTATGAAAAGCTTGAACTCCAGAAGCGACAAAACTAGAATCATGTTTCATAAACCTTGATCTCCAGACTTTAACATTATTCCACGCTCTAATTCATGCAGGTCATTAATGCTGAGAAAAAGAATAGATGATTATGACTATTTAAAGAGTGAAAAGTAAAAAAAGTCTTGGAGAAACAGGCTGATTTATTGTTACCAATTTCCCTTTGCTAAATAATTAATAATGACAATTATTCATAGCACTTTAATTAGCTGGTGTTTTTTTTTACAGAATTGGTAAATTTAAATTTAGTCCTGTAATAGTGAATTAAATTAATTATGAAGCCGTGAATTTATAATAATAGAAAAATAAAAATTACGTGATTGGCATCTATTGGAATTTTTCTTAAATGTATAGCTACATTTTTTTTTTTTTTTTTGGAGAAGCTGTTACCTTAAAAATTTCAATATTCAAGATTCTAAGGTTCCAAATTGATCTCCATGTTAGTTCTGACAGTGGTCAGGCCAGCAATACCTGAAGAAGAAAGAAAAATAATACCTTTTGAAACGTTGTACATATACCAATATATGTGCTATTCCTAACAATTGATTGTAATTTGAAAATTTAAATAAATTTATATTTTTCTAAAGACATTCAATACTTAATATTAGATTATGGAAATAGTCCAATATATAAATGCAAATGAAATATAATTGTTATTCCAAAGTAAATGTTTGTCTCAACTTTTAAAAAAATAAATCTTTTAAATTTAATAAAAACTTCCTGTAAATTTATTGTATGTCAACAAAATCTTGCTGCATGTTAAAACTGGCACGAGCTTCTGATGTGTGACCACTTCTTTACATGTAGGATGTTTGGTGACCCTTGGTGGTATAAATGCAACAAAATAATAGTGAAGGCAAACAGAGAAAAGCTTAAAATGCTAATTTATTACTAGAGAGGAGAGGTCAATATTACCACAATTACATTATGCAAACATTATTTCAATCTTTTTTTAAACTGATATAGCGTTGGTGGACGAGTGATCAGCAAAGCTGCCTTACAAGCAGTTGTCCCGGATTTACGGGTTCGCTTCCCGGCCGATGATTTGACATATGAAAAAAAATTATTTTAATAGTAGATAGATAAGATTCATCCAGAGATTGTGTTAGACAGACAATGAATGGGTTTTTTTTTGCCTGTTTAAAAACAAGGTGTGTGAGCAAATGTTTGGCTTGCTTAAGATTCCAAGAATATCCCAATACAGTTCTATATATGTGTGTGTTATTATATTTATTTATAAATGCAAACTGCATAACATTATTTTAAATAAAATAAAAGATTTTGGTCGATATAACAGACTGCGTTTTGTTTGCTTTCGTTTTTAAAAAAAATGCCATTTACTTCATAAGATGAAACTACTTCCTGTTGTGTGGTAATTTATTATTAACTTTAATATATCATGTTTTTAATTAAGTAGATTTTTTTTTTAAAAAGCATTTTTCTCTTCTCAATTAATTTTTTAAAATGTCATTTTTAATTATATAAAAGATTGTTGTTATCCCTGAATGAAAAAGCTTTTACAACTTTATTTGAATTCAAGCTCAAACACATAAATTTAACATACAAATAACATTGAAATGCATATCTTTATACTTCAAGATGGTCTTTGTTAAAGCATTAAAAAAATAATCTATAAATATTTAAATGAGATGATATTGAATATTTCTTATCATTTATCTCTATAATTAGATTACTTTTAAAGAAAAACATGTTCAATAAAATTAAGATATATATTATATTATTTAAGTCACAACTTATAAAACCGTTTTAAATATTGATTGACATAGTAAAGTATTATAAATATAATTTAAATAGAAATTTATTGCCAAAATGTAAATTACACTCGTTTAATACAATATTTCTTACAAAAGCTTATCTTCTTAAATATAAATTCTCCAAAATATGTAGAAACATTATTTAACAAATCACACACTATTTAAAGTATTGAACCAAAAATACTATCTGCTATCATGGTAATTATGTTAAAATAAAAAATGGAATTCTATTTTCTATCAGTGTCTAGATTATTAAATCAACCTTAAAGTAGATCATGGTCAATAATGGTTTGAATTTTCAAATCAATTATGATATTAATACACTTTACTCTAGTTTTTTTTTCATGTGTCAAAGCATCAGCCGGGAAGGAACCCAGGACAACTGCTTGTAAGGCGGCTGTGCTGACCACTCGGCCACCAAAACTTGACCACTTTACTCTAGTTGTATTAAATTAAACATCTTAGTTAAAGTGAAAATTCAACCTTATTATTTATCATTGCCTAACTTGTATATGATTTAAAGAACCTGAATGCAAATAGAAAATGGAATTATAATTTTTATCTGAACAAATAGTGAGGGTTGGTTGTATATCTATAACATTAGTTGGCAAATGATTTATTTATATAAGTGGTAGCTTAGCATTTGCATGTTTAATTTATTAAAAATTGGTTTTTAAATATATATTGCAACTATTGTCATAATGATGTCAAAGTTACATTGTGATTATATTTTGAAAAATAATGTCTGTGTTTACTTACACATGCATATACATCCAAGATGGAAATAAGTAAATGAGGAATGAAATATCCACATGAAGAAAATAATTGTGTGAATAAAGATTTTATTTATTAAATAAATACACAATGATATATTCATTTAATTAATTTTCCCTTCATTAAAAAACATTACTTTATAAATTCATCGAGGATACAATCCCAAAAATTTATAAATAAAGCAAAAAGATTTCATTTATAAATGAAGTCAATAATATGTAAAAGAGATAAGTTATCTCTCTCTCTCTCTTTCTCTCTTATTCTGGTTTGAAGAAGTAAAAAAAGGAGAAAAAGCATTCCCTATTAAGTTAAAAATTATACAAGGAATGTCAGTTTTTATTTTAATTACTTAGATTTATTAAAAGTTATGAAAACACTAATTATATTAAGATATTCTTTGAATATGAAGTATTAGGCCAAAGCAGGTAGCACCTCCAATTTTTATCCTCAGTATATTGTCTAGTGTTTTCCCTGTCAACTATTAGAAGCTGCAAAAGAGGAAAGGAAACAGAATCTTGCAGATAAATTGCCAAAAAAGTTTTTTGTTTCAAGGAAAATAAAATTCTAAAACTATGTATAACTGTGTTTAATGTTTGTGTGATACTAATTAAAAGAGGAAAGATATTCAAAGGAAGACCTTTCAAGGCACAATATTAAGATAATCTAAGGAAAAGAAATTTAATGTTTTATATATTTTTTGAATGATGAACTATAAAAGAATATAAAATAAAAAACTGAAATTTGAGATTGTCAAGCATGACAATATATTTTGTTCATGAATGAAATTATTTCAATGAAAGTTATATGAAAAAATTATAATTTCTTTTTCATATACACATGTGAGAAGTTATAACAAACAACCAGTTATAAAAGATTTGAACTTTTGTTCTAATATCCAATTTGAGAAGTATTCAAGAGGGAATTTACATATAATACTCTATTAATTTTTTTTTCCATTTATAAATTATTTTATTATTTATTCATTTGTTCCATTTCTACTTTATGTATATACTAAAGCAAATATAGTTTACAATATTTTTTCATTTTCTAAAAATACATGTGTTAATTATATTTAATTAGCCATACTGTCATAATAACTTTTGTTTTATATAACACATGCTAATAATTATATAACACACAACTTATAGAGGAAACCCCCATAGCTCTGAGAACATGCTCCCCAATATGCAATGTTTGGAATATATGGTTGTAGAAGCAAGTAGTTAATACCTGTATTATGGTGATTTATAGATATATATCAAATCCAAATACTATTCTTCAATTTTACCACGATATAATTGTTCATTATTTATTTAACAGATTACTCTAAAATTATCATTTGGTTATCATTTTTGCTTATCTGCAACACTAGGTGGCTGTTCTGCCCATAATTTACCATTGCAATATATTGCAATTGTTTTCCTTTTTGTAACTTAATTATTATCTTAAAACATTGATTATAATTAATATTATGTTTACTTCATTATTTTTTTTCTTGGAATAAACTCTGAAGAACATTAAAAGACAGTTAAAATATAGGATGAGGTGTGCTGCATCAGAATTGAGGATCAGATATAATATAGAAATTGCAAAAACTCATAGAGTTCATAATTTAGATTCTAAAATGTTTTAAGACTATATCTCAATTCTATAAAAATAATAAATATTTCTTTTATTGAAAAAAATTGAGGGGAGGGGGATATATATATGTAAATAGGTTGTGTGATTATGTAAAATGATTATATAAAATGAACGTTAGAGGGAGTATTGATAGATATAAAGGTCATGTGATTATATTAGAAGTGTATTTTGAAAAGGCCCTAATGTAGGGCGAAAACCGGTTCAATAAAGGAAATATTTATTATTTTTATATAGTTGTTTTATTTCAATTGTGTTGAACTATTATTAATGATTGAAAACAACATTATGGACAAATTTATGTTTGACCATTATTAAGGATCTCAATTCTTTACCAAATAAACATATATGGATAGATGCATGGCTGTAGATTTGTTTCTCTACTTTTGCTTATAAAGAAGACTTCCAATAGTTTTAAACATTAATAAATATACCATATTTATACTTTTACGATTTCAACTGGAATTTTTTTAAAAAAAATTACTGTTCCAAATACTTAATTGACTAGAATAATGACTTAAATTTAGCATTCATGAAGTGATATTCTATCAATTTAATTCTTATATTCACTAGTAAGGCCAGAAACACCTGAAGAGAGAGAATAATTCCATTCAAAATATTATGTAAATATT
Organism: Epiperipatus broadwayi; assembly: GCA_028023455.1. Lineage (NCBI taxonomy): Eukaryota > Metazoa > Onychophora > Udeonychophora > Euonychophora > Peripatidae > Epiperipatus > Epiperipatus broadwayi. The sequence continues at coordinate 3,517,307 of JAQFVV010006201.1, read as the reverse complement.
AATTTGTATGGTATTACATAGTGAAATGTATTTAGAAAAATATAAAGTTCAAAATTTTCTAAAAATTTAACAATTCAACTAAATAATAAAAATAGACTAACATCTAACTACTGTTCTGAGTTTTGCATAGTTTATCAATGCAGAGTTTCTCAATTTGTCTTTGCAATTCAAACATAACACAAGAAGAAATATGGATGAAGTTTGACTTTCATATTTTAGAACCAGTACAAGTCTCTACATTAGTATCATTTCCCTGCATACTTGAGTAATTACCAGATACTTTCTTGCATTTAAAGTATCTGGAAAGACTGAAAATCAAATGGCAGTGAATACAGGGAAACTACAGCATGTTATATTTTCCATTCTATTTGAAATTCAATAATAAAGTGATTTTTTTTTAAAAAAAAAACATTTTCATGAAGAAATATAAAAAAATGTTAAAGATTTTTGTTAGGGATATTCCATTGATACAGATACACAAAATAAGTATGCTTATATTAAAAAAGTTGTTTGTTTACACATGATGAAATTTGAAGTTTATGTTAACTTTATTAATAAAGTCTGAATACCAATGTGTTTAATTTATGATTGAGTGTAAAGACCATTTATCAAATAAAGAAGTTTAGTTATAGAAAAAAATAACAAATGTATTTTAAATTAACACTGAAATACCATTTTACTTTCATAAATAAAATCAGCCTAAAACATTTGAAAATGCAAAATGCCCCCCCCCCCCCTACAACAGGAGTTTTGACCAAAACAGTCTTCTCAGGTGGTCTTGACTTGGTTCTTTATACTCATCCAATGTTTCAACACTATTGTCTTATTCATGTGTAAATAAATTGCTACTAATTACTGGCTTCACATTTCCAAAACCCTTCAACTCTAGATATCTTTCATATTCAAACAATATAAAATTGCTCTTTACATTTGAGATATTGACTTTATTTTTTCATGATACACACTTTAATTAAATTTAAAGATGAAATAAATATTATTTGAACGATGTAAATTTAAACATAACAAAATAACAATCCTTTTTGAAAATCTGAGTTGATTAGTACATTCATCTAATATATGTATATAAAAGAAAACAACTTGTATAATCAGTCTTTGCTTTCAAATTCCATATGTTAAAAGCGGTAAAATAATAAAATTCAGAAGATGAAATGTAAACAGGAACTCTTTAATAGTTGTAACGATTTTTATCTTAGCACCAACTAGACCAAAATATTATTTTCCAATAAATATAAAAGTTAAAATCAAAGGGTTTTTCATTTTATAAATATATTTGCCATCTAAATTTTTAACACATGGCAATACCATTTTCCAAAATTTTAGCTGATTTCCCTATAAAATAAAAAGCAAATACTTTTTCTACATATTTAAAATAGATTTAGTTAGACTGTTAGACTTTTTTATTTAGATTTTTGCTATAGAAAAGAGATATGGAAAATTAATTTGCGAAAAAACTAAACCATAAATAATTCTTGTATCGCTATTCATATAGGGCGGAGGAGTAAAACAGCAGGAAAAAACAAAATCATATAACAATCTAAAGTTACCAAGAACTACAAACATTTGCTTTCAATCTTACATCAAATACTATATATATTCCAAATGAAAAAGAAACTATTGCGACCTGCCAAAAAAAAGTCGACTTACAACAAATATTAAATTACTGATGAAACATTCTCTTAAAGTATACCTTTTTGTTTTGTTTTTAATTTTAAAACAAATTCAGATTGCAATCGCCAAGATTTTAATAACATCACAACTTTGCTTTTATTAGAAAAAAAAAAGTATATTCTTTAGGAATTAATGAAGAGTATATATATATATCAGCTAAGTACTTACTGGTTCACGCAATTAAAAATGTTTGATTTAAAAAATAAAAAGTGGATGAACTTGGCAAAACATCAAGTAATTTAATTAAGTGATATTATTTGAAATCAGCCTATCCTAATCTCAAAGAGTTACATCAATTTTGGCAACAAAACTTACATTGTGAATTTTCTGTAAAAAAGTGAATATCGAATTTTTTGTTCGTAATGTATTTATTTACTGAAGTGCAAGATAGAAACAGTGTGATTAAGTGATAAAAATATTTAAGCAATATATATATATATATGATATAAATTATATTTATAAGTATGTATATAAAGAGACCACATGTGAGATGGATGGATGAAATAAGAAAGTGTGCAGGGGCGATGTGGAGAAGAGAAGCTAAAGATCGGTGAAGATGGATTGAACTTGGAGAAACCTTCATCCTGCAGTGGATTGATAATGGTTGATGATGATGATATATAGTCTATATTAAAACCATGTTTGCACATTAATATTTGATAAAAACACTTTTTAAAAAATGAGATTAATAATTAAATCATATGCCCTAAATTACGAGAAATAGATTTATTTCAAAGTAATGTGTAAGCAGAAATCATGTGATGTTTTGTTAGTTAGTTTCATGACAATTCTGGTCAAGGAATATTAGTATCTATAGTTATTAAAACTTTGAGGACACCAAAATATACAAAAACTAAAGTAGTATCAAATTTATATAATAATGCAAATAATTTGATTTAGATTCAAAACATTAAGATGTTTTTGAATTTCAGGCTGTTAGATTGATGATGAATAAAGGAATAAAAGATGATTGCTAGAAGATTGAAAAAGATCAAATGCATTATTGAAGATCCAAAACATTAGTGATAAAAAACTATTAGAAAGAAACTTGATTGTGAATATAGATACAATAGCATTGGATGGGAATTTATTAAGCACTAACATATGACATCTATTAATTATTCAAGTTTATATTAGATGGCAGAACTGTAATAAAAAAATTAATTTTCCACTTACTATGTACATTTATGCAATAAATAATTTAAGTTAATGTAACTAATTAGAAAGATAGACTTAGTATATTTCTAACAAATTGTAAATCTATAAAGATATAAGCCAGAGTTTTGAATATCTGATAAACATTACATACTTAAGTGTGTTTATATATTGGGTTATTTGCATCATCTAATATGAGTATTGAATGTCTTTAAAAAAAATTTAACTTTATTTAAATATTCAAAATACATTCAACTGTTAGTAATAGCACACATGTTAGTATATGCACAATGTTTAGAGAGGTATTATTCTTTCTTCTTTTTCAGATGTTTCTGGTCTGACTAGTGACAGTACTAGCATGGGAATTGCACCTGGACCCTTAGATTCTTGAGTACTAAATTTTAAGGTAATGCTCTAACCAACTGAGCCATTCTTCCAAAGACAGTCAATACTCAAATTAGATGATGGAAATAGTCCAATATATAAACACAACTAAAACACCATCATTATGAACTTTCAGGAAAACACATTACGTACTTATGTATTTTGGAAAGTCTATCATTTGATTTCATTAGACTACAAAGTTTATATACTTTTTAAAAAAGATAATTTAAAAATTAAAAAAAAAAGACCAAATATTTATGAAATAAAAATATTCCTTCTTCATATTAATAGTCTCATATTCACTTATTTAGATTATCATTGATTAATTTAAAGTGACTAACTTAGAAATAACTATAAAACAAAACATAGATAAAAACTGAAATACATATAAGTAAATCAATAATAATAATAAAAAATATATAAATATACAATAATTAATATTAAAAAATTACTGCAAGTAGTATAATTATATGCTTTTAGAAACAGAGTCATCCACAGGAAGCTTGAGTACTTAATGGATAGTAGATGATATTGTTATCAAATTTACATCTGTAGACTAGTCTTTGGTTTATAATCTTTATCATTATGATTTTTTTTATTTAAATCTAGAACTGGAGTACTTATATATCTAGAAGCATTGAAATGAAGCAAACATATTTTTTTCTGAAAGTAATGTCAAATGTAAACAGAGAAAATCATGTGATGTTTCATTAGTATAATGCTACTGTTGTTAATTAAATTATTTTTAACTTTTCACTCTATCTTATAAACATGTGGTTGTTTCTATTAGTTTTGATCAAGAATTAGAGTTTATTTAAACTCTCACAAAATAATAAATGTAATTATACTAGCATGTGCTATCATTATCAGGAACCATGAGATCTGTGCCATAAGTATTACAAAGACTTCATCACAGATACCTCTCCAGTTCTGTCTATCCTCTGCAAGAATGTTGAGCAAATGCAAATTATCTCTACAAAACTCTTTAATGTATCTGCATTTTTATATTGGACTATTTCCATCATCTAATATGTGTGTTGAATGTCTTTAGAAAAGTTTAATTTTAGTTAAATATTCCAAATGCATTCAACTGTTAGTAATATCCCAGCAAACAGGTTAGTATATGCACCAACTGTTAGTAATATCACAGCAAACAAATGTTAGTAATATCACAGCAAACAGGTAATATATGCACTAACTGTTAGTAATATCACAGCAAACAGGTTAGTATCATCTATAATCTGTAGAGATTTTTATTTTATTACTATCTGTATAACACCAAAAAATTAGGATTTTCAATTTGCTATCATCTTTTTTTAAAAAAATTTCTTCAAGAAAATTATCCTATGATATCACAATTGTATAAAATTAACAAAAAATATTGATAGCAATATTATAGTTTCATTATAGGAAACATAGTTGCAGAAAAAAGTTTGCTCTTACCTGAAAGAGAACTTCTTGATGCCTCTTTTAAGTCTTAGAGAAAATTGGTGAAGTCCGACTGTTATTACTATGTGATTATTTATATAGTAAATAAGCATGAATGGATGCACAAATCAGCATGGTAAATTTTCTGTTGTTTCCTCTAAGTTTAAGGTTAAAAGCACCAACCAAATTATCAGCTGAGTTTTCTTGAAAGCAAAATGAATAACCCTTTTTTAAATATATTTATAATCATGATAGACAAAACTAAATTATGAATTGTATTTCCAAAGAGATTGTAAAGTTAGCAGCCAATGAAACAGTTGATGATCTAGGGCAAAGAAAGCTAAAAATTCCTTGATTGTGATCACTGGCTGTCATTTGATGATGACTTTTTTATCTACTTATACTTGCAGATCTCTTTCAAAAGATTATGTGAATTGGAAGATAAAGCATCTAATATTAAATAGGATACTGTGGGACTTTGTGAAGTTAGAAGAAAAAGTGAAGAAATCTTTAATTTAAAAAGTGAACATATGCTTTCCTACAAAGGCACAAAAATTGAAAAAACAAGTGGAGTAAAATTCATTATAAATAAAAAGTGAAAACAAACCCAATATTTTGGAGATTCATAATATATCAGAGTGATAAGAGTAGTTATTTAAATTAATGGAAGATACCAAATGCAAATAATTCAGGTTTGTGTTCCTACAAGTTCTCAATATAACGAAAAAGTGGAGGATTTTTATATGGACATAAAGAACAATTTTGATCAGATCAAATATTTTGAAATTGTCATGAAAGACTTTAATGCTATAATTATTAAATGACTGAAAGATGAAAGTACTGTAAGTAAATTTAATCATGGTGACAAAAATGAAAAGGTACACAGACTTGTAGAGTTTGCAGTAGAATCTCCATCCCCTCTGTATATTATGAATTTTTTCTTTGAGAAAAATGCTAAATGGAAATATAAATAAAAGTATTCAAATGAATGTACAGCAGAACTGGATTATATTTTAACTAACAGAAAATATATACTTCAAGACCCTAATGTTCTTAATAGATCCGATAAAAGAAGTGATCATTGATTAGTGAGAAGTAAGATAAATGTTAATGCACAACTACAGAGGCAAAAACTATTAAAACATTAAAAAAGACAGTATTAACAATTTTTACTTCTTTTCTTTTACTATGTAATTCTATGATAAGATTTATTTGCTTCCAAAGAAAAGATTAATTTATGTAGACTTAAATAAATTAATCTTTTTCTTTGGAAGTCAATAAATGCCTATCATAAAATAGTATTAGCTGATATTCCTAACCTTCAGAAACACTACAATGAATTTTAATTAGAACTTGCAAATCATTTTAAAATATTAGCAGAATCAATAAGAAACCAACTGACACTGTATTATAAATTGAAAAAGATAGCTGTTATTTTTTAAAAAATAACAATTTACTAATATATTTTCTGATCAGACAAGACAATAATATATACAGTAAGTATATGAAAGTTTTTAAAAATGATCCATTAAAAAGAATTGAATAATTAGAATTTTTTAAAGTAGTAGGAAAAAAAGTTAATAATGATGTAAAAAAATATAATTATAAATTGACAAGAAAAGCTATAAAGAATACAAGTCCCTAGTTCACTAGAGGGATCTAAGGACTCCAGTTAACTCTGTTTCTGGCTTCCCGTTTCATTCCCTTTTTCCTAGTTTAGGGAATTAAATTTCTCTAAAACTAGCCCTATTAAAAAGGAAAGCTTCTTAGCTCTCTTTTCATATACAAGCTATATCAACAGTATAATCACAAGTAAAAACAATTTCAACTTTTATAAAAACGCTATATAAATATATGGCAGCCATTGAAATTACAAAATATTTCTGAGATTTTACCTTTTAATGAAAATGTTCATTTCACTTAATTTTGTTGAATGAATGAGAGTCTGATTGTTGGGAGGCCCCCCCCCCCAGGGACCTAAATCCTAGTTCTTTTGTGGGAGGGGATTGGGATGAGGGTGCTGTGGTGATTATTACCAACGTTGATTTTTCTCATTCACAAGATAGAAAAAATAATGTTATTTATGGCGATTTTTTAATGTTATCATCATGAATGATTTTATCGATGTATTATTGCAAAATAAGTTGCAGTTTGCCCTCATGAATCTAATTGCAAATGATTCACTTTATTTAATTTTATTACTTCCAATGTTATTATTGATAGGGCTGGCCTTTTGCTGTTTATGTAATTTTCATGATGGATTAGAATGATTTTCAGCAAAGACATTTTGAAGCTTGGATTTTTTTCCTTGTTCTCCATAGTTTTTCCAAAGTATTCGGGATTGCTCTTTTGTGAAGATATTCGAGGCCATTTGATTTAGTCCATATTTTATGTTATCTCCAAGTGTTTTCCTATTTCTCAACTTACCTACTGCAAATTAGATTTTTCAATATTGTACTCCTAAAACACTATTCATATTTGAATTCTAGACTTTACAAATAATTCGTAATTGTACCTTTTAATTAAAATTTTCATCACACTCAATTTTGCTGATTGAATGAGAGAGTCTGGTTGTTGGGAGGGACCCCAAAGGTCTAAATCCTGGCTCTTTTGGGGCGGAGGGATGAAATGAAAGTGCTGTGGGGGTCATTGCCAACATTGATTTTCTCATTCACAAGAAAGAAAAAAGCGCTATTCATGGCGTTTTTTTAACGTTATTGTTATAAACGATTTTATCCAAGTATTATTGCAAAGTAAGCTGCAGTTGGCCTAATGATTTTAATTGCAAGTGATTCACCCTATTTAAATTTATTATTTCCAATATTATCTCCAAGTATTTTCCTATTCTCAACTTATCCATCGCAAATTGGATTTCTCAATATTGTACTCCTAAAATGCTACCCATATTTAAACTCTGGACTTTACAAATAATTCCTAATTGTAATATTCATTTGTCTTTAATGTTTTAATCTTCTCATGAATTAATGCTTCGAGTTTTCACAGTTGATCAATTTCTGGAAATGCTATGGATAAAAAATTTCAATATGTCATTTCAAATCTCCATATTACACTATATAAATAAATATTTACCTTGTAAAACATTTTATTTCCACATCCCTTTTTCTTTTTATGTATCCTTCCCTTTCACCATGTTGTTCCTAAATTTCATTTTTACCATGAAATCACTTCTTTGTAAACCTTTTTTTAACTGTATTTGTACCTGGTTTTTTGATGATTAAACTTTCATCACGGAGAAAATTAAAAAAAAAAATACAAGTCCCAAAAGTGTGAAAAAACATTTTGATTTAAAGGTGTTAAGCAATAAGAAAAAAGATGGAAGCTTTATTAAAAAGAGAAATGCCATAATAAAATGTGTGGACATAGATAAAGAACAAAAAAAATATTCCTTACAATTACCGTTTGTTAAATTGCTAAATATTTTAAATTAAAAGATTAGACATGCAAGTTAATTTGTGAAGATGGAAAAAGCTTAAAGAAGTGATGGAATTATTGCTATTTAAAATAAAAAACTGATGAGAAATAGAAAAAATATTGGAAAATTTATATACCAAATATCTACAGATAATTGGAAAGATACAACAATAATACTGATATTTAAAAAAAGTAATATATATTACAAACTATCCGTTTTCTAAAAGTTCTGTCCAAAATATTTACCAAGATAATCACAAATTGTTAAAGCAAATTTTAGATTCAAACAAGTTGGACTTAAATGATGTTTTTAAGCTCAGTGAATAAAGTATTCAGAAAAATTATTGAAAGGACTAATGAATACAAGTTATCATTATACTTTCGATTTTTAAATTATAAAAAAGAATTTGATTCTATAAGTGTTATCATATTCTGAAGAATAATTATAAAAAAGTATTAGTAGTGATTAGATTACATAATGATAGGAAGATTAACATTGATAAGGATGTTTGACAGGCTTATTCCATATCTCCAAAACTTTTTATAATAGTTTTATTAAAAGCATTTTGTAAATTAACATAGGAAACTGATAGAGTAAAAGTAAATGGAGATTACTCAAATCAATTAGATTTTAAAGATAATGAGGTTGTAGTTACAAATAATGCTTCAGATCTTCAGAAAATGTTGCAAACAGTATCAAATAAAAGTAAAAAAGTAGGTCTTAAGATAAATAAATGCTAAAAAGACTAAAATAATGTTCAATGGATATTTTCAGAAGAAAAAAATAAAGGGTAATAAACATAGCATAGAAGAAATTAACAGACACAAATAGTGTAGTCAGATTATTAATAGAGATAGAAATGTAATATGGATAAAATTAATTATAGAATTAAACTTAAGTGTTTTTGATAAATGTAATTTAACATTAGAAAAAAAGTATCTATGTGTTTAAAAAGGAATCTCTTAATAGATGATTTTACCAGTTCTTACTTAACAAATTGAATCTTGGACACTTATCAGAAGAGTCACACAGACTGCAGACCACTCAACAAAATTAATAAAGATGTATATAAGGAGTGAAAAAAAGACTGAAAACAAAAATCATGAGTGAACAAACAAACAGGCATCACGGTCATCATTGAAAAAATTAAGAGACTAAATTGAAGCTGAGCTGACCGTATTTCTAGAACAGACGACAATAGATAGATAGCTGAAGTTTTAAATTCTGAGATATTGTAAAAGACTTGGAAAGATACTATATGTAAGCTGGATATATTAAATAAGAAGTTTGTTAAGGTGGTGGGGGATAAGAAAGATTATGAATCAGAATAACAGAATTAAATTTGGTGAAATGTTCATCCTGTAGTGGTTTGATAATGATTAAAAATGATCTTGATGAGAAATACCCAAAATATTTTTAGAATGATATATATTATTTGATTCTCATCAATTCAAATTAGAAATTATAAGTAATATTCCTGTACATAATATAGTGCAATATCTTTATTAAATTACCTAATCCAGTTGTCAATTTTAACTGTGCAATGGTCTTCCTCAGAACTGCAAATATATATTACATGTAAGTACAAAGTTAACATAAACATTATTGACATCAGGTTTTGACTGCAGGTATCCTACAACTCTCCATACAGTAAAAATGATGCATAAAAGTTATTTCAATACAATTAAATTCTTTAAAAAGTAGATGACTCACTACATTTTATGATAAAAGTATCTTGTATAGCATAATGCAATGGTTCCGACTCTGGAATGTAAGGTTTTTGGATCGATTCCTGTTCCGGCACTTCCAACACTTAAATTTTTTTGACCTGCCAACCAATAAAAACAATCATTATTTATTTTTGTTCATGACAAAAGTTACTTTAACATTCTTAAATCTTTAATTTACTCGCTATCTCAAAATTCTGATGTTTATTTAAGACAAAACTTTTGTATGAAATTTAAAATTTCACATAAGCTTGGATCTGTTTCCAGACAAATTCAGATATAAAAGTGCCAAAGACAGATAGTCATCTGATCATCCAGTTAGCTGATCATTAGACAAACTAGGTTTTCAAATCATTTTAGTCAATAAGAAGCCACTTTTCTGATAAATCCTAAGATTTAATATGACTGCAAAACCAATTAAAATTATAACTATATTGTTTTAATATAGCCTAGAATAAATATGATGAAAGCATTTTTATATATAATGGTTAATTTCAATCAAAATATACATGGCCATAATTTTACAACTGTATTTATTAGAAATAGTTTTATTCAAAACAAAGGAGTTTCTTTCCCTCTCCTCTTTACTTTTTATAATAAGTAATAAATGCTAAACTTTTCTTGGAGCAAATAATACTAATAAAATACGAATTTTTTTTTTTTTTAAAGTACATATTTCTCTAGAAAACTTCAAAGAAATCAGAAATCCATTATTATATTGCAATAAAAACAAATAATTAGCTGAGAAAAAACAAATATTAAAATTGCTTATAAAAAATATTGGCTATCTATAAAAAATATGTAAAATAATAGAATTGTTTACATTTGCTTTTACTAAACTAACATATTGTTGGGAAGATATCATAAAAATCTGCTGGTTTTATTTTCCTTAATTTAATTCATGACCACCTGGAATTATTCAATTTTAATTGATAAATGTTTATTTATGTAACCATTCTTATTTAGGGGGTTAAAAAGGGAGGGAGGGGGGAATCAATCCTCAAATGCTAGTTATATGGCAATTGGAAAGCATGGTGAGATAGCCTTCTCCTTCATTGTAATAAATCATGTTTTAGAATATATAAATATTGTAAAAGTATGCAACTAGGATGGGTGAGAGAGTGGTTCTGTTTTGATAATGCCCCACAAATGGTGGCACCCAAATTGTAACTGCATGAATGATGATTATGAAAGAGGCTTTGTTTTTCCCTGCAGATCTTGGGATCAAAATTGTAACTGTATGCATGTAGGAATGAGAGAGAATGGATAAGTTGATTTTTTAAATGAGATTATGTATGAAAATTCTCTTATTCAAATGCCTTGTAAGTTCTCTACACCTAAATCATAATTCTGCAAGAAGTGGCTTTTAAATTAAATAATATCAAAATGGAGAACGAGAAATTTTACCAATTATGTATCAAACACTAATGGTAATTAATAAGGAAATATGCTACTTTTGAAATGATATCACACAACTAGACAAATCAAGTTAATAATAATAATTAAAAGAATATGTCCAGTTTTTATGGTTTAGCATTAAAATTCTCTAATGAGACTTGATCACTTGCTAAATATAATATAGAAACAAAGGAAATATTTTTATTGAATCTAAACTATATTTTCAAACCAACTAAATATAAAGAATTTATTTAATATCTTAATTCATTAATATTAGATACTATAGCTGTTTATCAATAACATTTCAATATCCTAAACATCACATAATCACTATTTCTTATGCTAGCACATTACTGTTAGTAAAACAGGCAAAACTCTCCATACAGTAGTGCCACTCAGTGCCAACCAGAGTAATCAATGGATTCCAGAAGGCTTGTGCATAAAATCCCTATCTAGTGTCTACTCATCCAATATCCCCAGACTAGTTTCTGGCTTGTGGTCTTCATCAGTGAAGAGCTTTGGATCTGAGAGCACTGCACCTAGATCTTAGGATCTAATGCAATCCTCCAGCAGCCACCTTTGATTTCTATCATGTTTAATCTTAGAAAATGGAAATGATTGTTTTATTAATTAAATGATTGTTTTAAAGCAAACTAGCCCTTGGGGCATTTAAATAATTAAAAAGGTCAGATAAGAGAATTAAAAAATTAGTTTGGCCAATGCAAGCATGAAGCCACAGCACAGACCACAAATGGAACATTAAAATGAGGGACATCATGCTAGATCAATCCCTTGGATTTCTGATAAGAGGATCATAAAATTATAAAAGGCAAAATAATTGTTGTTGTAGCATTCTGACTATTAAGCTATATATGAATGGTAGCTGTATTGCATACTTCACGATGTAGGAGTCTTGCAATAGATTTAATTTCCTTTGCATGCACCAGCCGAAGCCTCCCAATGACAGTCCCTGACAAAATGAATGGCTTGTAGTGGTTACATCTCCAAAGAACTATTAGCAAACACTAGGATCAGCAAGAACTTCCATAAACTGAATGAAATCTGGAGGAGTCATCAAGATCAAAGGGGAAGTATAAACTTTTACCAATTGAACTTTCTTTTAAATAAATATATCTTCAATAAGTAATCAAACCGCAAAAAACAAAGTAATATAAATAAATGGACTCTTATCTGACCAAAAATAAAACTCTAAATCAATTATTATTTATTTTTATATAAGTTTGCTATTTCAATCATTTCCATTTTTCTTTTTTTTGTTTAAGATTTTTTTTTTTCTGTTAACTAAAATGTATTAAATTTAAGTTGGGTGTAGATAGCTGTATAGATTCATTAATGTTTAGTTATTTATTTATTTTTTTATTTTCATATGCGTGAAATATATATATCAGTAAATATGACAACTCAGGCTGAGTGTTCAAATGTATTTATTCATATATCTTTGAAGTTATTGTTCTCAATGTGGCCCCTTATGATGAGTGCCATTGGATTTACTTTACTATAAATTTCCCTCTGCAATTTCATCAATAACTTTATATTTTAGTCACTTATGTTTATTTTGAAGGGGTTTAATTTCAGGCTATTTGTTTCATAGTTAGGTCGATGCTGGTGGAGGGATATATGGGTGTTTATATCAATGTAATGTGAAGCATGTTTAGCCTACAGGGCAAAGCCCAATTGAATGCATGATCCAAAGATGTAGTCATTGCATTGCAATGGATGCAGACATATTTCATGTGACACTGACCCCTTTTAGCCCTATGGATAAGGACTATAAGTCAGCAGATACGGTAAGATTCTGAAACATCTTGACTGTTATATTTTATTATATCCAACAAAATAACTACATGAATCCCTTAAGTTAAACATTCCCTTTTCATGTCTAACTTGTCAAGAATAACTCTTAGCATTTGAACCAATTCATTTCAACATATAAAAAAATAATTATTTTACCACCAGGAGATCAAACATAAATAGCCTTTTTGATGCTAAGTCTTCACATAAATACTTCAAAAAATTTTTTTGTAAATAAAGTGTGATGCAAAAATGTCATAAAAGTTGCAAACATTTGCAACCTTTTTTGAACAAAAGTCAATTATCCACTTCACTCAAAAGATAATTATTATTGTACAACTTTTAATTGTCACTAAACTTAAATTATTATTTTTTAATTCCCTTGAGAACAAGATCTATGATGAGTAATGCTAATCATTTCTGATACAATGGTCTAAGACTTCAGATGTTGTATGTGTCCTTCAGTCCATCTGATGTATTAATCATATAAACATTCTCCCCAACCCTTTTCTCAATCCAGTAAGGTCCCTCATAGATGTTGAACTTTTTATATGATATTCCAGTAGGTGACTAACATTAATTTTCATCTTAAGTTTTGAATCAATAATTTAGTTTATTAATTTGAAAATATGTACATTTTATTTTGTATATAATCCTTCTAAACATTTTCTGTATTCCTTTCCTTTATTTCTGCTATTTTCATATACAATATTGCAATTCAAATAATTCTTCTTACACTTTTTTCAGCAAAAATTTTTTGTTATATATATTTGAATTTTTATTATATGTAATTGAATTTTGTAGATCTGATGAAGATTTGCAAGTACAGTCGAAACTGTATAATAATAAAAAAAGTTTTTGCTGAAAAAAGTGTAAGAAGAATTATTTGAATTGCAATAGTGTACATTTTATTTTACTAAATGCATAAAATAATAAACTGTTTTAACTCAATAGATAAGGAGTTTACAGAGTTGTAACAACCCTTCATAATAATAAAAAACTTGAAGATAGGGATAATTTCTTTAAAAAGAATTAAGATTACTAATGAGAAGTTTATAATTTCAAATTTGATCATAACTAGATACTTGAAAAATAGATCAAAAACATTACACCTTTTAGATAACTTTTGAATAAAACAGTTAACTTTTAGCCTATTTAAAAATATGTATTCTTTGTAATAAATACATTTTTTGTTATAAATAACTGCCTCTAATTTTCCACTTCTTTTATACCCTATCATTGTATTTTCCTTCAGTTTCCTCTTGGTAGGATATTTGTAAAATGAGTCAATAGTATTGTACCAATGATATAAATTTCTATCAGGTTATTTATTCTTTAATTCAGCTAAAAATATAGCTTCCTCATACTATATAAAATTATGATTGCCCCATTTCTCATGAATTAAAGATTCATAGTTTATATATTTTGTAACATTCAGATAATGCACCATAGTTTTACAATTCAAACTATTATAAACTAAACATCTTGTGTTTTGTTTTCCTGAAGGTTTGTGATGATGGTGTTTTAGTAGTATTTTTATATGAAATATTTAATTGAAATTAAATTTTTCTAAAGACATTCGATACTCATATTAGTGGAAATAGTCCAATATAAAAATACTATCTTGTATTTTCTCTATCATCATTAGCTATAGAATGACAAGAGCTAAACCTAGCCATAATGTTTTGCCTCTCAAATAAATTTGTATAATCACATATACCCATATAAAAGTTTCTTACATAAACCACAGAAATATACACTATTTGCAATCATGTGATGTTTAAAGGTTTTATTTGCAAAATTCTTATGAAAACCTATTTCATATAATTACCATGTATTTTCATCAACCTTAAAATATCTTCTATCAAAACTAAAATTGCTCTATCCATTGTCTAATTAAAGCTTGTCAATATACTTTAAATGCACCATGGCACTCTCTTCAAAATAAAATTTGTCTATATTTTTCTCATGAACCATAATTCCATATAGTTATGTATTTTCAAGTATTTTAAACTTGTTTCTGTTACCAAAGTTCCTACATTCATAACTATGCATCTCGTGGTAATAAAACCAAGATCCCTAAAATTCTTGTCTCTATGAGATAAGTCATGACTACTATCAAAATGAGGTAGGTCACTGTCTGGAGAACATTTATCACTATCCCTTTCATCTTGTAACTTTTTAAATTCAAAACTATTATTCACTATAGTTGAGATTGTGATTCATAATCCATTTATATCTTCATCCAAATCACTTATCATCATTGGGCTTAATGCCTTATATTTTACTCTGAATGCAATGCCTTCAGCTCTAGACTCAGTTCTGTGGTAAATTTGACTTTTAACTCTTTAAATCTAGTATCAATTTCTGCTTTTAAATCCTTTGCTCTAGCATCTAATTTAGTTTCAACAACCTTACAAAATTTTTTGAACAAGCATCAAAATTGTATCTATCTTTACATTATTTATCTTTCATTTCTTTTAAATTGTTAGAGTTGGTATCTATCTTTACATTTAATTCAGCAGAACTAGTATCTATCTTTGCATTTATTACCTTCAACTCTTCCTGTATTTTAGTAAAGTTATCTAAAATAACTTTCAAAATACTGGAATTGTCCAGACCACCAATCTCAGACCTGCCAACATTTGGTCATTAGTATCACTCATAATAACTACTATTAAGATTAGTATCATTCATAAGACTTACTACTAAGATTAGTATTATTCATAAGACTTACTACTAAGATTAGTATATTGTGAATTCAAATATTTAATGATATGTATAAAAAAATCTTAGCTTATATTTTCAAAGTATACTTGTGTAAACCATCCAAGGTTTGTTACCTCTTACCTATATCTAAAAAAATCATCACACAAAACATACATAAGCAATAAAAAATAAACAACCCTACTTTAAAATTTTTTTTTGATCCAGGGATTAAATTCTTAACTTCAAGGATATCATATCCTGATACATTTATTTCAAATCATGCCCAAAGTATTAATGGCAATAGCATGTGTCAAAAGAAAATTACTATTTCATCATGAATTGATTTAAAATTATGTAAATAACTTATTGGGTAATTAAAATTAAATGATTAGATTTGTAGCAATACTTATATTATTAATTTTGAGGCCCAATGTTTGAAAACCACCTAATTGTAAAAGTAAATAACTAGTATAGTTGATAATGGTTTTAATTTGATAATGTCCCATGTTGGGCACCAAATTATAAGTTTGCAATAGGATGGGTGAGAGAGTGGGACATTATCAAAACAGAACACCTCTCTCATCCACTCTAGTTGCATACTGTTACAATATATATTAATAATTTTAGAGCTAAAATGAAAAAAAACCTATAAAACAAAATTTTTAGCTTCACCATAAAACTATTTTAAATCATTGATTTATACTAGATGTAAAATATTTTCTTTTTTCTTCTATAAGAAAAAAGATTGTGTGATAAGTAATTGTCAATTCTAATTAATTTATTTTCAATAAAATAATAAGCATGCATAAATAAATCAAAGATTAATTTTTATTTCAAAAAACAGTATTACTGTCAAAAGAAATAAAAGATTCTTATTATAATTATCAATTCACTTTATGAAAATAGGTTTAATTTATAGAATATGTTTGTTATTTTTCAAATATTGGATTTTATTAATTTATTACATAAAGTAGTATCATCACTAAGTGTTAGATTTGAATTAAATTGAGAGCAGATTGCCTTTAATTACAATTTTTTCTAGCATCAATTTTTAACTCACATTACAATCACTAATGAACTCTTTTAACATTTAAAGCTACATTATGTTTATATAATATAAAAATCAATAATATTTAAAAAATCATTTTGACAGATTAAACTGTTATAAAGATTTTTAAAAATATTAATTTATCTATTTTTATAAATTTATTTAACGCACATTGATTACGTAAGTAATATTTACTAAGGCAATAAACCTAAAGCTTGTGCGGTTAAAAATGCGTAAGCTTGTGGTAAAGACCTGTAGAGGTCTCTACCTTTGCATTTTTAACCACACAAGCTTTAGTTTTATTGCCTTAGTAAATATTATTTATTTATTTTTATAAAATCCTTCAATAAAATTATAAAAAAATAATGAAAAATATGCTTCTTTACCTGAAAATCTTATAAGGTAAATCTTTTTTGACATTCTTAATTAATTAAAATACTAAACTCAATTTTATAATTTTACATTGCTATAAATTTTGAATCTTGTTTGCAATACAGTTTTGTATAAAATAAAGATTTAGTCAGTGAGGAGAATATGTAAAAAGTCAGGGGATATTTGAGATAAATTGGAAGAGTAGATTGAAGCATTGCTAAGATTAAATGAAAAATTATTATATATCTGAAAAATACTTTCATTAAAACAGGCAAAACTCACTATACGTATTGCCACACACAGCAAGCTAGTCTGGCTTGTGGCCTTCGTCAGTGAGGAGCCTTCGATCTGAGAGCACTGCATGTGCAGTGCTCTCAGATCCAAAGCTCCTCACTGATGAAGGCCATAAGCCAGAAAATAGTCTGGGGATATTGGATGAGTGGGCACTAGATGGGAACTTTATGCACAAGCCTTCTGGCATCCATTGATCACTCTAGCTTGCTGTGTGTGGCAATATGTATAGTGAGTTTTGCCTGTTTTAACAACAGTTATACACAAGCATAAGAGGTGGTGGTCATGTGATGTTTATTGGCTTAAAAATACTTTCATGTTATAATGTAATTTAAGTGTTGTAAATTACAGAGTTAAATGCTATAAATGGCAGTCCTGTTCTGTCATTTCTGAAGCTCAAACTTCTTACAAACTTCAAAGCAATAAAACCATTTTATCACTCATTTTTTACTAAAAAAATTATGTAATAAAAGTAGAAGGTGGGTTGAACAAATATGAATAATATGTTGCCTCTGTAAAAAGTAAAAAAATAAAATTGATAGATGATGAAGGCCATAAGCCAGAAAATAGTCTGGGGATATTGGATGAGTGGGCACTAGATGGGAACTTTATGCACAAGCCTTCTGGCATCCATTGATCACTCTAGCTTGCTGTGTGTGGCAATACGTATAGTGAGTTTTGCCTGTTTTAACAACAGTTATACACAAGCATAAGAGGTGGTGGTCATGTGATGTTTATTGGCTTAAAAATACTTTCATGTTATAATGTAATTTAAGTGTTGTAAATTACAGAGTTAAATGCTATAAATGGCAGTCCTGTTCTGTCATTTCTGAAGCTCAAACTTCTTACAAACTTCAAAGCAATAAAACCATTTTATCACTCATTTTTTACTAAAAAAATTATGTAATAAAAGTAGAAGGTGGGTTGAACAAATATGAATAATATGTTGCCTCTGTAAAAAGTAAAAAAATAAAATTGATAGATGATTATGCAAGAAAGTTAAAACTATTATTCCTTGAACATTTTAGGCCAGTAATGAGAATGTTTTATCAATTAATTGCCAGATGAAAAAAATTGGCCATTTAAAGTGAAATATTTATTTGACCAGTTAGAAATCATTTGATCTCGTGAGAAAGTGGGTTGCAAAATTCTTGAATTTTCTTAGTAAGAAAGAAAAGTCCAGATTGATTAATAGAGTGGAATTGTTATGTTTGATCTATCATATTCCTAGTCACAGATCACATGGTCTCCTGAACAATAGACTACATGAGTAATTATTTACTTAATATAAAAAAATCATTCTTTCTCAATTATATTCTTCTCAAAGGTAGAATGTCTTATATAATCATTAGCATGTTCCAAATGCTGAATGCAATATTACATTGATGTTGTTATGGTTACATCAGCTTTAATACACTACTTTGTGGCTATCTTTAGTGTTTGTTTTCTGGTTTTGCATTAACTTAAAGATAAAAACTGGAATTAAAATAATATTGATTTATTAATTTTAAAAAAATCACAAGATGTCAGTATTAAAAAAATACATTTATTACAAACAAGCCAACATTCCACCCACAATGCCATATTAATAGTTTCATATTCTTTCAGAATAAAAACACTTGTGCCCGATTTAGAGCATAATCACTCTTTTGTTAGATTTTGAAAATGGAAATGTATATTTTCCATAGTTTATTTACATATTTATTATTATTGTTGTTGAATGTGTAATATTTATTATTTTAGAAGAATACTGTGATTAGATTTAGAATTTATTTAAAATATTATTTTTATAAGAAACAAGTCAAGAGAAATTAATAACATGCAGTCACATTTTGTAATTGATTGAAAAAGATTCCTTTCTTATTAACTGCAATCAATTTAGTTTTGACATTTAAAAAAATTATAAATAGTATTTTAAACTTTAAATGAAATTTTATTAATGTTAAGTAGTCTGAACAATAACTTATTCTGGTTTTACAAACTAAGTTAAAACAATTGTGATTTTCTTTGTTTAATATTTTCATGAGCAATGCAGAGATTATTCAATAAAAAAATACTGTTAGTTATAAATCTTACTATATATTTCAGTTTAATTTTTTTCCGTTATATTTACAAAGTTAAAATAATACCTTTAAAAATAATTTTCATTTGTAAAAATATATTTCTAATAAATAATTCAAAATTTCTGAAATAAATAATAATCCCTATTTAATTCTTTTGCCAATGTTATATCAGATTGTATCATTTAGTCTATTTTAATTATAACTTCTAATTCCATGCAGAAAGTCATAAAAGTACATGAAATTAAAAAAATTCAAGTAAAATTTCAGACAAAATTCTAACTTTGTATGAGATTTATGTTAAAACCTACATCTGGCATACAACCAAAACCTTTTACTAAAAAAACAAAAACAAATGTTAAATACTTTTTACTAAGCAAATATAAAAATTCAAAAGCATTACCATACATTTTTTGCTACATTTGAAAACCTAACAATGAAAAAAAAGTGGCCATTAACTTGTCATGTAATACAAATGATGTGTACTTGGCAAAATCAGACATATCTGAGCATTAAAGGCCATATACCTGGAAACTCTGTTAGCTAAAACATTTCTTTTCTCTCAAACCCTTTTACATGACTGTAAACATCTAATGTGATATGATGTGATGTGATGTATTTGGCTTCTCCTTAAACGAAGTCAAGAATATCTCAGCAACTATGCCCAGATAAACCTGTTAGCCAATACTTTGGTATTTGTTTGTGCTGCCATCTATTTTACTCTGTGATTATATAGTTTGGTTTTAGAGTAGTCAAATAGATGTCGTTACTATTTACAATAAATTGCAACATATAGAATAAATAATTATATATTGTGGTAATAGCCAAAAATTCTCATAAAAAATGGTCAAAATTCTGTCAAATATTCTAACTAAGTTTTTTGTAGAAGAAAATAAATAAGACAATTATTTAAAAACAGTAAGTACATTATTATTTTATTTATCCTAAAAACACTTTGTTACAGATATATATTAATTTTATTTATTTATTTAGTATACAGATTTTTTTAAATCAGATAATTATTTTTTAAAAAACATTATAAAAGAATCTGTATAGAAAGATTCATGCACGGTTTCATTATGTCAGTTTCATCTTTGTACACATAAATTTGACAATCATTAACTATGAATGAAACTAAAACATTTAACAAGATATCAGTAATTTCCAGGAAGATCAAATCCAGTTAATTTTATTGTTGGATCTGAAGGAAAATATACTTGGGACCTAATAAAAAATTAATTTAAAGGAGTAGAAAACTCTCCAGATGGTAGTGCCATCCAGTGGAAGCCATAGTAACCACTGGAAGATAGACATTTTGTTCATAAAATCTTTACTTGATGCCTACTCATCCAATATCTCTGGAATAGTTTCTACTTTGTGGATTTCATCAGTGAGAAGCTTTGGATCTGAGAGTATTGCACCTAGATCTTAGGATCTAATGCAACCCCCCAGCAGTCATCTTTTACCTGTTTAGTTATCTATAAAGCAATGATCCCAAAATGAAAACATAACAATGTTTCCAATCCAACCTACAATGTTAACAGCTCGAGTAAGCATAGAAAATGCTGATCATGTGATGTTTTGTTGCTTTTACACCAATCCTGACTATACAATGATGGTGATTGTGGTTATTAAAAGCCAAAGACACAAAAATGTTAAATAATGAACTAAGTTCAGATTTGTTTGACTATTCAAGTGAATTATCTTGGATTGAAAATATTGTGTTTCATCTTTGGTTCATAGTTTTACAGTTAACTAAACAGGTAAAATGTGGTTGCTGAAAGGTTGCATTAAATGCTAATATCTGGTCAGTCCTCTCAGATCCAAAACTCCTCACTGATGAAAGTTGCAAGCTAGAAATTACTCTATGGATAGTGAATGAGTAGGTATTAGATAGGAATTTTATGCATAAACCTATTATTTTTTGATTACTATGGTTTGTAGTGGATAGAACTCCTGCCTGGAGAGTTTGTTACTTTTCTAACAGTTTGTGCAAACATGGGAAATTTTGATCATGTGATGAAAAAGTTCATTTCTTAAACTATAATTCTTTGATTTGTATCAGATGGATGTTGAAACAATTTATTGACTTAATGACAAGTTTAACAGATGCATAAGTAAATAAACAATGGACAAAAGAAGATTAAAAAGAGAATCTATAAATGATGGAAAATTAATGAAATTGATGCAGCTCTATAAAATATGCATAAATATACAAGCAAAATATTAAAAAAACATAAAAAATATATTAAAACTAAATGTAGGGGATTTGAACACAGACTTTCAAGCACCCCTCAACTATCCATACTATCTCATCCTACTGATACATATGACCACACACATGTAGAAGAGATAAATAATCACCAATATATGTATCTCATGCTGAACTAGCATTCATCAGTTGGTCCAGATTATCATCTCCCATATATATATATATAATCAGCTCCCACACACATATATATAATCAGCACTGATTATATATATGTGTGAGAGACAATAATCTGGACCAACTGATGAAGGCTGGTTCAGCACGAAATACGTATATTGGTGCATTTTTATATTTTCTACATGTGTGTAGTCACGTGTATCAGTAGCATGATGGTGTGGATAGCTGAAGGGTGCTTGAAAATCTGAGTTCAAATCCCTTATATTTACAATTACGCTCCAGGAATATGAAGAATGACTGAATTTCAAATATATTAAAACTAAATAAAAACAATATTTTTAGATTTAAAAAAATTATATTTATGTTCAGTAACATTTTTATTTATAGCATTTTTTTTTATCTTTTAAGTTTACAAACTACATTTTTTTTTGTTTGTTTGTCAAAAATAAATAATAACATAAAATAAAAAAATATGTTGATGAATTATATGTATATAACCACATACTCTGTGATGACATTCAAAATCTTAAAATACCAGTATTATCATTAATAGGTGGCATAATTACTGCTAATAAAATCAATCTATATATCTCATTACAAGATATCTTATTTTTCTTTCATCATCATCCGTTCTGAGCATTATCAATTTTCTAATTATAAATATTCTTGAGGCTTTGCAAAATAGACCTTATGAGGGTCAATTGATCATAGCAAACATCATACACACTGAATGCTGTTTACAATGTCTCTGCCTTCATTTCAATTTTTAAATCAATTATCATCTCATTGTCATAATCTTTGTATTCATCTTTAATCATAATCTTACCTTTTTATTCTGTGGTTTAATTTTCTTAATTTTTTGACCCCATGTGTCAACAGCTTTTCAAAAATTTGTTGATATTTCTTTCACCAATGATTTGCATCACCTTACCTTTTAATTGAATACATACAGATGTTAACAGGTGACTCTGCATTACTCAGTAACTAAAATAAAGCAGATTATTTATCTTAGCCTAGTTCTGCTGAAACTTGTCATTCTAAACAGAGATTCCTCAGAGAAATACTGATATATTGTAGTAGACTAACTTTCTTGAAAATTCTCAAAAACATAATTTTATTATGCATGTGGTAATGACTATAAGTAAAACTTTCATTGTTTAATTTTTTTTTATATTTTTTTTCCATATGTCATAGCATCGGCAGTGAGGCAAACGTGCAACAACCGTCTGCAACCAACTGCTTGCTTGCAAGGTGGCTGTGCTGACCTCTTGGCTAACAATGCTTGACTTTTTATTAGTCAGTCATTAGATTAGAGATTATCCACTTAATGAATAATATTAAGTGTAATTTTCATTATACCATTCTCATGCAAAGTGGTGATTGTTTTCTATCTGCTTTCAATACTTTATAGAGGAATGTAATCATAAACATATGCCCTAAGACATGTGAAAGAGATGTATGTTTCCCCAAGATGCACATTTCAGGCTGAAAAAACACCCATCAGTGATATATGATTCCAAATATGCACATTTCATGCTGAATCAGCATTCATTAGTCAGCCTAGATGACAATGATCTGGGCCAACTGAAATGTGTATCTTGGGATTACACATATTTTCCACATGTTTTTGGTCATATGTTTATGATTGCACCCTCCATAAGGTGCTAAAAAAATAGAAACTAGTCTCTACTTTGATTGAGAGTGTTATAATAAAAATTACACTACAGATATATTATTTCTTACATTGTTCAAATCTGATGCGTAAATAAATTAATCATTTTGCTTTTTCTACATTATTATATTCATTATACTTGTAAAATAATATAGGTGCTATAGCACCTGAACGCAAAGCTACTTTATACTTAAAACAAAATAAAATTATACTATTCTGCAAGCGCTTTCAAGAGACGTGCTCTCATCTTCATAGCTCTAAGTGAATTAATTATATGCAATTATGCAAAGTTCAAGTAGGCCTGTTTCATAGCAATGGATTGCAATGCCATCAACCGCAGGAACACATGCTTCACGATCTCAAGAAAATGGAGCAATTAACCTGAACTTTGCATAATTGCATATAATTAATTCACTTAGAGCTATGAAGATGAGAGCACGTCTCTTGAAAGTGCTTGCAGAATAGTATAATTTTATTTTCTTTTAAGTGTAAAGTAGCTTTGCGTTCAGGTGCAATAGTGCCTATATTATTTTACAAGTATATTTTCGCACACTAAGTTTCCGAGTTACGTTTGAATTACGTTATATTCATTATATAAAATAAAAAAGATTTGGCTGACAAATTATACTCTTTATTTTAATTTGTAATCAACTAAATAAATAATATAATGATTTATTTTTTGGGAGATCAAGTAATGTTTGAACATTGGAAAGAATAAATTTCAGTCTAGGTATTTTAACTCTTAAGTTGATTATTTTACTACTGCACTAACTTGCCCATGTTGTTATAACTGTCACATATACATTCTAATAATTTAATAATGCCATAAATAAACAATAGGTATTAAAAATGTAACACTAAGAATATATAATGATATTCATAAAATAATAAATTTTAAAGGTATACTGTAAGAATAATTTATAAGGCAAACTAATTAGAATTTTTAATAATTTGTAAATAATTCTTTTTCTCATATCAAAGTTGTATTCCTTCAAATATTAATGATTCATTAATCACTCATATAACAATGTGGAAATCAGATAAAAGTAAACTATTTTTAACAACAGTATGTAATGTGATGTGATGCACTATAACATTTCCTTTATCGCAATCAGGAATCTCTCAGCCCCAATGCTCAGAAAAACCTGTTAGCCATGTAACTTTTCCCTTCCATTCCCCACCCTATGTTTTTCCCATATTCTTCCCTATCCTACTTCATCTCATTTCCACAGAATAATCTTTACCAACTCTATAGCCTTTATATATACCCCCCCCCCCACATCTTTCCCCAAACCTAGCAAAAAAAAAAAAACAACAAGAATCCACTTTCTGTATACTCACTCTGTTTATATTTATTCTCCCACACAACTTCCTTATTTGTACCCCTTCTGCTTGCAGGAATTTACATTCAATTAACAGATACCTATTATTTTCTATGCCTTCCTTACATAACTTGCAGACTAACTCACCCACATTTTTTCATTTATGTGTATATTCCCTTGTTTCTAAAGATACTGTTCGAGCCTCAGAAAGGGTAAACTATTTTCCTTACTATTGTCATAAATTAATTCACACTCAATATTGTGTTTACTTCTATATATATTTAACTTACATACTAGTTCTCCACTTCTCCAACTCCTGATTTTTTTATTAATGCATCTATTCTTCTAGCAAACTCTCCATAAAGTAGTACCACCAATGCAAAATTTCCTACTCAATGGATGCAGGAATGTTTGTGCATGCAATTCTTATCTAGTGCCTACTGATCCAATATCCACAGACTGTTTCTAACAATTAGCTTTCATCAGTGATGAGCATTGGATTTGTGCACTTAGTTCTTATGATCTAATGCAACCCTTCAGCACCACATTTTACCTATTTGGTTAACTATAAAATTGGGAGCCCAAGATAAAACACTAATGTTTCCAATCCAAGCTCATTTGCTTGTATAGTCCTATAGATTTGAACTCAGTTGAGCATTCATACATTTTGGTGACTTTGGTTTTTCAAAACCTCAGTCACCATTACCCTATAGGTAAAATGGGTATGAAACTGTCAAAACATGAGATGTTCACCATTTCATATGCTAAGACCTAGGTGCAGTGCTCTCAAATCTAAGGCTTCTCACTGATAAAAACTGCAAACTAGAAACTATCCTGGGGATATTGGATGAGCAGGCACTAGATAGTAATTTTGTGCCCAAACTTTTATGCATCCATTGATTATGAAGGCTTGCACATGATGGCACTACTGTATGGAGAGTTTACTACTGTTATTAACAGCCTGTATAAGCATGTGAAAAGGTGATCATGTGCTGTTTTGATGATTTTAAACTATTTTAAAATGACTTCAGAAAGCCTAAAGTATTATTCTTATGGGATGCTCATTTGGAGTTTATTATTCCACAAATATTATATATTTGTAACTATTAATATATTATATATTAATATATTATATATTTGTAAATATTAATAATTTTAATTGAAAACTTTATACAACTTTATAAATAAATTTAAGCTATGATATAATTAAGCATTGTAAATTGAAATTATGTCTTATAGTAATAATATTTGTCTGAATTATTTAAATCTAATTTTAATTTATTACTTTAGATTATATGATGTTGTAGATTAGATATTAATACTTTATGTGAGTAAAAACTGAAAATATGACAGCTTCCTAAATAATTTTTCAATTAGATAAGATTTATAGATAATATTTAGAAGATTTTCACAGAATTTTGCATGTTAATGCTAATAATTCTAATGGAATTTCTTTATGTATTTTATCTTTCAAAAACCAAATTTATTGTATATTTAGACCAAAGAAATACAGACCAAAAAGTACAAAACAAGTAAATGATTATGAAATAGCATGCAAAAAAGAAAAAAAAAGGAGGATATATTTGAGTTAATGTTTGCACAGGAAACATTTGTGACTTGTTTGTTGTTCCAAAAATAGACCATAGAAATCCAATTTGTCTAAAGTTCATAGCAGGGAAGATTAAAATGAGATGCTGTTAGTAGGTAGTATTAATACCCATGTTTCAGTTTTATGAAATGATGAAAAGCAACAGCCACCCAATAAACAGCAAAGTTGCAGGGAGCTCTATCCAATTGCAATGGGGTCCCAGGTTTGTGCAGCTATGAAGGGGTCAGCAGTGCACATATCTCTATCCCTTTCTTTGTTTAGAATTTGGCAAAATGCTGTGAATATATTATTCAAGGTCTCAGCCTGGAACACCAGCTTACAGCGCAATGCCCAGATGGAAAAGTTAATTATGGCCGAAAGCCGGATCTCAGAGAATATGCTCTTTTCAATTGCTGTCTTGAGGTTCATTTCGATTTGATTTCTTGTCATGTTTTGTTGAAAATGAATTCTTAAATTGTTCAAAGTTGTGCATTCGAAGAGGAAGTAATCGGAGAGACAAATTTCATCATATTTAAATTTCTTATATATTACTAAGAAATACCATTAATATAGTTAATATTTCACCTACAAACATGTGAAAATATAAATTATAATAAAGACAAGATATCGTTAGAAACCTAACTATTTGTGATCTTTTGTTCAGGCATTTCTTGTTTAATATATCAATATCAAAACAATCTTAAAAATCTTTAAATGAGTGCATTTCTTAGTCTTAGAGATGTTTTTTCTGGTATGAATTATCTGGACATGAGACGCCTATCTGAGTGCGATAAATTGCTTATTATTTATCTCAAATATGCAATCAGGAAACAATTTCTACTGGTGCACATATAAAAGTAGGCATAAAAATCATGTGAGAATATACATATCTTTACCACATTTTTTATTAATGTTATTTTTATATACATATAGGTATGTAATATCAGCAGAAGGAAGTCCTGGAAAGATAATAAAGGATATCATGGCTAAATAGCTGCACATTTTGTTACCATGACTATGCCTTGAGAACTTTTTATCAGGTTACAGACTTAAAATTTTTGTTTATGGTAGTCAGACTATAGACAGCTCAACTAGACATTCAATAATGGTCAGGAGATTAGTCTAATATTATTACCATCTAACCATAATTATGTAAAACAATAAAAAGTCTCTGCTTTATTTTCAATGGTCAAATACATGTTAATGGCTGCCTGCAAAAAAAAATAAAGGTTTCCTTGTGGAGACATCAAACTCCTAAAGATTCGGAACTCATGATTATTTTTATTTAGTTTGAAATAGAATAATTAAATCATAATAGTGAAATTTCTTGCTATCCTCTTAATATATTTTATATTTATATATAAACTTTTCCCATTCCCAGTGATTAATATTATGCAATAATTTGATTAATGTAAGTAACTAACACAGTTTCTAACTGTAATTTAAACAGAAGGTAATCAATCCTTAACAAATGCACTGTACTGTTATATTAAATCAACATTGAGTTAATATGGAGTACAGTGCATGTGTTAAGGATTGATTACCTTGGGTTTAAATAATTAGATTAACAACACAACACTGGTTTATAGAGCATGTGAAATACTCTCAAACCAAAGCTCAAGTTAAAGACTTTTAAAAAGATAAGAAAGGTATGTCCTGTTCTTATCTTCTCAAAAGACTTTATCTTGTGCTTTGGAATGAGATTATTTCACATAACTTAATAAACCAGTGCTGAGTTGTTATTCTAATTATTATATAATGTTAACTGTAGAGAAAAGTTTATATTTACATATTTCAACATTTCATCTAATACTGACAGTCTGTAGATTGAAAAATTTCACAAATGTCAATGAAATTAGTATAAAGCAAGATGAAATACAACTTTAAAGAAGTAATATGATCAATTTAAGATTTTCAAACTTTCATGCTTTAGATTGGCTTATATACTGAATTTGGGTAAAAAAAGATAAGACAGTCCATCCATATCTTTTCAAAAGACTTTACTTTATCTTGTACTTTGGATTGAGAGTATTTCACATACTCAATAAATCAGTGTTTGGATTGGGAATGAACCAGTGTTGAGTTGTTAATCTAATTATATATATATATTTATAAAGTACTTCATACTTTGGTGGTTAGAACAACTTCTTGTGAAAGTGAATGAAGTAAAATCTGGAAATTGTTTTTTTAAGACTCGAATAGGCTTATATTTTTCCTTCAGATAACCATAGATAATCCAGCCATTCAATATTAGTTGGTAAATGTATATCAAGTTTTTCTTAGTTAGAAAGTAAATAGAAAGTTAAAACTGTAACCATCATGATGCATTATTTAGCAAAACTAGTAAATAACATCTTCATATTAAAAAGAGGGTAATATTAGAAAAGATTTTGATCTGCAGTGGGTTATTTAAAGATGATTTATCAACAATAAAACAAAATATATAACATGCATTTATAGTTCTATTTTTAAATAAAAAGGGTATTATACTGAAACACTTAATAAAACGGGTATTAAACTGAAGCACTTAATCAATAAAACACAAAACAGAAATCTATATCAAAATTACAAAGACTAGTTCCAGTTTAGGTGCAGCCATTCAACCTTAATTTTTTGTAATGCATTACTTTCATAATCAAATGTTTAATTCTAACAACAATAATAACCAACTAATATATTGGAGAAGATCTAAATCAATTAGAAAGTTGCCAGTACTATTTCATAGTACTATCCACAATTTTCTGTCAATCATTTGTACTAGTCAATCTAAGGGGCATAATATTTTCTCTCTCTCTCTCTCTCTATATATATATATATATATGTAAAATAAATAAAATGTCTGTTAATTAAAAAACAAAATTGTAATTATAAATTAAATAATAAATTTAACGGTTTACAAACTATTACACATTATCCTTAAAATCTGCTGAAGTACTTTCAGTGAATTTCTTCAACCTGCCTCAACTGCCATTAAATTCAAAATCAAAAGTGGAAGCAAACATCATCACTTCAAATTCCACGAATCACGTATTTTAATGTTAGCAGCTTGTCGATTTATTAAATGCATTTTATTCCTGTTTATAAAAATTTCCTCTTTAATTTTTTTTTTTACAATGGTTTCTCTCTTCATGAAGAATTTTTACATTTTCAAAATCAAATTTAAA
Organism: Epiperipatus broadwayi; assembly: GCA_028023455.1. Taxonomy (NCBI): domain Eukaryota; kingdom Metazoa; phylum Onychophora; class Udeonychophora; order Euonychophora; family Peripatidae; genus Epiperipatus; species Epiperipatus broadwayi. The sequence continues at coordinate 3,487,669 of JAQFVV010006201.1, read as the reverse complement.
TTTATATTTACATGTTTTTTCATGATCAAAGAAAACTAAAGGAGATATTAAATCACCATTATTTTTACTTTTTACACGCTTATATAATAATTCATGCTCCTTCAATCTTTTCTCAATACTGCACCTAGATTCACCTATATATGATAGCATACAATCACAAAAAATTTGATATATGACATTACTTTTCTGCTTGACATGTATGACGTTCTTAGAATTATTGACTAATTTATTAATATTGTTTGGAACGTAGAATGAAACATTAAACACATTCTTATATAAATCCTTAAAAAATTTCACTTGTGGATTTAAAATAAATGGAATAGATATCCATTGTTTACTATTAATCTTCATTTTCTTTAAATTATTATAACTTTTTTTAAATTGACATAAAGTATTGTTTATTTGTTCCATTTTATAACCAACATCAAGCAATTCCTTGGCAAATATTTCAATATTTTTCAGTTTATCACTTTGGTAATGACATAATTTTTCATTCCGAAACAAAAAAGATCTAAAACTTGCCATCTTATGCATCATTGTTACTTTTGATTTACAATTTATATATCATCTTTTTTGCAGTGGCTTAATTATTAGTTTATAATTTAATATACTGTTATCTCTTGTAATCATTAAATCTAAATATTTAATATTATTGTCCTGTTCTTTTTCAATAGTCCATTTGAAGCCATTCAACTTATTTAATTTCTCTACAATTAAATTTATACTATTAGTATTTCCACAAACAAAAACATCATCTATATATCTTTTGTAAATTTTAATATCTCCAAAAGTACACATATTTAAAATACTACTCTTATATGTAGATACAACGAAATTGCAAACTTGTGCAACTACAGGCAGCCCCATAGGCCAACCTTTAGACATCTTATAATATTGACCTTCAAAAGATGCAACAATGTTATCATTAAAAAATTTTAAAGAATCAACAATAAATTTTATCATATATTTACAAATACTTTTACTTTTTAATGCATGTTCAATTATTTTTATGGAATTCATTCTATCAATAGATCCATACATTTCTGTAACATCCAATGAAGCTTTTGATTTTCAATTTAATGGCAGTTGAGGCAGGTTGAAGAAATTCACCGAAAGTACTTCTGCGGATTATAAGGATAATGTGTAATAGTTTGTAAACCATTAAATTTATTATTTAATTTATAATTATATATATATATATATGTGTGTGTGTGTGTGTGTGTGTGTGTGTAATGACTGAAAATAACAGCAATATATATACACAGTATCAATGTTCAAACTTTAATTTCAAATTGAATGTTAGAAAGTAATTAAATAGAGGTAAAACATATGATAAGCAAGATTGGTTGCTTTTTTCATCACACATTGTCATTTGAAAGATTATAAAATTTCTATAGATAGCATAAGTTAAATAATAGCTCCCCAAATCATGGCCCACAATGACAGTTTGTGTCAGCTGCCTATTTTGACTTTTTTTCAAGTAAAAAAAAACAACTGAATGCTTATTAGATATTTTAATTCTACCACTAATCAATAATTTTGCTATTGAGTATATCTTATGTTTTTCCTTAATAATGGACAAATAGAATAAATATACTGAATTTGATAATAAAGTTGTTTCCATAACTACTATTAGTAATTAATTCAACTCAATTGAACTCAGTTGAAATAAACAACTAATAAAAATAATTATTTTATTTTAAAATAACTAAAATACAATTATTTATATTAGTTGTTTATTTCAATTGAGTTGAATTATTAATAGTAATCTCATGGTTTTATATCATGGTATATCAATGTATTTTTCATATATATGTCAAAGAAGTCGTCTTGTAAAATTATGATCCAATATGCATACTTCAAGTGTTTATGTAAATGTTTTTTAAATAGCTTGCAATTTGTTCTTCATCAGTTATAGTTCATCTGTATCTAAGGGTTGGACTTTCCAATAACTTAATACATGTAGCCATCAGATAAATATACTATTCAACAATGTGGTTCTTATATTATTTAAAGTAATGTTATTCAAATATTTTTAAATAATTATGTGATGTCAATTAGGTATTTATATATTTAAATACATTTGAAAGCAAGGTTATTTAAGAATGAGTATAATTTAAAACTCTGTCTTTTGTGTTGAATATCCTTTAATTATATTATCATTAAATTACAATCAAGTTAACATCAAATTGAATGTTGAAGGGTATTTAAACGGTGATTTCATACCTATGTTTAATGAAATACCAACCATTTTTCATTTGCTAATAATGTTACTAATGACAGAAACATATATTCAACATAAATTGATTGGTGTTTTTTCATTAACCATTGCCACTTTAAAGATAAAAAAATTTCTGTATATGATGTAAATTAAATTAACATTATTCAATATATATATATGTCAACAGATGGCGTTCTACCAAAAACACCGTCAAGCGTATTTTGTTTACATAAACGTCAGAGAATGCATTCACTATCTCTAACTTTAATTCCACTTTCAGATCATGATTTCAAGCTATTTGCTATCATCAGTGAAAGACAGGAATAAGAACTAGATCTAAACACAAACTCTGAGCATTTATGAAACAGTTTCTATTCAGCTTGCAAGCGTGAATTTTTTAGACACGTTAATGTCTTCAAACTCAGCACAGCAAGCCAGATAGCTACATGGGTCTGATATCAGTTCAGCATCACCCCATAGTAGAAGCCTCTGCAATATATATTATTGCAAGAAAGACCTCAAAGGTACATTTATGAAAAACAAAATCAAGTTAAAAACTTGTTAATGCTTGTATTTATGTCAACAGATGGCGTTCTACCAAAAACACCATCAAGCGTATTTTGTTTACATAAACGTCAGAGAATGCATTCACTATCTCTAACTTTAATTCCACTATCAGATCATGATTTCAAGCTATTTGCTATCGTCAGTGAAAGACAGGAATAAGAACTAGATCTAAACACAAACTCTGAGCGTTTATGAAACAGTTTCTATTCAGCTTGCAAGCGTGAAATTTTTAACTTGATTTTGTTTTTCATAAATGTACCTTTGAGGTCTTTCTTGCAATGATATATATTGCAGAGGCTTCTACTATGTGGTGATGCTGAACTGATATCAGACCCATGTAGCTATCTGGCTTGCTGTGCTGAGTTCGAAGACATTAACGTGTCTAAAAAATTCACGCTTGCAAGCTGAATAGAAACTGTTTCATAAATGCTCAGAGTTTGTGTTTAGATCTAGTTCTTATTCCTGGCTTTCACTGATGATAGCAAATTGCTTGAAATCATGATCTGAAAGTGGAATTAAAGTTAGAGATAGTGAATGCATTCTCTGACGTTTATGTAAACAAAATACGCTTGACGGTGTTTTTGGTAGAACGCCATCTGTTGACATAAATACAAGCATTAACAAGTTTTTAACTTGATTTTGTTTTTCATATATATATATATGTTTATTTTTAAATTACCCACTGCTAAGGTAAACATCTCTACAGAATTTCTTCACTTTCTAACAGTAAAAAAAAAAGTAGCATCCAGAAAATTAATTATCTGCTGGATAGTAAGAATCTAACCTTTTTTCTCAATTTTATCCTCATGATAATGATAACAAGATAATCATTTAATTATTTAGACATGAAATTTTCAATAGTAATGTTTCAATTTGTTAACAAACACATGTTACTAAGAGTTCCCAAATTGCATAAGCACATACCCTAATGTACATGAGAACATTGTCAAATGATATATCTGGAGTGGTGATTTTATTCTAACTATGCTTCTTCCAGATCAAATTGCTTTTTCTAAGTTATTATCTACAATGGCTAAAGGTAAACCGTGTATTCAGTCTTCCTAAGAGTATGATATGTCTCCAACCATGCTATAGTCATATTATTCAATTTTATAGTTAGGATATCAACTTTTGTTTGCCCATCACACCACCCAGTCTATTACCTTTTAGATAATAATAGCAAGATACTTATGTGACAGTTAGTTGGTACATCAACATTCATTTTATCATCTCAAATAACCCTGGGACCAATACCTGTCAGTTAATAATAGCTAGTTACTCATTTATCAATTAACAATATATACCTAGAGGGTCTCATGATGAAGAAATAAAGAATTACTTCCCAAGCCTAATTTTTCTATCACATAGCTGACTTATGGTGGCCCAGAAAATAATCTACATTATTCAGTCAAAGTGTATCTAGTTATACTTAATTAGAGAATAAAACAAGAATAGAAAACTAATCAAACTCTCATCATCTGGCAATTAATGTCTGACAAGTACTTCCTTCTCTTTTACTATTCCTCTATAAACATCTGTGGAAGATCTTTTCCATGTACTAGGCTATTTATAAAAATAAAAAAAAACTTTTATTTATTCCCCCCCCCCCCTAAATGGTAACCTGCCAAAAATTTGGTTTCTTTAATGTGATTGTGATAGAAGACAGATTTCTGCTATTACAACTCCTTGTTGATGTCAGATAAGTAGGCTGAACTGTAGTTGTACTATGAACCACAACTTTATACTAATTGATCCATAATTCAATTATTCAGTTTGATTGCATCTGTAAAATTTGGCAAAATCCAGTCAACGTGCACCAATAAAATTTAATTTCTTCTATATATTAAAATGAAATAATATCTTTATAACTTTGTTAATCATTTTAACTTTCTGCTACTTACTCAAACTAAATTAAAACATATAACTTTGTTAAAATAAGTAACACATTTAATTAAAAACTTTATTACTTGTAGACTTGCATAAACGTGTGCATTATAAAATTAATAAAACCCATCCCTTGATTACGCTTATTCCCATGTCATTATACATCTAACATGAATTAGCATATGCAGGGTCATAAAAAAAGATACAAATAGCCTAAACTAAACTGCTTTTTATATCTTGAAGATCAGGGTCTCCAAGAAGATAAGCATATATCTTTCTTGTTGGATTCATACAGCTCAAACGGCAAAATGAAGAGTTTACCATGATAATATAAAACCTTTTAATAGCTGCCATGGTAAAATTGTTTCGCGTTTCTACATCTGCATATTTTATTAATAGGCCTCTATTCTTTGGTTCAGATCAAAATTGATCAAAAAACCAACTTTAACTGTAGTAAAATTCATAACTTAGTAAGTAAAAGTGATGGTTAAAATTTTTTTTCTATTAATAATCTCTCATTCGCAACATAAAGCATTTTCCCAACAAGTTTAGCATTCGATTTAATTATTCAAAATCTATGTGTATATATATATTGTGTATGTGTGGGCGTCAAAGAATAAAGCCAGATATAGACAAAAAAAAAATTACTGCTTTAAAAATATTCCTCCAAATTATTTTTTCTTGTCTTAGTTTATAATTAATGATAAGGAAGTTAATTCACTCTTAAAGTATTTTTCCTCCAAATGATTTCAAGGCTTCCTGTCACACAGATAAGTCTTTGAACTCAAATTCCACTCATTTTTTAATAATCTATTTTAAAAACTTGTTAATTTTTTTTATTAAAAAAAGTTCTAAAAATATAAAAAGTTGCAAGTTTTATGAATATTGGAAAGAAATTTATTCTATATTCTATGAAAAAAAAAAAAAGAATTCTTGGAGCTGATTTAAAAATAGCTTCTTTACTTCATATTAATATTTATGCATTTCCTTTTTAAAGAATCAACTCTGCCACCTCTAAGATCTTCATCTTAAACCCCAGATATAAATTATCGGCTTGCAAAATAACAGCTCTTGCACTTACAAATATTTATTTTAAAAAAAGAAAGTCCAACCAAATAAACCTACAAATTAATATTGTTTAATGATTTGTGTATGTGTTCAGTCTAATAAAAAACTTAATTTCTATTCGAAGAATTAAAAAATATTAATCTATACACGAGTAAATATATAAATCCACACATGCAACCGTTTATTCTTGCATATTACGCACTTCATAAATAATTTTATGCTTTACTCCAAAATTATCTATTGCAAGCTTGAGTAAACAAGTGATATCATATGAAAATACCAACCAAATCTCCAGAGTAAATTCTAGCCATAGATCTTTCCTCAGAGAAAAACATGGGATTAGCAAACAAACACACACACACACACATTCACCAACTACCTGCACTTTGAATAGCTTAGTGCTGGTTTGACTTCACAGCAGGCTTATAAGTATAAATTAACATTCGCACCTCTAATTTGTTTACTATTATATAAAGTATTTTCTATAAAAAAAAAATGGGAGGGGGGGGGAGGTAACTGGCAAATTGACTGTTAAATTTTTTTTTTTAAGTTAACAGTAGTTTCACGAGATAGGGAAAAAACAGAGTTTTACTTTAACATATAGTGCTGTCAACATGTAAATTATAAAGTGGTGATATGATTTTTTGCAGTAATTTTGAGAATTAATTTTAGTATTTTCATTTACATGCTATAACCAATGGCATATTACTAATGCCTCTTAGTTATGAAAGCCAATAGCTAGAACTAATCTGGGATTCGATTGGAACATCATTGAATAACCTTTGATTATTGAATTGTATAATAGTGGTTGGGAGTAGAGTAATAGAGTAAATTATGCCTTTTAATGCATATTTAAAGTAACCACAATAATCATGCAATGTTTTGTATTGAATTTGCATATATGCCCTTCTCAATTTAGCTGTTTGCAGTTCAGATTTTATATTTATTCACAGAGGGCGTTGCTGAAATATATTAATATTTAATTTTCAGTTAGCATTAAGCATAATGATATTTTCTTGTATATTTATGTGTTAGGAAAGTTTAAAAATGACTAATGTTGTAGTCTTTCTTTATATATGTAAATTAACATGTTTGTTTACTAGAAATTTAAGATCATTGCTTATTTAATTTCATGCTCTTTGTTTGAATAAGACTGAATTTCAATATATAACATCATTCACAGCATAAGACACAAGAGGTGGTATCCATTTGACTTTAGCTATTCGAAGTTCAGATTTTATATTTATTTACAGAAGGTGTTGCTAAGATGTTAATGTTTGGAAGGGTAATTTAATGTTTTATATTATATATGTGTGTCTGTATATATATATTAGTAAAATCCAGTTATATAAATATAATAAACAAAATACACTAGAATAACTCTACAAAATTAAAAATGCCTATATAAAATTTAAAAATAATTTCTTTGCTACAATCAGCTTATGGCTTCTTCTGCCATCTTAAAAATGCTTATATAAAATTAAAAAATAATTTCTTTGCTATAGCCAGCTTAGGGCTTCTTCCGCCATCTTGCTACTATATAAAATTTAAAAAATAATTTTTTTTACTATAGCCAGTTTACTGCTTCTTCCGCCATCTTGAGTAGCAAGATAGCCAAAGAAGCTGTAAGCTGGCTATAGCAAAGGAATTATTTTTTTAATTTTATACAGGCATTTTTAATTTGTAGAGTTATTCTAGGATATTTTCTTTAAATCTATATTAGTATAGATTAATGTATATGTACTTAATGGAATAAACTACTCTCACATAAGACTAAGAGTAAATAGTATTCTATTCTTGATCCTTTATTTTTAGAACATTATTTATTCATATCCAGAGTGGAGGGTGATTTATTCCATTAAATGCACATATATGGTTAAATTTATATTGTTTGCTTCAGTGCAGGTTTCATCTTAGCTCAATTCTATCACAATCATACATCATCCCAGAAGCCAGACCAATCTCTCATACTATACATACATTGGAAACATACTTTTTCAAGTAATCGATATAGCCCACATTACAATTTACCTTCATATACACATCACTATTATTGTTTTTTTAGAGATACTTAAGCTTAACTTTTTATAATATGTATTTAAATATTTTTCAAACTTCTATTCCATCATACAATACTAGATTATATAAGCAAAGACATGTGAAAAGGATGAATGATACCTAAGATGTGCATTTCATGTTAAACCAGAACTCTTCAGTTGACCCACATTATACAATTTATTACTCATATCTTCATCATCTGCTCAGTATATATATATATTGCAAATTAATATAGCTTAATTGACAGGTTTCATTTTTTCTGCACTCATAACTTTGGTACACACCATTTTATGGAAATATATTAATAACTTTTATCAGCCACTCATTACACTAGATATTATCCTTAGCTTAAATATTTAGTGAATAGTATATCTTCACTGTTATAGAAGTATCAACATTGGTTTCATATATATGTTATTGTTTGTTTGTAAATATATATTTAATCCAAAATAAAGTTCATGCTAATGATGGATCAATTCATACTAAAGTAAAATTTAAATAGAATTTTTTTATGATGTAGTAATTTTGATGCATAGACTTAAAATTCAAACTAGATGTAACTTTAAACTTTTTTATGTAGCTGAGGATTTCAATGCAAATCTGGGTTATTTCATGCAGCAAGATGATAGTCTTAGGAAACAGCTCGGATATCTAAACAATTGTTGATCAATAAATGATTAACTAGTTATTATTAGATAGACAGTAAATATTTCACACTAGCCTGAGTTAGATCTTGGTTTGTCAAATAGACTGACAAATAAAATACAAATATAACTGCAGCCAAATACAATAAGAATACAAAAGAAAATGCAACACAGTCACATGACCTTTTATCATTTTTTTATATTATTCAAATAAATTTAGCAATCACTTTAATGTTGTACCCATAATAATAAAGATGATCATCCAATAAGATATGTAATTCTTACCAATGATCAGTGAATAAATGAATATTATTAAGTTATCTGCCTAAGCAATTTATTTTCCTAAGTGATACCAATATGATTGCATCTCTATTTGTCACAAGGCCAACAAGTATAAAATCATTTTTTATACTTGTTATCTCAGTAATTAGGGAAGTAATATTAATAAGTCAAGTTTAAATCCTCACCAAATGTAAAAAAAAAAAACCAAAACTTTATTCAGCAGAGTCAATAAATAAATGACGTCATTTTTATTTATTTTAACACCCATTCAAGTAAATAACAATAAATCAAATTTGTGATAATAATAAATGCAGCAGTTTCAAATTATATGTAACAAATGGAAGCAACTTCTTTTCCCATGTGTTTATAAATCATTGCACCACTACAATCTCCTAAAAAGTCAATAATTATAAAGTGGTCATAGATTTAAATTTCCGATACTTGCTGGCTTTTAGAAAATTAGGATAATGTAATGATATTGTCAGTGTATGGAAAAAAACAACATTTCTATTTCTTTCTTATTTTTATAATATTAAATATTTGGATTATTATTATTTACTCTTAGAAATGAGTAGAAATAATTCTATCTTATATTGTTTATTTATTCACTGTATTGAAAGAAGCTTTGTTTAAATCTGGTGTGAATTTAAATTTGACTCTTTGTTCATTTCTATAAGTTCTAAAATAGCTAGTGAAAATTAGTGTTTTATACTTTCTGAGCTTTCTGACAAATATGGATAGTATATAGATATTATAGCATGTCAAAAAGAAAGTCATTTTCATTCTTAAACATGAAAGATAGGATTGATTTTAATGCCATTTTATCCATATACTAGTTTAATCCATACTAAGGCTCTCAATTTATTAATGCAAAATAAAATATTTTATCAATATTTTGCTGTTTTCGATTTTCAATTAACTTTTTTTAAAAATGCAATTCTATATTTAAAATTTTTCTTTATTATTACAAGGTGGTCTTTATATTAATTGTATTTTTAAATCCCCCCCCTCACCTCAATACTGCATTTTTTATTTTTATTTTATAATAATAATAGTAAAAAATCATTAAACTTACTAATCAAGCTTACACTAGATGGCACCAGAGTGGATAGCTGCTTGTAGCCAAAATAGTATTTAATTGTGTTATAAATAAAGGACAGGCAACAAGAGGGTAAGAAAAGTAATGTATTATGCAGAAGATTTGGATAAAGACTTTATGCCAGTATACTTATACAAAAGGTGGAATAATTGTGTTAGGAGAATTGTTGAGTGTTAAAGTATTAAGGAATGGGATAGAAGAATAGATGCATTAATAAAGAATAGAGTTGGAGATATCGTGAACTAGTATGGAGAGTAAAAAGAGTTTAAATATTTATAGAAATAAACAGAATATTGAGTGTAAGTTAATTTATGATAGTAGCAAGGAAAGTAGTTTATTGTTTAAGGTTCAAATGGGATCTTTAACAACAAGGGAATATACACATAAATGGTAAAATATGGGTGATTTAGTCTGCAAGTTGTGTAAGGAAGGCATAGAAAATATTAGGCATCTGTTAATTGAATGTAAATGCCTAAAAGCAGAAAGAGTACAAATAATGAAGTTGTGGAAGAATAAATATAAACAAGGTGCTTATACAGAAAGTGGCTTATTGGTTTTTATGCTGGGTTTGGGAAAAGACAAGGGGGATTTAGATATAAAGGCCATGGATTGACAAAGATTATGTTGTAGAAATGGAATGGAGCAGAATAGAGAAGAATATGGGGAAACTTAGGGTGGGGAATCGAAAGGGAAGTCAAAGTGGCTAACAGGTTTCTCTGGGCGTAGTTGCTGTGAGATTCCTCACTCCATATAAGGAGAAGTCACAGGGCATCACATCAACATCTTATTTTATTTATTATCAGAAACACTTTTTCCCCTCAAAACTTTCAACAAATATTTTTCTTATTTGTGTTTTTGAACTGATTTATTTAAATTAACAATTATAATTTATAATATATAAATTAAAATTAGATCTATACAACTATAGTAATATTTTACTATTAAAAATATTTTAACCACGAACTTAGTACTTTATGATACTTGGCCAATAATTTTCTATTATATGTTGGCTTGCATTAAATATACACATATCCAACACACTTAGATAGTGGTATGGTAATTGATCCAAGAGTTAAACCTTTCTGAATCAAAATGCTCAAAACATCATATGACATCCCTAGCATGCAGAATGCCATATATGCATGCATTTACATTTTTTTTTATTATTAAAGACTACATTTTCAAAATTAATTTTAAAAAATACTATTCAATATCAAAAATATGTATAATTTGGTCTTCCTTAAAAGAAGGATTTCTTGATGTAATGATTAGCATATTAATTTATGTTCATGACATAAAATTTGAATTTGGTCCTGGCAATTTTTTTTTTCAGATTTCAAACGGACTTAGAATTTTCTTTTTCAGATAGAATTTTCTTTTTCAGATAGACGATCTATAGAAAACACAATTAATCTCTCAATAAATGGGATTTTAAACAGAGTGAAACAAGATTGGAAAACTGTTAAAAATTCTTACACCAGACATTTGAGAAATCTGATGAATAATTGTTGTTCCTTGGGGAGCAGTTGGTAAGGTCTATGCCCTGAATTAGGTTATTTAGCCTAAATAGTGCGATGAAAATAATTTTTGCCAAATACATATTTTTTTTTTACCAATATTTATCCCATGATGTATGTGTTTTTTAGCACAATTTAAAAATTAAACTTTTTTCCCTTTTTTTTATTGTGCATTATAAGAACATTCATAGAGCTATAAAATTTATAAACATATGTTTATTTACACCATATAGCACTATATTTTAAGGCTAATTAACTCAAAATATCTGAAGGCATTATACTATAAGCAGATTCTATAAATTATAAAATTTTTAAAAAATTTATTACATATGCTGAAACAATAAAAAAAATAAGTTTACATAGTGAAAAAATTTCATATTGAATTGTGATGAGATTGGGTTGGCTAATGATAAAATAATATATATAATCATAGAATATATATTACTTTAATAACAGAATAAGTTTTAGTTAAAAATGATTTCATTTGAATCAGCTGAAAACATAGAAAAGTATGCTCTCCATGATGTTATAAATGTATATACATAACATTATTATTAACTTAAATTTATTATGTACAGTATTCTGAAATCAGCTCAAGATTCATGATTTGACTGCAAATCTGTCATTTCCGGTTCTGGCACAACGTATAAACTTCCAAGAAATAATCCATTTGATTATCTTTATTAACCTAAAATATACATATACTATGAAAATGTTTAATAACGGAAAATACAGGCTTATTATATATCTGTATCAATATATGTAATATATAGGGTATATGAGCACAGACTTTCACGCGATCCACCATTCATCACTCTATCTCATAACACTGATACACTTGAATCCTTATATGCTGAAAAGATAAATAATCACCAATATATGTATTTCATGCTAAATCAGCAATCATCAGTTGGTCCAGATTATCATCTCCATACATATATGCAATAAGTGCTCAGATATATATTAAGATAGCCAATCTTCATACTTTAATGGACAGACTTCAATCCATTTTATTCTCCAACTCTTCAACCATCTATACAATTGAAAATCTGACGAAGGAACACTCAAAGGCCACCCTGAGGTCAAGATTCTCATCACATCCATGTTGACCTAAAATCAATCTGACCCCTCATGTACAGGACATTATGTATTAAATGGATTATGTCCTATACATGAGGGGTCAGATTGACTTTAGTCAATATGGGTGTGCTGAGAATCTTGCCCTCAGGATGGCCTTTGAGCATTTCATCATCAGATTTTTAATTGGATGGATAGTTGAAGAGTTGGAAAGTGGAGTGGATTGAAGGCTGTCCATTAAAATATAAAGATTGACTATCCTAATATGCATCTGATTATTGTTTAGAGATAATAATCTGGACCAACTGATGATTGCTGGTTTAGCATGAAATATGTATATTGGTGACTATTTATTTTTTCAGCATATATGGGTTCGAGTGCATCAATGTTGTGAGCTAGAGTGGTAGGTTATGTGAAGGCCTGTGCTCATATACCCTATAAAAATGTTTGTATATATTGTGATTTTTTTCAGTTTTTACAAACTGAATAACTTCTAAATAAAGTAACTAATCTTTAGCTTACATAAAATATTAACTCTGAACTTTGCTCAATAATGACAGTGATTGATTTAAAATCTAAAGATTTCAATGACTAAAACAGTTGTGGCCAGCTTGTCACATTGGTGCTTAAACATCACATTATCTCTCAAAAATTGGATCACATAATTTATCTCATTAGCATCACAATCACAAAAAATCGTATAAAACGAATAACAATTAAATAAAATATTTATTTGAAATTATCAAAGACTGTATTTGCTTGTGAAAAAAAAATCAATATTTTACATTGAAAATAATATTTTTCATATATATTTAATATTTCTAAAAGGGTTTTGCTGGATTTGAAGACTCTTTAATAATTTATTTCTGAAGCCAATTTTTTAAAAATCCTAATATGAGAGGGTAATGACATACTGAAATTGTCCACTTAATGCATTTTGAAAATAAAAATTACTAAAGCATTTTACGTTCTGTATATTATTTATCAACGTATTTCTCAATTAATTTAAAAATCTGTCAACCCAATCATTCTAAAAAATATTGTAACTAAATATTATAATAATCTATTAGCAATTTTATATTTTATAATTTCATAAATATTTACTATTGGAAAAAAATATTTTTCTCGTTTTCAGCAATAACTATATTTCAAAGATATTTTAAAAAGTCAAACTAACCCTAGCTACAACATTACTATCTAGTGGCCACAGATTACCCAAGCTAATAATAGATGGCTCTAAAGTAGAATAAACAAAACTTCATAAAAAGAATGATTTTTGTTCATGACTACATAAGAAATTTAAGCTCCAGAGTCTACTAAACCACATAGGAAAGAATTCTTTTTAAAAAGTTTATTTTTTATTTTTTAAGTGTCATAGCATCAGCCAGGATGCGAACCTACAACCTGAGAAACTGCCTGCAATTGCAAGGCAGTTGTGCTGACCTCTCGACCACCAATGATTATATTTAAGCATATCCACAATAATATTATTTTCTTATTAATACTACAATGATCAGGAGAAGTGGAATGCAAACTATGATTCAGTAAACTGTTGATTCTTATTTAGTTTTGTTGCAAACTGCCATCTATCTTATTTAGCATCTTATATATATTCAAGGTACTGCAAAAGTCACAAGGAAGTTTAAAAAATATGTAACTTCTTTAAATTCAATTTTTTCCTTTTTAGGGTTTATAAGATAAGTACATATAGAAAAATACAAAATGTTTGAGTTAATGAAAATCTTCAAATTTCATTTTGAATATCATCATTCAATAATTCAGATCCAATGAGTTTAATTTCATGTGCGAAGTCTGTGCTCTAAAATGATGATTTGATGTTTGGTGCAACCTTTTCAAAAACAGAGTTCAGTCAAAGATTCCAAATACAGAAGACCATGTTTTGCCCCAAAATGAGGCAAATATAATGTTCAGGAGAGGGTTGATGGCACCAACCTAAAAATATCTTTAGGAATCTCTCGAAGACTAATGCAAGAGATCTTAAGATTTTTAAAATTGTTTCCATGTAAAGTTCAGTTGGTGTAAGATTTAAAACCAAAGGATAACCATCAATGTCTCACTTATGCTGTTTGCTTGCAACAATTTTATTCATAATTTAATAATGGGTGATGAATCCCATTTCCATTTGGATAAATTGATCAATTTACAAAACTTCAGAATATGAGGCACTGAGAATTCTGAAGTATTTCATCAAAAAGAATTACACTCTCTTAAATATACAGTCTGGTGTGCAATCACATTTTCAAAGAATTATTGGGATAATAATAGTTATTCTGTAATTGTGACTGGTAAAATATATTGCATTATGATTCAAAAACTTTTTAAGATCTGCTACTTTTTAACAATAATTTAGAAATTGGGTTTCAAGAAGAGTGACCCACTTCACACACTGTGCAAGTTGTTATATGAGAAATGTAAAAAGCAAAATGAAAATGTTCAGTAGATTGCAATATATGGATAGTAAAAAAATAGTCAAAATAGTATTTAATTGGGTTACAAGTAAAGGACAGGCAACAAGATGGGTGAGAAAGATAGCACGGTATGCAGAAGATTTGGATAAAGACTTTATGTCAGTATACTTGTACAAAAGATGGAATGATTGTGTTAGGAAAATTGTTGAGTGTTAATAATGGCAAAGAATGGGATAGAAAAATAGATAAATTAATAAAAAATAGGGAATTGGAGAGATGGAGACTAGTATGGAGAGTAAAAAGAGTTTAAAATAAATATATAGAAGTAAACAGAATATTAGGTGTGAATTAATTTATGATAATAGCAAGAAAAGTACTTTACTGTTTAAGGCTCGAACAGGATCATTAACAACAAGGGAATATACACATAAATGAAGGTATATGGGTGATTTAGTCTGCAAGTTATGCAAGGAAGGCATGGAAAATATTAGGCATTTGTTAATGGGATGTAAATGCTTACATGCAGATAAGGTACAAATAATGAAATTGTGGGAGAATAAATATAAACAAAGTGATTATACAGAAAGTGGGTTCTTGATTTTTATGCTGGGTTTGGAAAAAAAAGGGGGATCTAGATGTAAAGGCCATAGACTGTACAAAGATAATGTTATGGAAATGGATGGAGCAGGATGGAAAAGAAAGCGAAAAACTTAGAGTGATGAATGAAAAGGGAAGGTGGCTAACAGGTTTCTCTGGGCAGAGTGGCTAAGGGATTCATGACTCCAATAAAGGAGAAGCCATAGTTCATCATATCACTACCATACTAGTTTTAAAAGAAAATGTCTAATTTTCAGAAATTCCGCATTCAGCTGCACTCAAGTTCATCAGATTTTACCCCCAATTATTTTCTTTGGGTTATCATAAAAATAAGATTTATGTTAAGAAACCAAAAAACATACTTCAACTAAATTACAACTGAATTAATATTAATAAAAGTAATGCAAAATATTTTAGAAAAAGCTCAAATTTGTGAAAGAGAAAATGGTGGACATTTAAGTGATATAATGTTTCATAAATAGTACTAAAAAACTCAAATATTACATTTTATTATTATTTAATATGTAATATTAAAATACAAGTTTAATATATATATATATATACTTAATCTAGATATAATTAAAGAGGATTTGGTTTCAAGCATCCTACAGTCATCCACTCTATCCAATATAACCAATATATAAGATCATATACACGTGGAAAAAAAAGATCAATATACATCTTTCATGCTGAACCAGCATTCATCATTTGATTCAGATCATCATCCCCCTACACACATATATAATCAGTGCTCAGTTTATATTAAAATAGCAAAATTTACATAGTTTAATGGACAGGCTTCAATATTCCCCACTCTCCAACTCTTCAGCAATCCATGCAATGAATTTATTTATTTTTTAAATCCCTTTGTTGCACCACTGAGGAAAAGTACACTAATTTAAAACAAATATTTTTTCACAGTTTATTATTCTTTAATTAATACTTTTTATTATAAATTCCAAAAATATAAACAAGTCTGTATTGAATGATCAATCTATATTAAAACTTTAGCAGTGATATCATATAAATATCAAAATAATAGATTACAATGAGAGAGAAATTACGAGGTTTTAATAACTGTGAATGTAAAATGTACAATTTCAATAAAATATTTCTTAATAATATTAGCAAGTTTTAAAATGTCATGATATAATGTAAAGATAAAAATACATATAGTTTAAGAAAATGACTTGAAAAACTAAAAAAGTAATTAAAAAGTTTATAAAGTAGAAAACATATGGATGTGCAGTTTAAAAAATATATAAATTGCTATTGAAATAGATCCATTGATTTTGTTTATAGTGTTGACAATTGTTTAATTGATAAAAATGTATTTGAACCCCAGAAATAACATAATAAATAATAGTCATTTGCTTGCCTATCGTATACTGGTTTGTATCATGTCTGGATAAAGTTGGATATTTTTCTGACATTTGAATTAGGCTTAAAATTTTTCTTTCAGTTAGTAGATCCTTAGTCAATTCATGTAATCATCCAATATTGACCAACATCTTCACCATCCACAATTATTGTCTGGTGAATGATACTTCTTATTTACTATTGCTCTATAAAAGGATATTGGAGAGATCTTTGCGTCGAAGCTAGCTTTTTAAAGACTGGATTTTTTTTAAATAATACAGCAATCCCCTCATATTCTCTGCTATTTGTTACAAGTTTATTCTGCTATATATTTCAAACCTTATTGTGAATAATAGCAAACCCTATATAATAAATATGCTCAACATACAAATATCAAGTTGTACAGCACAAATAATGTATAATAACAGGAATTATAAGATTCCAAGGACTATCTAAGCTACTGTAACCCTATAGGATTAACATAATCTATAATAGATTAGACAATGACATTTATTAAATCAATGAAAATATCCAAATAGTCTCATTTAAACAGTTTACAACGTAGAGTCATTTTCTATTCATTTTAACAATTTTCTAAGCAATAAAACAAATATCAAATATGCAAAAATCAAATTATGCAGCATTAAAATATGAAATAACTGGGCAATATTTGATATTCATTTGTTTTTATAGACTATTAAAATGAAAAGAAATTAACTTTCACTTATAAATTTAAACTATAAGCCAATTCAAATAAGATTGCATGGGTATCTCTACTGAGATGACATTTACCTTATTAAAATATCATTGTCTAATTTACTATTTATATAAATCTTGCATAGCACATGGAAAAGGACTCATTTTTGTTTAGAAGATGTATTAGTTTGTTACTAAAGAGTATTGTATTAACATATTTTAAATGTCTTTATTTAAGTTACAATATTTGATTGTTGGTTTGTATATTTGTTTGTAAAATATTGTAATAAATGTTATTAAGTTAGAATAACATTTTAAAATTGAGATTTAATAAATTAATATTCAATAGAATTGGTTCAAATTTGATACATAAAAAAGAAATATCAGGCTAAGTAATATGGAATTATAATATTTTTAATATTTTGATATCAAATTTATAATTCATTTTTAGAACTTTAATATATTTAAGTAAAACTTGTGAGAGGTTAGATTATAATAACATTTTAAAATTGAAATTTAGTAAATTTAAATTCAATATAATTTGTTAACACTTGTACATTTTTTAAAATGACTACCAAAATGATAGGTCACTATAATATTTTAAGGAGATGGCACGTTTGGTATATATAAAACACTGGGTGAGAAAATTTTAAATATTTTGATATCAAATTAAAAAACTGTTCTTAGAATTTCAATATAATTAAATAATGCATATCTTTTTCTTGATTTTAATTGTAAGCTTCATTTTTTTAAAAAAAAATCTAACTCTTTTTAACAAAAAAAAAGACTTCATATTTTAAGTTAATTAGTGCTTTATTATACACATATATAATTATACACACATACTAAATATGATATATAAGATGTATATAAACTATAAGTATCAAATCAATTTAAAGTAAAATCATTTGTATCACAAGTTTGTTTACAATATAGTTGTACTAAGCTTTTTTAAAAAAATAAATAAAAAAAATTTCCAATCAAAAGCAAAAATATCAAACACTTTTTACTTAAAATGATATTTTCATATTTTGTCAGTACACATACTAAATGTGATATATATATATATATAAATAACTACAACCATTAAATGTCTGTATTTTTAAATTATATAATAATAATTCAAACAAATATATTTAACACAGTATTCAAAATTAAATAATATATTCTTTACCAGAAGTACTTTCAATTGTTTTACTGAAACAATTGAAAGTACTTCTGGTAAAGAATACATTATTTAATTTTGAATACTGTGTTAAATATATTTGTTTGAATTATTATTATATATATATATATAATCACTAAGGTAAGTCATATATAATGTGACCTTGCTTTTAAAAGCTTATATTTACAAATATGTAATATAGGGAGCATACCAATAGCTCAAACAAGCTATTATTTAATAAGTGCGGTAAAAATACTTAAAATCTCTATCTAAAATATTAATTGGTTTTGAGTTTATATATATATGTAAGAGTATACATATTAATGTATAGCACTATATATATATATATATATAAACTGTAAGTGTCAAGTTGATTTAAATTAGAAAATAATTTTACATTTTTATTTAGTATGCCAATAACAAAAAGTTAAAGATAAAATAATTTTTTTAAATATTGAATGCCTTTATTTACTATGCACTAAAATGCAAAAAAATAATTGTTTCTTCAACCACAATTGAGGTTTTTAGATTTAATTTGAAATAAAAGCATGGAAGGTCAAATAAGAATGTTAGTTCGAGTTCTAAACATGAATAGATATTTTTCATTGTTAATTCAAAAATGCAGATGTCCTGACAGAAACACAGACAAAATATGAACATACTGACAGAAACACTGACAGAGCAAGTTAATATAAAAGTGTTTAAAATGAAGATATTACAGTACTTAACTAAATTTTCTGTTTGTCTGTTTTATATTGTTCTAAATTTTTTAGAAATAAATTAAGTAAAATGCTATAAATAAATTGGGAGCAAAGAAACTTAAACATAATGGAAATAGTGTCAATTCTGTAGATCCTTTTCAGATGCAATTTGTATATTGGATCACACTTATAAAGAATAAAAAAGTCTAAGATCTAAATATTTAATGCAAGGAGATTCACTAAATTATTTTTAATGAATAAAAGACATTTAAAAATAAATAAGTAAAACTGCAATAAAAATAGTAAGATAAAAAAAGAATAAAATAATAAACAAATCTATAAATAATTAATCAAGTGGCTAATAAAGTGAAGAGAGAAAAAAGAAGAGCATAAGAAAAGCATACAGTTAAATTATGTATAAAATCTAAATAATGAATTAAGAAAAGAAAAAGATAAATTTATAAAAAACATTGTTTACAGAAAAAACAAAAAGATTTAAAAGGATAAATTTAGTTTGCTTATAAGTGAATCAAACATCTTAATTGAAAGGGGGGGGGGTATTATTCATGTAAGATAATTCTGTTAAAGCAAACAGTCACTATGTAGAAATAATGAAAAATTAAAAAAGAATGAAAAATATTCATATTTAAAATCAAAAATTGAATTGAAACAGAATATGGTGGATTGTGAATTATCAGTTAATATGATTGCAAATAAAGGCTAAAAATATTACAAAAAAAGGGAAAATATTGAAATTAATAAATCTTCAAAATAATGTAATAGCTAACAAGACATTATAAGCAAATTTAGTTCATCATAGTTATAGTTTTCTGATAAATATTTGAAATACAGGCTCTCTTTACATACCTGGAGCCTAATTGTAAATATAGGGGATTTGAACTCAGATGTTCAAGTACCCATCAACAATCCACATTATCTCATACCACTGATACACATGCCCACACACATGTAGAAAAGATAAATAATCACCAATATAAGTATTTTGTGCTAAACCAGCATTCATCAGTTGACCGAGTTATCATCTCCCATATATATATATAATCAGTGTTCAATTTATATTAAGAGAGCAAATCTTCATACTTAAATGGACATGCTTCAATCTACTCCAATCTCCAACTCTTCAGACATCTGAAAATCTGATGATGAAATGCCAAAATCCCATGCTGATGCCAATATTATTGCCATGCCCATGTTGGCCTCAAGTCACTCTGACCCCTCATGTATAGGACCTTATCTGTTTAAATACATAAAAAAGGGATGATGCAGGCTGAATGTGTAAATATTTGAATACAGGCACTCTTCACATACCTGGAGCCTTATTGTAAATATAGGGAATTTGAGCTCAGACTTTCAAGTACCCATCAACTATCCACACTATCTCATACCACTGATAGACATGATAATTATCAATTTCATTTTTTTTTAAAATCTAATTAACTGTCAAAACTTTAGAACAACTTCTCTAATATTTCTATTTCTTAGAAGTAAACACCCAAATTTTTCTGATAAATTGAATCATATTTTTTATCTCAGTATCAATTTGAATTTACAAAATGCAATAAAATAAAATATCACATGATCACCATTTCTTATTCTTGCTCATAACTGTTATAAAAACAGGTAAAACTCTCCATGCCACTCAGTGCAAGCCAGACTAATCAATGGATGCCAGAAAGCTTGTGCATAAAATCCCTATTTAGTGTCTCTCATGCATCTAGGTGCAGTGCTCTCAGATCCAAGGCTTCTCACTGATGAAAGCCACAAGCTAGAAACTAATAAGGGGATATTGGATGAGTAGTCACTAGATAGGAATTTTATGCACAAGCCTTCTGGCATCCATTGATTACTCTGGCTTATATTGAGTGGCACTACTGTATGGAGAGTTTTGCCTGTTTTAAAATAAAACATACCAATAATTGTTTAAAAGCTGTTATTGAAAATTATACAGGGAGAACAAGATAAATTAATAAACATGCTTTTAATAAAAGAAATGAGACAAGGTAAAAGATATACCAAAATGAAAAAGAAAGAGACTGCAAAGGAAAGATAGAATTTATATGTAAAATAAAAAGTAATAGGATAATATGGTGATAGTAGTTTTTATATAAAAAAAATGGAAAAGAGAGTCTAATTTTTGAAACATTGACTTTCCCTTTATCAGATTTTAATAGTTGATTAGATTAGCAAATATTTTTTCAAGATTAGACAAAATGTGTTCAACAAACAAGAGATAGGTTTTTTTTTCTATTCAAAAACTTTAAGCAGATTAATTTATTATTTATAGATTGGTTTGTAATATTTGACTACAAGTATATTATCTATACGAAACTTAATGAAATTAGACAGGATAATAATAACAGAATTTTAAAATATATATATATTTATAATGAACACTTTTACATATAATCAATCATTAAACAAGGTCTAGCGCCTCTCATTCTATTGAGTGTTGTAATTATGAATAAGACGATCAATGAAGGCCAGAGAATATTAGTCCAGGAGTGCAATGTTCAAGTATGACCATGTGTCTTCGATCATTTTTTTTTTTTTTTGATGAATAGCCTTCATCCCTTTTCTTGATTTTATCCAAGCTGTTACAAAACAATTGAACTGCTTCTGATTTTCTAATAACTATCTCACATCTTTGGTTTTTTATTGGTTCTATAGCATTATTTTTTCATGCCAGTTATACTAAAAAGAGCATTTTAGTCTACTTTAAAAGGTTTTTTTTAACTAAATCGAGTTGGCCCTCTTCAGATTTTAATTTACATCACTATATGTTTCTAATTTTGACATTTATATACGATGTTAAAAAAGATAAAATAGTCTTTAAATAACTTCTGGCAAGATAAAAAAAACATTCCTAGCAGTCACTCATAATGAAATAAAGAAGTAGGCAATACTCACCAGGATTTTCAATTGCCAAATGGTAAAGTTTGTGTGGTATTTTTTTACTGTTTATTCTCTTAATAAAATAGTTAGATATCCATTTACTACTGCTCAATATTAAATTGTTGTTAGATAGATTGACATGAACGAAATATCATAAAAAAAAATTTCAAGCTTGTTGACAAAATTTTCAATTACTCATCCCAGATTTGAACTCAGGTTGCAACCATGGCAAGTAAAATAAACTAACCTTGTGTCATGAGGCCCTTACCAATTAATAACACATCATTTTAGGTTTTTAACAAAGAATATTGTCTGTATTTAAAACGTTTACAAGGAGCTCCTAATAACGATGATGATGTTAGTGACCATGCACTAGTGATAAAGTGAAAAATAGGTTTTCACGCACACACACTATTCTACTGAGGAGAGCCAGCCAAACTAAAAGTTGTAAAATTTTATATATGCAGTGTTTATGTGTGATTACAGTTCAAAATATATTTTTAATTCATTAAAAGAATATTTGTAATTATTTTACAAATAAAATAAACCCGATTGTATGGGGTTTTTTTTCGTATCTGTAACTAAGTTTTCAAGCCTGTTTGATGTTATAAAAACAAAGATTAAAAAAAAATATTTAAATAAAAAATAAAACTTGGAAAAATAAATAAATAAAGATGGAATGTAATAGTTCATGACAAATGAGCCAATGTAATAGGATGAACTTGAAAATATATAAATGTTACTCGACAGAGTAATAATTCACTGTCAAGAAACAAAATGTTTTTTTTTTTTTTTAGAACCAACATAAAATTTACTTGCGTTTATTTATAAATAAATTTCTTTATTTATATATTTGAAATATTGATTTTTATTAGATATATTAAGATATTCTAAATATTTATTTTAAGTATAAATTCTCAACATTATAAATATTATTTCTTAATTTCAAAAGATTTCAAGATGCAGTAATAACGCATCCATTCGTCATGCCTATTATTTGAATTCGAATCTGGACAGAGTAAATTTGAAAACGTTTCAATAGCTTAAATTTTTTTTCCCACTAGCTGACTCATAGTCAATTCAGATAACCCGCCCTATATTGATCAGTAAAAGGCTTTTAGTTGGAAGAATAATCGATAATGGAAAACCATTCAAACCTTTACCACCTGATATATGGCGAACCTGGTAAGTAATGCCTATATTCATTTCACATCTATGAGATACTATTGAAGAGATTATTTTTCTGAAGTGAGCTATTTATATCTGTTTTGCCAATCTTTACTATTTTTTACTTTTATAATGTATAAACGCATATAATGTACATGTTATCTTTACTGCTGTAAAGAGGATATATAAATGATGTAAAAATGGTATTAATAATAACAGTTTGCTATAATTATTAAAGTTTATTTCAATAGCTGCATTTATTGGTTTATCTAATAACTGACCTACTTCATACTGTTTAAGTAAGCAAAGGCTACTGGGAACTATAACTAATTGTACAGTGTTCCATGTATTATCCACAATGTCTGTGGGAATGTTTTCTTTTAAAATTTCAAAAGTTTCAACTTGTCATTAACAATAAAACGTAATATATCTTTTCATAGGCCAAAAGATTTTCAGCTCATCCAATCTATCATTCTACGAGTGCTAATAATATCATGTCTGTGTTGATGAAAAACACAGAACTTAAAACACATTTCATCAAAATGCTCAATAATGTTAAAATTTTGTTAACTTCGAAAATAATTTGAATGAAAAAAAAAGAAGCATTCCTAATATACATTTGTCACATATGTTTGGCACATAATTCCTCATTCTTAATCTGCAGTTGTCTATTTACAAGTGTCCATACAAATTCCAGTCGGCTGGGGGAGAGGGGATAAATATTATGACAAAGTGACTTAGACTTTGAAAAATTGTTATATAATATAAAATAAGCAAAGAAGAAAATGATAATATAGTTTAGAAATATTTGTATTTCAATAATTTACAGTTTTAAAAAACATTAAAATAGAAAGTAAAACGGGAAATTCATAAATTTGAATTCACTTGTATATATCACCACAAATTATTTCTCAGTCCTCACCCAGTCAGAACATGGTTGCTCCGCACTTTCTATGTTTTATTACTACTGTGTTATTTTTTTTTTTCATAATTGTTACTTTTGTTATCATCTAAATGCATGCATTTTTAGGATTAAACCGTAACAAAACGTTTATGTGTGTGCATATATGAAACACATATAGAATTCACTACTATAGATGATTCATAATATCCACAGAAATGGCACAGACATTGTTTTTTTACTGTGTAATATTTATTTTCGAAAGTTTTTTCCTAGTGTATGTGCATTTGTGTGGATATATAATAATTATTATAATTTATTTATAAAAATCAAACTTTTTGCATTCACATCTTCGATCTGATCCATATTAGATAAATATATTAATCATTACTACTAGTCATTTATTAAATTAGAGATTATCATATCATTTCTAGACTTAAAGATTAGTATATCTACTTTTCTTATTATTTAATTATAAACACATAAAATAAAACCATCTGATTAATTAAAAAAAATATTAATCTTTAATGAAGTTAGTTTAGTGACAAATGATATGATAATCTCCAGTTTAATATATGGTTAGTAATAATCATTAATATATTTACCTGAGATAGATGACACCAAAGTTGTAGTGCAGGAAGTTTGGCACTTGGAAATCAAAATATAATAATTTGATCTTGCTAAATATTAAATTAATAATGAAGAATAAGCCAAAACTCTTCATACAATTATGTGCTAGTATAAGAGATGGTGATCACGTGATGTTTAGTGGTTTAAGAATAAGCCAGTTGCAGAGTACTATTTTAGAGTGAAATACATCTGTGAGTCATTTATCCTTTGAAGATGTCTTTATCCATATATTTCAAAAATGTGTGTTGAAATAAAAGTTTAAAGCATTTCTAAATATATATATATTTATGAATTGTAATTAAGTTTTACACCTTTTAGAAGATATAACCGCCAAAAAATAGTTTCTTTCTAAGTCGTGCTTAAATATCTCCATATCTTACGATGTTTTGCAATTTTCATAATTACTATTGTTGTTTAGAATAGGAAAAAAAACCCAACAAGAATGAATAAGCTTAAGAAAAGTAATAGTTATAAGAAGCTAAAAAGCACAAGAAATGGAGTCTTTAAGTATTTTTCTTTCAATCTGTATAAAAATCGATAATGGCATTTTATTATTCATCTATCTTTAAGAACATATTCCCTTTTAATTTTTTTAATGTTTTAGTCTTGCCCTCCCCCACCTCTGTCTTTTATACGATTTTGAGATTTTACTACAAACGTACTAAAAATCTACATCATACCTTACAATAGTACTAAATGTTTTTATTTATTAACAAGATATATGTGAGCTGCCAAATAGTAAAAATAATTTCAACTTTTAATGATTTAAATGTTGAGAAAAATATATATTAGAACAATTGCTTTCTATAATGAATATTTAACGTTTTAGTGATTTATAACTTACATAATTTTAAACTACATGAAATCTTTAATAATAAAATTAATGCATAAAAATTTGGGTGTGGTGCTCAGGCTACTGACATGCTTCATAGGTGGTATGGCCAACTGTAAATATCAAATAACAAATATCTAACCAAGAGCCCCTGTTGCCTTGAAAGGTAAGAAATTGGTTCATCAAAAGCTATGTGCTATTTCTGATACAAATAATCTTTTCTGACTCTTCCCTTTTCTTCTTTAGTCATTTAAGTCATTGTAAATCTGGCCATCATATACCTCTCACATCATCAGATATCACATTTTAATAAATGTATCAATGGGACTGTGAATTTGTGCAACAACATTTCCATCCTTTAACTACATACATCTGGGTTTCGTTTTATGCGGATTATTTTAATGTGATTTTGATGTTATGCGATTCATGTTTCTTCTTAATATCTTTCATATTTCACTATATTTATTAGATCTCAAGAAATTAAAATTATTAATAACTTATTTTCACTTGAAATACTTTTTTTTTTTTTTACAAAAATATAACGTTATATTAGCAGCTAACATGAATATGGCCTGAAGCTGTATTTAGAATTTTAGCTTCTATGTAAATAACCTACTTATACTAATGAGTAAATAATAATAAAAATATCGCAATAATATCGCAAGTAATATTTAAAAAAATTAAACCTTTAAAACATATATTTTGTTATATATAACAGAAATAAATAATCTTTTAGATTTTTAAAATAAAAAATGAAGATTTTATAAACTGAAAATAATCTTTCTAATGATAATGTATAATCATTTTGTTTTGATTTCAATCTCATTTTTTTTAATATAGAAACAGAAAACCATTAACACAGCACAAGACTAAAAATGGCACTAGTTGTACATCACATGATGAATAAAAATAAAGTGGCTAACAGGTTTCTCTAGGCATAATTGCTGAGAGATTCTTGACCTCGTCTCATCACATTGAATCTGATTTCTTTCCAGTTTACAAACGAATGCTATCAGTATTGATTCAAATATGTATGAAAAATGTAAAATTAAATATTGCAGTTAAAAAAAAAGTAAAAAAAGTTTGTCTTGTATTAATTTTTTTCAAATATTTGAAATTTTTTATTAGTCATAATGCGAATTTTAAAGTAATTTTTCTTTGTTGCTTTGCTTTTATGCGAATTCTGAAAATTACAAACCTTATCCCCATTTTTCAAGATAAGTTAAGTCTATTTTTGTGCAATTTTTTTTTTAATGCGGGTTTTCTGTGAAACCTATCTATCACATAAAACGAGACCCAGGTGTACATAACATTTCTGACTTCAATATCCCCTCCTTTAGTTC
The DNA here is from genome assembly GCA_028023455.1 of Epiperipatus broadwayi. Taxonomy (NCBI): domain Eukaryota; kingdom Metazoa; phylum Onychophora; class Udeonychophora; order Euonychophora; family Peripatidae; genus Epiperipatus; species Epiperipatus broadwayi. Next base: position 3,460,519 of record JAQFVV010006201.1, on the reverse strand, counting down.
AAGCCTTGATAATTAAAAAAGCAATAGACTAACATACCTTAATTGTGATCTTTGTTTGAGGTAGTACAATCACTAATGAGTCATTTGGAATTGGATTTACGTGAGATGGGAGTTGTAGTGCAAATATTTATGTTTAGGTAACTCTACTTAGGGATCTCATGTCTACAATAAAAGTGTTTAAAAATGGCCTGTCTCACACAAGTCTGCATAGCTTGTTGCACCTGGCAGATTACTCATTTCAGCAGTAGAAATAATAAGAATAGTAAGAATAATATCAGTATTAGTGTTAAAAGTCAGTACCACAAATGTAAATCTATTTTTTTCTAAGTATAGGTACATAGCATGTGTGAACAGAGGACTGCATTTGTGGCTAAAGAACTGTCAAGATTTAAAACTGATATGGTTGCTCTTATGAAATTCATTTCTCAGAGGAATGAAGTTTATTAGAATAGATGACTGGATATACATTTTTTTTGGAAAACAAGTCAGTTAGTAAAAAAAAAAGAATGCATGATGTTGGATTTGTTGTAAAATCTAATTTAGTACCTTTTATTACTGAACTATCTCATTGTATCAACATAATGGTACTAGAATTCATTTCATCAATGCCTGTGCAACATCTTTAGATCCAGAGAATTCAGAGAAGAAAAGTTTTTATTCCTTATTGGATATCATTATATAACAATATCATTAAAACATCAAGTTTTTCTTCTTGGTGCCTTTAATGCACATGACAGTGCAAATAATAGACTTTGGTCAAAAATGATTGGAAAATGGTATTGGGCTGTAAATTCATATAGTTTGTTATTAATGAATTTAGGCACAATACATGGATTGACTATTACAGATGCATTGTTTAGGCAGAAAAGTTATTACAAAGAACATGGATCTATCCACACTCAAAACAATGATATTTAATAGATCATGTTATTGTCAAGAGCTAGAAAACAAGAGAAGCTGACATTACGTGAGCACTCACAAACTCAGATTGTTGAAGAAATCACAGATTAATATACTTTAAGGTTAAAATGATAGATGCCTTAAAAATAGATATTATTTCAATCATATTCACAAGAAAATTGTTCATTCTTTAGAAGAATCTACTATATATAGTAAATTTCAACAGCTATTTAGATTTTGAGTTTCAGGTCAATAGGTGAGAAAAAATGCTAGAGTTCCTCTCTACATTGTATGTGGGAGGAAATTGAATAATACCACAGTTCAATGGTTCCAGCTAAATTGCAACAACATTTTACAATTGACCACTCCAATCATGAGACCAAAGGTAAAAATTTATTTCCTAAGATTGTTGGAGAATCAAGCTAAATATGGGAGGAGGGGAAATGGTTTTAATATCTGATAAAAATAAATTGCTTCATATAAAGTAGCAGAATTAACTGGATTAAAATTAAAACCATATATTATAGAAAAGGCACTAATTTTGCCAGCATGTTGAAAAGTTGTAATTATGTTCAGAAAAGATGCAAAAAATTTTTTTAAATTCCTCTTTCAGATGACAAAAAAAAAATTAAAATATATTTCAGACAAAATTGAGGTAATCATTGTCAAAAATATTCTAATCAGTTTTTTTTTTTCAGTGATGAACATTTATTCATAAAAAACCCCAGATACAGTTAGAAAAGGTTTACAAGAGAAATTTCAGGAGCAACATGGTAAGAGGGGAAGGATACATGTGAAAAGGGAATGGGAAGTGGAAAGGGAAAACGGTGTGTAGTCCAGGCCGGTCCAAAATGCATGTCTTTGTGATTGAGTCCTATGACAGAGACTGAGAGGATGGGAGTTGGCAGATGGCGCAAATGTCTGTGAGGAGTGGAGGTGGGGCTAGTTTGGTGTCTCTGGTTTTGAGAGAGTCAATTAGGTCCAAGAGTTTTTGATTGACTGAGTATACTCTCTGGTCAAAAATAATGGCACATTGGAACAACCAGAGAGCATAGATGAGGAAAACTGATAGTCTAATAGCTGTGAAGACCCCTGTTTCTATGAATTCTTGGAGGTTGAAGATGGTATTTCTGTGTGAGGAAAGGCAGGAGTTGATGACATTTCCTAATCAGTATTTTGTTTTGCAAATTGATGAGTCAAATGACATAAGCGGTAAAGCTTATTATGTTCTAGGATTCATTCATTTTATCAAACAAAATAAAATAGTCAAGTTTTATGCTACAGAGAACTTACCAAACACACAACAGGATATACATAATTGAATTAATTATGTTATGATTAGAAAATTTAAAAATACCTTGGGAAGTATGTGTTGGAATTTGCATCGACAATGAACCAGCAATGATAAGCTCTATTAAAAAATTTGTTACTATGCAAGGAACAGAAACCCAAACATCATATCTATGTTATTTTTTACACAGAGAAACTTTAGTTTCTAAAACACTGCCAGCATATTAAAAATCTGTATCCAATCAAGTTGCAGATGTAGTAAATTATATTAAGATCAGGCCTTTAAAAAGTTGTCTTTTTAACATTTTTGTTTGTTTATGGAAGCTGATCACTAGTCTTTACTTTTATATACTAATATAAGATAGTTATTCAGAGGTAAAATATTACTCTGTGTTTAGAACTGAAGGATGAATTATTGACTTTTTCCAAAATGAAAGAATAAACACTTTCATAACATAATGTTGAATGTTCAAAACTAGCATATTTGCTAATGTTTTAAATCAAGTTAATAATAGTGTGCAAAATAGATAAATTATCTGAACTTCAAAAGCATGCCTTTGGAAAAATCACATCTCAGAAAAAAAGTGTAATAGTTCTGTTTCCCTCACTTTAAAATAAAAATGTAAATAACATTAAAACTTTTATAAAGAAACATTTAATATTACTGAAGAAAAAGATTACCTACTATTTTTTAATGTTAAATATTGAACATTATGACTGGATACAAAATCCATTTTGTATTAATAGTACAAGTTATGTTTTTTTTCAAAAGATGAAGAATTGGGTTGTGTTGGCATTGAATTACATTCCAAAAATGAAATTCTTTGAAATGAATCTGGAAAGAATTTCGGATTTTGACTCAGGAAAAATATTCTGCTTTTTCTTAAAAAGCATTTAAAATTTTGTTGCAATTTTCAACACTATATTTGCTGAATATTGTTTAACATAAAAGTCTAAAAGAGATAAAGGATTACAAATTAGAAAAAGAAGTCAGATTAGCCACAACTTATATCAGTCCTGAACTTGATTAATCTGTTCAAAGCATCAAACACAAATTTCTCATTAAATTTTATTTTAAAAAATAGTATTTTAGATACTGAAAAAGAAAAAAATACTGAAAAAAAAACATCTATTTTATATAATTACTATATATATAGAATGCCCAAGGCTAGATAAGTAAATATAAAATGTAAATACATGAAAAAAGTCAACACTTAAACCATGCCAATATCGATAACAATCTTCAACTTCAATCTATTGTTAAGGTAACCTCCCTTACACTATTTACCTATCTAGCCTTGGGCATTATTAGCTTTATTGTTTAAGTGCAGTTTGAAAGTTATAATTGCAGTTTATTATAATTGACTATTTATTGGTCTGCATTCAGAATAGGTTATATTTATCTGTTTAATGAGGTTTATTTAAACTTCTTTGAATTAATAATTTCATTCTTTGTAGTCAAATAGCAATCTTTAGTGTCTATATAAATATTGTAGACTATATATAAAGGAGGATTTCCATCTTTATTGTTTAAAGGAGGTTGCCTTGACAATAGATTAAGATTGTTGAGTGTTATTGATATTGGCATGGTATAATTGTTCACTGCTTTCACACACACACACACACACACACATATATATATATATATACTAAAAAGAAAGTTTTCTGATATTTTAGTATCATTTTTTGACAATCATGCATGTCAGATGTTCCTTGAGTATTTTCATCATCCAAAATGTTCTGTAACCTTGAAAAAGTTAAAAACTACTGAGATAACTGTTCAAGCAAATTGATTTGGATTCAAACTTTAGACTGATTTATAGCTAATAAAGAGGATTTAAAAATAGCTGTTTAATATATATATGTATTTTTTCCAACTTTGAACCCCATACCTCATTGATAATGACACAGGTCAGAAAACAATCTGAAGTTGGGAATTTGAATATTAAGAATAGGGATTTTATATACATCTAGTAATTACTGATAATTTAAACTTACACTAGATGGCAGTAACCTAGAGAGTTGCTTTTGTTTTGTGTTGTTTAAGCTAGGTGTTTACAGATTTGTTGTAATTATTAAGCATAAAAAATATTTAAATATGTACTACATTAGTTGAGGTTTGCAAAATATATTTTCTTATGTGATTATTTAAACATATTAAAAAAATACTATTAACATTTTTAATCTAATTATTATTCATTTCACTTGAACATTTAAAAAAAAACATGAAGTATTGTCATGAAAATGGAATATGTAAATTATAAATTTACATATTAACCACTGAATATTAATGTCACATTTTCTCTTAATAATACCAGTTTAGCCAATAATTTTGAGATATATGATTATGAATGACCTTGCAGGCTGAAAGCATTGCTCAGCAAGTTTTTAGATAAATTATGAAATAAAATTTAATCTTTTCTTAGGAAGCAAATTAACACTATTTATAAAAATATATTTTAATAATTTTTTTTAAAGTGCTTTATTGAAATAATAGGAAAAGTTTATACATTTGACTTAACTTTGTTTATATATAGTATTTATATATTTTATATTTTTTACAAACACTATTTATGTTCATGTTAATAGAAAGTGTGCAGGGGTGATGTGGAGAAGAGAAGCTAAAGATTGGAGAAGATGGATTGAAATTGGAGAGACCTTCATCCTGCAGTGGATTGATAATGGCTGATGATAATGATGATGAATACTTGAATTCTTTTGAAGACATATATTTCTTATATAGATGGTATTTTTTTCTTTAAGAAATATAAATTGAAACTGAATAATTAAATAAAGATATGAAATATTTTTAAATGTTTATTTTCTTAGATATGTTTAGTTTTCTAACTAAAGAAAAAATTGTAAATAGTCAAATTACATTAATGTACAAAATAAAAAATAAAAACAAATAATTTATTACATAAGAGTTTATTTTATGTCAAGATTTGATTAATAGTAAATAAAAATATAATAGTTTATTGGTCAGGAGTATATAAGAAATTTGAGCACAGGAAGTAAGAGCTTGAGCTATGATCCATAGACTTTGATGTCTTGAATCTACAACTCTATCACTGCATCAAATCACTCTGGTCATTAATAGTAAATAAATAAAGTCTATTTTATTTATAAAGAACTGGAGAGAGTTAGTAATTTGGAAATGGTTAATATAAAGTTCCAAATATAAATGGGTGATCACTTTTACTTCTAACAATATGTATGTAAACACACCAATTTATATCACATCATTTAATAAATAGAAAAATATTCCAATAAGTAATTGTTCTTATTACAATGGAGCTATGAATTACACTGTAATTTGTTGCAAGTCAAATGTATCTAGCACATAATGACACATTTTATTGATAAAACGTTGACTAGGATAGAATATGTATTGTTTATTGAAGTGTATAGTACTTTTCGACATGCGCATATATATATATATCACAGATACTTTTTGTATATATAGTATGCATATATAAATCAAAATTATATTATCAACTAAATTTTTAAAATTAATAATATAGTTATTAATAATAAATTGATGAAACACATTTACATATATTTTACTGAGTGTATGTTCATTCATGCATTTATTGAAGCAAAATAATTATTGTATTTTAGTTTTAAAATAATTAGCAAAATGTCCAATGTTTGTCACTATTAAATATGGTTTGGGTGATATAAACTGTAACCATATATTTTAGTAGAAAATATATTAATTGATGTAACTTATATAAAAATTTCTCTTTCTTCTCTTGGTGATTTGGTTGGCTTGATTCGCATTTGAAAAGATTACTGTCTTATATTATTTTAATAAATTTAAATTTGCTTCGTTCCATATGCTAACTCATATCAGAACGTTTAACTTTTTAAAATTTACAACACATAAAAATTTGGTAAAATATTATTAAAAATATTTTATTTTATTTGTTTAAAATGATTTTAAATTATTATTTCTATTAAATTTACATAACCATTTATTCAGTTAAAATAAATTATTAAATAAATACAGCAATTGCGTAGGCGTCTCAATGTAATAAAAGAAAAGAGCGCGAATTTCTAGGAAAATATCGTCTGTTAGTTTGTCTTTTGGTGGAAAGAAGAACAGAAACGGTAAAGGCAAATGGTGTAAAGTTTGCTTAGCTGATTTTGAAACCGTTAATAAGTAAATAAATTACCACAAAATTTGCTATAAACATAAAATAACTTAGTGGTATCTAATTAAGATGGATCACTAAAACTTAAAGATCTTTTCAAGTCGTTCGGCCAACTGAATCAAATCACCGTAGCGTTTTTCCAATATCGCATTTTTGAAATGTCGGAGCTTCCCAGTTTGAAAGAATTAAATACAAGAATTTGGTATGTTTTGAAATATTTATTATTCTACAATTTGGAAAATTTGAATCAGTGTTTTAATTACAGAAGTTTTATTAAAATGAAAATTTGTTTTTTAAAAAGAAAAAAAGTTTAAGTTAAAATAAAGTAAAGCGTTAAATGTGTCAAAATCTTTTAATATTTCCGTTCTTTAATTCTAATAAAATATATTATTGATTGATAATTAATTTTATAATGCCAGTAATAATTGCTAGTTAATTTGTTTAACATTTGGATCATAAACATTCTTTAAATAATTAAACAAAGCTATTTTATAATTGTATCGTCAGTTTAAAATGAATAAAGTAATTGCTGTAATTGGTTATTCCTGGATTAACGCAATGGATAAATAAATACTTGCATGGATAGGATAAACTTGGAACACTTTTGATAGAGAGATGTAGGGATTAATAACTTTATGAAAAACATTTTCATTTAAATTCTGTGTATCCTGTTTTAGAATTGTTTCATGTTTGGAGAGCCACGCAAATCGTTAATCTAATATTGCTTTAATAACTAATCAAATGGATATAATTGCATGTATGGAATTTAACTACAGTTATAGCTATTACCTCATATACTTATTATTCTACACATTGTACATGGATTCCACGGATCACATTAGGAGTTACAAAATGCTATACAATCCAATTTGTGATACACATCTGCTAAAATTCATGTATTTGAACTATAAAATGCTTTACATTTAGTTTTATCACACACACACACCGTTAAATGTTATATGTTAATGAATAATACATTTATTTAATTTTATCGTTATATGAACTCGCATATGAAGTTCATAAGTTATATTTGTTAGATTTAAATTAATAAAGGTTGAATAAAATATTTATTCAAAAGAATAGCGCTTACGGAGAAAGCTTAAACAGTACTTAATGAATTCATGAGATATACCAATCTTTATGAGATATTTTGTGAGTCTTTCCAGATTTATATTCCCATGCCAATATTATTTACATTATATTATACATGTTTATTTTAAGCAAGATAAGTAGTACATTAGTTGTCCTGATTATTGTAATATTTTACTAAGCAAGAACCCACATTTGCTAAAGTGTCAGCGTATTCTGAATAATCAGAAGAATTGAGGGGGATGATTTGCACTTTAATGTAAAGTAAATTATAATGTTGTTTTAGTAGGTTAAAGGCTTTAATCTGTGCTGGTGGTTAATCCGCAGATTATTTTAATTGCCATTTTGTATTTTACACACATTCCTGCGCTGGTGGTTAATCCGCGGAATTGTGTGATTATACGTATGACTTTATGATAGTGTTTAAATACGCAAAACGTTAGTATTATTTAATTCCTATGTGTAGATGAATACATCCACAGGAATATGTTTACTTCACAGATATAAGTTGGGCAAAGTATTTTAGTTAATCTGCTAAATCATCTTCTTCATTTGTAAGCATAATTTATCGGTTAGATTGATAAATGGTAGCAGGACATTCTATTCAAGTACTTCATGATAATTAACTGTTGGTTAATTATTATCTACCGGAGTGTAAGTTTATATTTTCATTTTAATTAATGATTACATTATAGCTAAATCATACAGACATCATATTATTTATTATATGATTATAAGTTTACAGTAGGAAGTTATTGAATCTGGAAATGACGTTCAATATTTCATAAGTTAATGCTGAATTTAATAATTGTCTCAATGTTCATTACATTAGATTGAATAAGGTATGATTAGGTTTTTTAAAACTATACCTATAAATGTATTGAAGAAAGTTAATGGAACTATCATTTAATTATTTTATTTGTTTATTTATGTTTTATTTAAATATTGAAATTAACTATTTATTGTTCATAAAGTTTGTAAATAAAAGTTGATTTATAATTAAACTTACTGTGCTGTTGCTATGTGTCATTCATAACATCAGAAATCATAAATTTTGGATAGAGCATACATTATAGAGCATACATTGAATTACATATTATTGTCTACATGATATAAGAATTTATTAATATTTTGAGAAAACATTAAGATGCTTTTCGTCTTTGGTAGTATATGACTGGTAAGGTACAATAAAATCCCATTTACCTTTTTCCATCATTGTGGCTTTGCGTAGTTGATTCGAGTATAAAATACAAATTAATGATTAAACTAGTGAACAGATTTACTCAATAATGATATGATTAAATATTTACTTAACATTTTAAATTTTCATTCGTCAATACAATAAGAGTCTCAATGATATATTAAATTATAAAAGAACCCAATTATTCATGTTTATTAATTGCAAAGCTTTACCTGGACTAGCATCTGTCTTAGAAATCATATAGATGATTTAAAATTTTATAATTTTATGTGGTTCCACAAATTACACTATCTTGTACATGGTCGGCCATAGGGTCGCATACCATAAAAATCACAAATTGAGGTTTAAAAGTGATAAAATTGCACTTATAATTTGTTTAATATGTTTTATAATAATACTATGATAGGTCTTCGCGGTATACCCTGGCTGCGATCAAATAAATTATAAAAAGTTAGGTTAATTCATTAATTTTGTCTGTAGTAAATTGCCCCAGATGTTGATTGTGGTCTTTTGTGCATAAAATAAATAGTATGATATGCTTTTGGATACAGCTCTTAATAGCTGATAATGTGCAATGAGAGTTGATCAGTGACCAAGGTTGTAATTCCTAGTGCACTTACGTTACGTAGTTGAGATTACACAATTTACGATTACAATTTATAGTGCCGCAACAAGTACGGCATGATGATGGGTAGTTGGAGGGGCGATGGAAGGTTGGTTACCACCTTTGTGAGCCATCAGGATGGACGGCTCGGGGATTTTGATTACAGCTTTTGGCGCCCAACGTGGCCGGCTCGAAAAGATGTTTTGGTTACAGCTTTTGGCGTGCAACGTGGCCGGCTCGAGAAGATGTTTTGGTTACAGCTTTTGGCGCACAACGTGGACGGCACGATGTGTTGTGGTTGCAACTTTTAGCGTTACAATGGGATCGGCCCGAGATGTTGAGGTTATATAGTCATTATAAGTGTGCAAATACAGTTTTAGCACTTTATAAACATGCGATTTGATTAATTGATTGTTGCATAGTGCAATATGGTGATTTGTGAACTGAATTAATTAATGATTGTTGATTGCAATTTTAATTTCTCATATTATAAGAATATTATCATGTGACAAATGCTCTATCATAGTGATAAAATATTGTATGTTTATTGCTATATTTCTCCAGGTTACTTATATAGATTTCTGATGACCATAGCAATCGTATTCTAGGATATACCAATATTTATGATTGAATTGGGAGAAGTTGAAATTATCAAGGGTTTGTAAAGTAGTTGTTATAATATTGCAGATATTTGAAGTGGGGGTTCAGATTATTTTAGTGAGTGTGATAAATACCATCTGGGATAGCTATTGGTGGTGAGGATTTAGTGGTTGGTCGGCTTGAACAAGATTTTAATTGATCATTGTTACTAAAACACATATTTTAGAAAAAGTAAAAGCTTGGTTTCATAAAATATTAAAATAGTTGTAATAAAATACTCAAAATGAGTGATTCTGAAGAATTTAATTATCCTGAGACAACTCAAGAAATTCCTGATTTTAATTTCCAACAACGGTTTATGATAATGCTTCAACGCATCGAGATTGGAATGAATGAACAGTCTAAAAAATTAAATGAACAATCTATCTCTCAAAAGGAGATGAATGATAAATTAAATGAACAATCTCTTTCTCAGAAAGAGATGTTAATTTCTCAAAAAGAGGTGACTGAAAAATTAAATGAACAGTCTACTTCTCAAAAGGAGATGAATGATAAATTAAATGAAAGTCAGGTGGGAGAGAACGCATTTATGCTCTCAACCCCTGAAGGAATCCGAGGCACCTACAATGCACGTAGTTTAAAACCTGTACCTTCAATAAATTAGGGGGATTTATATTGTAAAATGTTATACCATATTCAAATTGATGATAAGTTATAGATAGGATAATAAAAGTAATAATTTGTGATGTACCTTAATAGAATTTGATTAAAGGGAACTCTAAAGAAAGATAAATTTTTTCCGTAGGGGGGAGTAAACTGTAACCATATATTTTAGTAGAAAATATATTAATTGATGTAACTTATATAAAAATTTCTCTTTCTTCTCTTGGTGATTTGGTTGGCTTGATTCGCATTTGAAAAGATTACTGTCTTATATTATTTTAATAAATTTAAATTTGCTTCGTTCCATATGCTAACTCATATCAGAACGTTTAACTTTTTAAAATTTACAACACATAAAAATTTGGTAAAATATTATTAAAAATATTTTATTTTATTTGTTTAAAAATGATCTTAAATTATTATTTCTATTAAATTTACATAACCATTTATTCAGTTAAAATAAATTATTAAATAAATACAGCAATTGCGTAGGCGTCTCAATGTAATAAAAGAAAAGAGCGCGAATTTCTAGGAGAATATCGTCTGTTAGTTTGTCTTTTGGTGGAAAGAAGAACAGAAACGGTAAAGGCAAATGGTGTAAAGTTTGCTTAGCTGATTTTGAAACCGTTAATAAGTAAATAAATTACCACAAAATTTGCTATAAACATAAAATAACTTAGTGGTATCTAATTAAGATGGATCACTAAAACTTAAAGATCTTTTCAAGTCGTTCGGCCAACTGAATCAAATCACCGTAGCGTTTTCCAATATCGCATTTTTGAAATGTCGGAGCTTCCCAGTTTGAAAGAATTAAATACAAGAATTTGGTATGTTTTGAAATATTTATTATTCTACAATTTGGAAAATTTGAATCAGTGTTTTAATTACAGAAGTTTTATTAAAATGAAAATTTGTTTTTTAAAAAGAAAAAAAGTTTAAGTTAAAATAAAGTAAAGCGTTAAATGTGTCAAAATCTTTTAATATTTCCATTCTTTAATTCTAATAAAATATATTATTGATTGATAATTAATTTTATAATGCCAGTAATAATTGCTAGTTAATTTGTTTAACATTTGGATCATAAACATTCTTTAAATAATTAAACAAAGCTATTTTATAATTGTATCGTCAGTTTAAAATGAATAAAGTAATTGCTGTAATTGGTTATTCCTGGATTAACGCAATGGATAAATAAATACTTGCATGGATAGGATAAACTTGGAACACTTTTGATAGAGAGATGTAGGGATTAATAACTTTATGAAAAACATTTTCATTTAAATTCTGTGTATCCTGTTTTAAAATTGTTTCATGTTTGGAGAACCACGCAAATCGTTAATCTAATATTGCTTTAATAACTAATCAAATGGATATAATTGCATGTATGGAATTTAACTACAGTTATAGCTATTACCTCATATACTTATTATTCTACACATTGTACATGGATTCCACGGATCACATTAGGAGTTACAAAATGCTATACAATCCAATTTGTGATATACATCTGCTAAAATTCATGTATTTGAACTATAAAATGCTTTACATTTAGTTTTATCACACACACACACCGTTAAATGTTATATGTTAATGAATAATACATTTATTTAATTTTATCGTTATATGAACTCGCATATGAAGTTCATAAGTTATATTTGTTAGATTTAAATTAATAAAGGTTGAATAAAATATTTATTCAAAAGAATAGCGCTTGCGGAGAAAGCTTAAACAGTACTTAATGAATTCATGAGATATACCAATCTTTATGAGATATTTTGTGAGTCTTTCCAGATTTATATTCCCATGCCAATATTATTTACATTATATTATACATGTTTATTTTAAGCAAGATAAGTAGTACATTAGTTGTCCTGATTATTGTAATATTTTACTAAGCAAGAACCCACATTTGCTAAAGTGTCAGCGTATTCTGAATAATCAGAAGAATTGAGGGGGATGATTTGCACTTTAATGTAAAGTAAATTATAATGACGCTCTAGTCCGTTAATCTCTTTAATCTGTGCTGGTGGTTAATCCGCAGATTATTTTAATTGCCATTTTGTATTTTACACACATTCCTGCGCTGGTGGTTAATCCGCGGAATTGTGTGATTATACGTATGACTTTATGATAGTGTTTAAATACGCAAAACGTTAGTATTATTTAATTCCTATGTGTAGATGAATACATCCACAGGAATATGTTTGCTTCACAGATATAAGTTGGGCAAAGTATTTTAGTTAATCTGCTAAATCATCTTCTTCATTTGTAAGCATAATTTATCGGTTAGATTGATAAATGGTAGCAGGACATTCTATTCAAGTACTTCATGATAATTAACTGTTGGTTAATTATTATCTACCGAGTGTAAGTTTACATTTTCATTTTAATTAATGATTACATTATAGCTAAATCATACAGACATCATATTATTTATTATATGATTATAAGTTTACAGTAGGAAGTTATTGAATCTGGAAATGACGTTCAATATTTCATAAGTTAATGCTGAATTTAATAATTGTCTCAATGTTCATTACATTAGATTGAATAAGGTATGATTAGGTTTTTTAAAACTATACCTATAAATGTATTGAAGAAAGTTAATGGAACTATCATTTATTTATTTTATTTGTTTATTTATGTTTTATTTAAAATATTGAAATTAACTATTTATTGTTCATAAAGTTTGTAAATAAAAGTTGATTTATAATTAAACTTACTGTGCTGTTGCTATGTGTCATTCATAACATCAGAAATCATAAATTTTGGATAGAGCATACATTATAGAGCATACATTGAATTACGTATTATTGTCTACATGATATAAGAATTTATTAATATTTTGAGAAAACATTAAGATGCTTTTCGTCTTTGGTAGTATATGACTGGTAAGGTACAATAAAATCCCATTTACCTTTTTCCATCATTGTGGCTTTGCGTAGTTGATTCGAGTATAAAATACAAATTAATGATTAAACTAGTGAACAGATTTACTCAATAATGATATGATTAAATATTTACTTAACATTTTAAATTTTCATTCGTCAATACAATAAGAGTCGCAATGATATTGTAACCACAACATCTCGAGCCCCACGTTGGGCGCCAAAAGCTGTAACCAAAATCCCCGGAGCCGTCCACCTTGACGGCCCACAAAGGTGGTAACCAACCTTCCATCACCCCTCCAACTACCCATCATCATGCCGTACTTGTTGCGGCACTATAAATTGTAACCGTAAATTGTGTAATCTCAACTACGTAACGTAAGTGCACTAGGAATTACAACCTTGATCACTGATCAACTCTCATTGCACATTATCAGCTATTAAGAGCTGTATCCAAAAGCATATCATACTATTTATTTTATGCACAAAAGACCACAATCAACATCTGGGGCAATTTACTACAGACAAAATTAATGAATTAACCTAACTTTTTATAATTTATTTGATCGCAGCCAGGGTATACCGCGAAGACCTATCATAGTATTATTATAAAACATATTAAACAAATTATAAGTGCAATTTTATCACCCTTAAACCTCAATTTGCGATTTTTATGGTATGCGACCCTATGGCCGACCATGTACAAGATTGCGTAATTTGTGGAACCACATAAAATTATGAAATTTTAAATCATCTATATGATTTCTAAGACAGATGTTAGTCCAGGTAAAGCTTTGCAATTAATAAACATGAATAATTGGGTTCTTTTATAATTTAATATATCATTGAGACTCTTATTGTATTGACGAATGAAAATTTAAAAATTTTAGGTAAATATTTAATCATATCATTATTGAATAAATCTGTTCACAAGTTTAATAATTAATTTGTATTTTATACTAGAATCAACTACGCAAAGCCACAATGATGGAAAAGGTAAATGGGATTTTATTGTACCTTACCAATCATATACTACCAAAGACGAAAAGCATCTTAATGTTTTCTCAAAATATTAATAAATTCTTATATCATGTAGACAATAATATGTAATTCAATGTATGCTCTATAATGTATGCTCTATCCAAAGTTTATGATTTCTGATGTTATGAATGACACATAGCAACGGCACAGTAAGTTTAATTATAAATCAACTTTTATTTACAAACTTTATGAACAATAAATAGTTAATTTCAATATTTTAAATAAAACATAAATAAACAAATAAAATAATTAAATGATGGTTCAAGAGACTTTCTTCGATACATCTCACAGGTACAGTATTTAAAAAACCTAATCATACCTTATTTCAATCTAATATAATGAATATTGAGACAATTATTAAATTCAGCATTAACTTATGAAATATTGAACGTCATTTCCAGATTCAATAAATCCCTACTGTATACCTATAATAATATAATAAATAATATGATGTTTGTATGTTTTAGCTATGATGTAATCATTAATTAAAATGAAAATGTAAACTTACACTCCGGTAGATAATAATTCACCAACAGTTAATTATCATGAAGTACTTGAATAGAATGTCCTGTTGCCATTTATCAATCTAACCGATAAATTATGCTTACAAATGAAGAAGATGATTTGGCAGATTAACTAAAATACTTTGCCCAACCTATATCTGTGAAGCAAACATATTCCTGTGGATGTATTCATCTACACGTAGGAATTAAATAATACTAACGTTTTGCATATTTAAACACTATCATAATGTCATACGTATAATCACACAATTCCGCGGATTAACCACCAGCGCAGGAATGTGTGTAAAATACAAAATGGCAATTAAAATAATCTGCGGATTAACCACCAGCACAGATTAAAGCCTTTAACATACTAAAACAACATTATAATTTACTTCACATTAAAGTGCAAATCATCCCCTTCAATTCTTCTGATTATTCAGAATACGCTGACACTTTAGCAAATGTGGGTTCATGCTTAGTAAAATATTACAATAATCAGGACAACTAATGTACTACTTATCTTGCTTAAAATAAACATGTATAATATAATGTAAATAATATTGGCATGGGAATATAAATCTGGAAAGACTCACAAAATATCTCATAAAGATTGGTATATCTCATGAATTCATTAAGTACTGTTTAAGCTTTCTCCGCAAGCGCTATTCTTTTGAATAAATATTTTATTCAACCTTTATTAATTTAAATCTAACAAATATAACTCATGAACTTCATATGCGAGTTCATATAACGATAAAATTAAATAAATGTATTATTCATTAACATATAACATTTAACGGTGTGTGTGTGTGATAAAACTAAATGTAAAGCATTTTATAGTTCAAATACATGAATTTTAGCAGATGTGTATCACAAATTGGATTGTATAGCATTTTGTAACTCCTAATGTGATCCGTGGAATCCATGTACAATGTGTAGAATAATAAGTATATGAGGTAATAGCTATAACTGTAGTTAAATCCCATACATGCAATTATATCCATTTGATTAGTTATTAAAGCAATATTAGATTAACGATTTGCGTGGCTCTCCAAACATGAAATAATTTTAAAACAGGATACACAGAATTTAAATGAAAATGTTTTTCATAAAGTTATTAATCCTTACATCTCTCTATCAAAAGGGTTCCAAGTTTATCCTATCCATGCAAGTATTTATTTATCCATTGTGTTAATCCAGGAATAACCAATTACAGCAATTAATTTATTCATTTTAAATAGACGATACAATTATAAAAAAAAAACTTTGATTAATTATTTGAAAAATGTTTATGATCCAAGTGTTAAACAAATTAATTAGCAAATATTAATGGCATTGTAAAGTTAAATATCAATCAATATTATATTTTATCAGAATTAAAAAACGGAAATATTAAAAGATTTTGACAAATTTAACGCTTTACCTTATTTTAACTTAAACTTTTTTCTTTTTAAAAAACAAATTTTCATTTTAATAAAACTTCTGTAATTAAAACACTGATTCAAATTTTCCAAATTGTAGAATAATAAATATTTCAAAACATACCAAATTCTTGTATTTAATTCTTTCAAACTGGGAAGCTCCGACATTTCAAAAATGCGATATTGGAAAACGCTACGGTGATTTGATTCAGTTGGCCGAACGACTTGAAAAGATCTTTAAGTTTAGTGATCCATTTTAATTAGATACCACTAAGTTATTTTATGTTTATAACAAATTTTGTGGTAATTTATTCACTTATTAACGGTTTCAAAATCAGCTCAGCAAATTTTACACCATTTGCCTTTACCGTTTCTGTTCTTCTTCCCACCAAAAGACAAACTAACAGACGATATTCTCCTAGAAATTCGTGCTCTTTTCTTTTATTACATTGAGACGCCTACGTAATTATTGTATTTATTTTTAATAATTAATTTTGACTGAATAAACGGTTCTGTAAATTTAATAGAAATAATAATTTAAGATCATTTTTAAACAAACAAAACTAAAATATTATTTTTAATAATATTTTACCAAATTTTTATGTGTTGTCAAATTTTTTAAAAGTTAAACGTTTTGATATAAGTTAGTATATGGAATGAAGCAAACTTAAATTTATATTAAAATAATATAAGAAATAATCTTTTCAAATGCGAATCAAGCCAACCAAATCACCAAAAGAAGAAAGAGAAATTTTTATATAAGTTACATCAATTAATATATTTTATACTAAAATATATGGTTACAATATATTAAATTATAAAAGAACCCAATTATTCATGTTTATTAATTGCAAAGCTTTACCTGGACTAGCATCTGTCTTAGAAATCATATAGATGATTTAAAATTTTATAATTTTATGTGGTTCCACAAATTACGCTATCTTGTACATGGTCGGCCATAGGGTCGCATACCATAAAAATCGCAAATTGAGGTTTAAAAGTGATAAAATTGCACTTATAATTTGTTTAATATGTTTTATAATAATACTATGATAGGTCTTCGCGGTATACCCTGGCTGCGATCAAATAAATTATAAAAAGTTAGGTTAATTCATTAATTTTGTCTGTAGTAAATTGCCCCAGATGTTGATTGTGGTCTTTTGTGCATAAAATAAATAGTATGATATGCTTTTGGATACAGCTCTTAATAGCTGATAATGTGCAATGAGAGTTGATCAGTGACCAAGGTTGTAATTCCTAGTGCACTTACGTTACGTAGTTGAGATTACACAATTTACGATTACAATTTATAGTGCCGCAACAAGTACGGCATGATGATGGGTAGTTGGAGGGGTGATGGAAGGTTGGTTACCACCTTTGTGAGCCATCAGGGTGGACGGCTCGGGGATTTTGGTTACAATATATATATAGTCTAATAACTTTTTTCTCTTATAAAAACATAATTTAATTTAAAATATATTCTTTATTTAAAAAACAAAAATATATACACTTTTTACAATTAATAGTTATGATTTAACAATATGCAGTATAGAATAACTATTTTATTTGATCTTTAACATCAAAATCATTAACATCCTATCACATCATTATATATCAAACTCTTTTACAAAATTTCCAATATTAGGGAATCAATCCCATATTTTGCAAACTGTCGGCATATATCTACACCATATTATCTCAATAATTTTCTTGGCTAGATATTTGAGGCATTGGTTAAAATATTTGACCCAATCTTTATCAAGCTTCTTTATCCAATTATACTTTTTGTTATCAAAAGTTATATGGCATCTTATGGTCCATATTGTTTTTAATGTATGTATTATTGTCAAAGCATTATGTAGATTAAAGTTCACAAAGTATCTTTTCACTATTTTCCTTTAATTTATTAGTGGTTTATGAAAGACATGATTTCTGATATGCCAAAAAACCTTATGTCTTGTTATTAAGAAATTAGGATATCTTTAATTGTTCTGACATTTTAAAATCAGTATCAACTTTTAGTGTATTCTAAAATTTTTGCAAAACTTTTAACATTATGCTCAAAAATTATTTTATTAGGCAAAATACTGTGCAACAAATTTGAAAAAAGTAAAAATGGGAGAACAAAATATATGGACTTTCAATATAATCTGGAAAAAAAGTATTAATATGTATAATTGTGTGCAGCACTTTAAGACAGACAAATGGCTACTAGCATAAATATGATTGTGTATTGCACTCAAAGAAAAAAAAATAAGTGCCTGAATATCATAAAATTTGCTAATTTTAATGTTTTTTGTTTGTTTATTTACATTTTTGTTTGTTTTTTTACATTTTTTTTGGATAGCATATAAATAAAATCATGTAATTAGATACAGCATAGTTTATGGTTCCAGTGTATTTGTTTATAAATAAAATATTCATTATAAAACGATTTATTTATTATATGTAGAATAATTGATCATAATGACAGAAAAATTTTTGCTACCTACCAAGTTTTAAATGATTTTCCCCCCCCCATACTTAAATAAAAATTTTATTTAGGCTAAACAAGGTTACATTGTCTCAAAACATACATAGATTACCATGTATTATAATTGCATATTGGATAAATCTTGTATAGTTCTTATGGTTTGAAGCAGATTAATGTAGAGATAGTCCTTGTGATATAAAGTTCATAGGTGTATGAAATAGCTTCCATGTCTCCTCATAAATAAATTTTGATGATAGTAGTTTATCTCTTTGTTTTATTTTTTGCATTGATTGTATAAAGCACAATCTTTCATCAGGGGAAGGCTGTGAATACATTTTCTTGCACCTTGCATACCAGATTGAATACGTGATGAAAATTGACATTCTAATGAGTGGAAATTGTTTTTTTAATGCAGTCTTGTAATGAAATTATGAGGTAGTAGTCTACCTTTATGTTTTGATAAACAATTGATCTTATTGTTCCAAGTCCATTGCATGAATTGATGATATAATAATACGTCTCATCTCCTCTTCTGCAGTTTGGAAATACTGGGTCAACTTTGAGGAACCACAATGTAGGCATGGCATCCAGATTTATTTTAATGATAAAGTCCAAATATTTGGGTTCTAGAGCCCAATATTTGAAAACGTTGTTATTTTATAATGGGTTATGCCTACTTTTGTATTTTGTAAATTTTGATCCAGATTCATTAATTTCTGAGCACTCCAAATATTTATTTTGTTGGCAATGAGACATCTGGCATAATGTTGACATACTGATGGATGTTTTGTGCTATCTTATATAGTCAGCTACTTTTCTTTGGGGGTGGTGTGTCAGTCGACTGTATTAATTTAATTATGTGATTATACCCATATTTAATTCCTAGGTTGTAAAGGAGGGTATGAGTTTTTTGTAGAAGTAATGCTGAAATAGCATGCAGAGATTTGCCGTTAAATCTGCGATGATTTTATTGAATAAATTGAAAAAAATTAACATTTTATATAAAGCAATAAAAATTTAATTATTTCTTTAAAAATAAAATATTGTTACTTCATTAATATATAATTATTAATATTTATTTAATAAATTAATATTTTTGATTAAAAATATATTATATTCAAAGCAAATGAATAGTATTCTTGTTATAGAATTTAACTAAAATGCTAGAGACCTTCCTAAGGCAGTAAGTAATTCCACTCCATTGTATTTGGTTCAAACTTTCTAGTGAAACCCTGAAACTATAAATAACAGAAACCCCAATATATTATTCATTGTACGTACATACACATGCCAAGAACATACTTTAATTTTAAATATATATATTAAGATATCAACAAAAATAAAATAAGATATATATATACACTATAGTAAGAAATGACTAATTGAATGCCTGCTGATAGTAGAGAGGGTATGCAAGATAAGGAAATGGCTGACTAAGATATCATATATTTAGGTGAATGCACTAAATATATAAATTCAAATTTATGAATGACTAATTTTTACTTTACAGAAAGTTAAACCATTAGTATGTTTTGAATGTAACTTTCAAGCAAATTTAAAAAATCATTATAAAAAAAAAATTAATTCAGACATTATTTTTGCAACATTGAAAGCTAATTACAAGAAGTAGAAATCAATATGAAAACAAAATAAAGCAACAAAAGAATTATTGAACATAAAAATATATAATATCTATTCATTAAACAAATGATATTATTTTTACAGCAAACCTTATATATATATAAAGCTTGGAAGGCAGCTATACTAACCGCTAGACCTCCAACGCTTGATTTAACAAGCTTTTTTTTTTTTGCCTTAAAAGAAAGATTATGAACTATTATGTAGTAGTGAATAATGTTTTGGGAATATCTATCTTATAGATATAATCAGTCAAGCAACATAAAGTCAACTTAATTTCAGACCAATATATATACTTAGATTGTGTGAAAAGATTTTGGAAAAAAACTATTTAGAGAATAACATTAAAGTGGAAAAGAAAGCCTGAAATAATAGTTTTCGTTTATATTCTTCGAGATGTATATTTAAAGCCATCAATTTTGGCAGATGTTAAACAGAGTTAGTAAGTAATTTTCAGCTAATGTTAATAATTTTACGAATAGTTTTCATGTGATGTGATGTACTGTAGCTACTCCTTAAACGAAGTCAAGAATCTCTCAGCAATTATACCAAAAAAACTTGTTAACTACTTAATTTTACATTCCCCAGTCTAATTTTTCCCTTATTCTGCTCCATCCTATTCCACAACATAATCTTTGTCAACTCTACGGCCTTTATATCTAAATTCCCCTTATCTTTTTCCAAACCCAGCATAAAAAACAATAATCTACTTTCTGTATAATCACTTTTTTCATATTTATTTTTCCATAACTTCATTATATGTGCCCTTTCTGTTTTCAAGCATTTACATTCAATTAACAAATGCCTAATATTTTCTATTCCTTCCTTACATAATTTTCAGAAGATTATGTGACATTAAGCGCCTCTAGTAGCAGATCGTGAAATTTTAGTCAATTAACTAAACTGAACTGAGATTTTTTTTATTGATTTTAATATTTCTTATCTCTGATTCCATCACTCTGCTACTATTCTAAACTATACAAAGCATCTTTAGCTATAAGCCGTAATTAAAATAGCTGGATATTAAAAACAATCTACAGATGAGTTTGATAATTTGTACAGGCCTAATGAGAACAATTACAATATTTACTATTTTTATGAAAAGATTGGGTTTTTCTTGATGCAAAAAGTTAGTAAAATAATAATTTCTAAAAAATGAAGTTTCTATGATGGTCTAAAATAAGAATAAAAACAATGTTCAAGACCACTGTAGTATGCAATTGTAATAAAGATTTAAGTGATACTGAAAAGATATATGAATCAGGGATATTAAAGTAGTAAGTATTATTAGAATAAACTTCGTAAAAGCTCATGAATAATACTTTTTTTTTTCTTATTTCCTAGTAAATTAAAATAAAATATTGATTCAAAAAAAAAAAAAAGAATTGAAAAAACCTTGCTTGAAAGGAATTTCCACTTCTTTTGAAACTTGTGTTTCAAAAGTGAAAATTTTGGCTGCCAGAAGACATTCATTTTCCAATTCATTAATAATATTAAATCACAGAGGCTAAACTCTCCATACAGTAGCACCACTCAGTATTAACCTGAGTAATTAATGGATGCAATAAGGTTTTATGCTAAACCTTCTTGCAACCATTGATTACTCTAATTTGCACTGAATGGCACTACTGTATGGAGAGTTTAGCCTTTGTGTAAACAGCTTGTGTAAGCATACAGAATGGTGATCATTTAAAGCAGTGGTGCACAAACTTTTTACATTTGTGAAACCTTTCTTCATCCAAAAATTGGATGTGACCCATTATTTGTTTTACTATGTCTAAAAATTCTAAGTATAAAGCAATAATAGTTTTAATTAGTATGCAAATTTATACTTCATACCCACATACAACTTAAAATGAAATTTTTGAAACAAATCATATCCGAAGAAAAAAATTATGATACATACAAGTACCAATTTATTTTTATGTAATTTTTATCTATTTTTAAAAATTAAATTCTTTCAAAAAAACAAAACAAACAAAACAACTTATTGTTAACAAAACTTAAGAGAATTTCTTAAAAATTTCGCAACACCCAATAATTTTTATATAAATCCCTGAAAGATCACAACCCATGGGTTATGCATCACCGATTTAAAGAAGTGGTAGAAAAGCACTCAAGAGTTAAAAATTCCTACCCCCCATATAACAGTTCCAGGAATGAACTGTCACATGACCTGAGAAACTAACTTCGGTATTTTATTTTATTAGAAAAAATAAAATTAGCTCTCTATTTTTTTTCATCTGGTTTTAATATCAAATTTGAAATAACTGCCATCTACCAATAACTACTGATCAAATTAATATTGCAATTTTAAACTAAATATTGCTATCATATAATTTTTAAAATAATTATGAGGTACATCACTGTTTATAAGTATTATTTCTCAAAGTTAAATTTATTATAGATACACGTATTTTTTTTACACTATTATAATTTATCTTTATAAAAACTCAGTTTTATAGATTCAAAAACATTTTAAAATCTAAGTATAATTTCAAAATTAATAAATATCTTAACTCTAAATGGTATGAAATTTTATATATATTGTGAAAGTTTATTAATAATTCATATTTGATGATGGCAGTTTTCATGAGCAAGTGATGTGATGTGATGCACTGTGACTTCTTCTTAAACGGAGTCAGAAATCTCTCGGCAACTATGCCTAGAGAAACCTGTCATTTAAAAGTGATGTGATGTATTGTGGCTTCTCCTTAAACGAAGTCAAAAATATCTCAGAAATTATGCCCAGATAAACCTGTTAGCCACTTTATTTTCCATTCCCCACTCTAAATTTTCCCTTATTCTACTCCATCCCATTTCCACAACATAACCTTTGTCAATTCTATAACCTTTATATCTAAATCCCCCTTATCTTTTTCCAAACCCAGCATAAAAACCAATAATTCACTTTCTGTATAATCATTTTTTTCATATTTATTCTTCCATAACTTCATTATATGTACTCTTTCTGTTTTCAAGCATTTACATTCAATTAACAAATGCCTAATATTTTCAATTCCTTCCTTACATAATTTACAAAATAAATCACCCATATTTTTCCAACATGTATATTCTCTTGTAGCTAAAGATCCCATTCGAGCCTTAAACAATAAACTACTTTCCTTACTATTATCATATATTAACTCACACCTAATATTCTGTTTATTTCTATATATATATATATATTTAAACTCTTTTTACTCTCCATACTATTTCTCCATCTCTCTAACTCCTATTCTTTATTAATAAATCTATTCTTTTATCCCATTCCTTACTACTATAACACTCAACAATCCTCTTAACACAATAATCCCATCTTTTGTACAAATATACTGATATAAATTCTTTATCCAAATCTTTTGCATATCGCATTACCTTTCTCACTCATCTTGTTACCTGCCCTTTACTCATAACCCAATTAAATACTATTTTGGCTATTTTTTTATTATTCATAAACTGCAATCTACCAAACATTTTCATTTTAAAAGTTATTTAATTTATTGCGGCGTTGCCATCTATTATAAGTTTGAGTATTTAGTTGGTGCTCTATGGTAGTGCTTATTAAACCCATATCTGGTGCTATGCTATTTCTAAGTTAGTTTCTTATACACAGCCTTCATAAGTAAATGGACCTGATTTTAATGCACCCAGATCTTTTGTAATGGATCCAGATATAAGGTCTCACTAACAAGGCCATAAACTGAGTTACAAATATTAATAATATTAAATAAGAATAGCATCTATTATCTATTGATGATAGATACAGGACTGAAATAGAATAAATAGAAGTTATTCATGAAAAGCATTGTACAAACTGATATCATATGATATTTTTTGATTTTAATATTTAACAAAATATTATTTATAACACTATATAGGCAGTTCTTTGTTGTATGATTTCTTGTACAGTATATGAAAAATTTTACATAAGTTGTATTTATTCTTTAAGCACATGTTTGCCATTGAATGTTGTCTAGATAATAATATTATTTAATAAAGAAAAGTAAACATTACAATATATCCCAAGAAATACAATATATAAGAATTAAGATCTATGTTGATTTGTATATGTTATGTTTTGAATTGTTTGCATTTTTATGTGCTGGGATTTTTTTTTTTTTTACAGAAATATGTATTTATTTTAAAAATATATTTATTGACATAATAAAATTATGCAAAGGGATATTAACTATTGACAATCTGCCTACAAAATATAAATCGTATAATAGTAATTTACAAATCATTAAAAAAACCTTTTTTCTTTAAACACTTTTTACTATTTTTAAACATTTGTTAATTTTTGTAACAATTGACTAAAAATGTTATAGTAGTTAGAATCATAAAAAAAACAACTATAAATTTAAAATATAGTGTCTAGTGATAGAATATATAATTTTCGTGAGACTCATATGGAAAAAGAAATATTAAATTTTTTAATGTAAATTCCTTTATGATAAAAGATGCCATTTTTATATTGAGAACACCTCAAATGGAAGAGGCTGTTGTGGAGTTAAAGTGTATCAATATATACTTATTTAAAATCAATTTATTAATTCAAAACTCTATTTACAAAACTTAAATACTTGAAATATTTACATTTACCTGATGAATTAGAAAACATTATTATAACACATCTTTATCTAACTAATTTTAATCTGTCAAGTAAGTAAAAATTCCGATTTATAAATAATGCTAAAAATAAGATTAAAAAAACCGTGCTCTACATTTTCTTGGATGAAGAAAAGTATCATCCAATCTCATGCCTGGTCTGCCAGAAGAATTAATGAACTAAAAAAGTTCAACCTTTTTCTTTGTCTTACAGCCTTACACAGCCTAGACCAGATATTTGAGATGTTCTGGTGACTCTAAGTTAGAGTTACATTCTGTAGAATCATTCAGATACTCCATTAGGTTTGCCAATAAAGAAGAGTAGCCCAGATACTTGTGTACAGTCATTTTCAATGAGCTCATTGCAAAGGAGATGACTAAGTATAAGAGCAGCAGTTTAAGGCCATGGATAATCTGGAAAATGTCCACATATTGGATTGTAGGTAAAAGATTAAGACCACCATCTTGGTAGCTCACATATAAGAGCTCTACTGATGCATGCTGAGGGAGGTTAAGCCACTTATTACAATTTACTTGACATGTGCATCAAAATGACACAGGAATTATTTTTCTCACTACTTCATTTTGGAGATGAAAGGTCAGTGAAGGGATAATGAAGATCCTAGGGTTTATCTAAATTACAATTGCATAAGAAAAATTAAAACATATAATAGAAAAAAGAAATTTATAAGATTGTGATTAAAACCAGTACATCACATTTTCTTTATAAAAGAGAATTACAACCATTAACTAGTTCTACTTTATGTCTGTTGCATTAAAAGTAGCACATAGAATATCCATATTTCAAATACTTTTTCAGAAATCTAAATAAATTATATTGATTTCACAATTTAGAAACAATAGCACCAGTTAATTGATAGTTCAATATGATTGAATTCCATAAATGTAAACATTTATTTATTTAAAAACTTTTATTATCCTAAGATAATTGCTAAATTGATCTCTAATCTTTTACATAAATACTTTCAAACAAAATTAGAGGGGGGGGGGCATTCCAATAAATAACTATAAATTAATAACTGAAATTGCAGTGAGCTGCTGATTTTTTTACCTTAGTAGAATTTGGATTTACAATGAGGACATAATATATATATATATATATTCTTGAAATCTAAAAAATTCATTTTACAAAATCAAAATATCCTGAAACCATAAATTTTGAATTAATATTTTTTTATATGCATTTGTATTGGTAATGATCAATTTTAAAAAATAAGTGAATGGTTTTGCTTGATAAATCATTGACAGATTGAACTTAAATCAAGGAACATTTAGCCTCAAGCCAAAAACAGAGTGCCCTAAATAATAATTTTCAATAAAAACAAACAAATGAAACAAGAGATATTTCATATAAATTTTAAATATTTACATGTGAATTCAATATTGACAAAACTTTATTTAATAGAACATTGCAAAGAAACCATAATAGATATTTAAACAGAGATAGATGGATAATAGATTATATATAAATATTAAAAATTTTGAACACAGAATATTCTAAATTATGTTTTATTCCACAATACTCACTCTAATAATTTTAACAAGGCTGTAAACCTTAGTAATAAGCGTCTGAAAAATTCACCGCTAGGGACCTCTGTAGTTCTTTAAAACACATGCTTACGCAATGAAGAACTACAGAGGTCCCTAGCGGTGAATTTTTCAGACGCTTATTACTAAGGTTTACAGCCTTGTTAAAATTATTATTTATGTAATAATGAGCGTTTAATAAAATTTATAATTAATACTCACTCTAATAAAATTTGATCATACTTTATTATTTATTTTTTTCAACCAATCAAAAAATATAAAACAAACATCTACACACACACACTTTCAATGTTTTGACTTAGAATTCTAATGAGTCTCTAAATATCACTCTTGTTAATAATAGTCTTCGTTTTTTCTTTGTACTCTTAGCTTGAATAATAGACTAAATTTCCATACAATATTCAAACATTCTGCTGATTAAATGTTTTATTATATGATATAAAAATAGTTTTGATCCTATTTTTATAACATATATCCTCATAAGTGAAAAGAAAGGAGGTAAATATTTTTGCTGAAGCACTTTTTAACACTACAGTACGAAAAATATAATGTTATAATGGATAACTATGCCTAATATGGTAAATTTCCAGCACTTAGAAAAATTAAAATACCAGATTTAAAAACATTTTAAACATCATATTTATCAACTGAAAACATATTCCTGTTATCAACTGACAAAAAACTAGAACTAAGTGAAATAAATAATGTATTAAAGCTGAAGTATCATGGAATAAAAAATTGAATCTGTAGTAAAAGACAATAAAATAAGAAGCTCTACCCTGGAAGTAATGATTGTGGAAAATTTGGAAATTCAAGTTATCTAAGGAAAATATAGGATTCTCAGCTAAAGAATCAACATCATTAAGGAAATTGAAAATAATATATATATTAAAACTCAATTTACACTCTCATAACTAAATCAAAATTATGAAAAAAATTTGATATTCTATTACAATAAAGCCCAACCACTTTCTCAACATAAGCTGCTTCACTTAAATGCTGTTCCAAATAATAATAAAAGAACAACAATCAAGATTAACTTAGTGACTGTAAATAACTTTTAATATGACACCAAACTTGCACCTGTAATCCTTGCAATCAATGTTATGTAATGCCATGTAACATAAAGGATTAATAAAGATTATTGTTGAAACATAAACATCATCATCATCATCATCATCATAATAATAATAATAATAATAATAATAATAATAATAATAATAATAATAATAATAATAACAACAACAACAATCCTTTATGCTAAAATTCACCTATTTAATATATTTTCATAATGACTAAGATTATACATTATTTGCCTCAAAATCATTTAATTCTGCAATCTTCTCCCTCTGCAATAAGCTACTATGGGGCAGGAGGACAGTTTCAATCTCAGCTAAGAGACTTAGTTGTCCACTCATTAATAATGGTCTGGGCCTCCATAGTACCAAGTGTACTATATCCAAAGAGCCATAAATTCAATTGCATCAATTGTATCAAAAGTTCCCAGCACTATGATCACT
The DNA here is from genome assembly GCA_028023455.1 of Epiperipatus broadwayi. Lineage (NCBI taxonomy): Eukaryota > Metazoa > Onychophora > Udeonychophora > Euonychophora > Peripatidae > Epiperipatus > Epiperipatus broadwayi. Next base: position 3,432,348 of record JAQFVV010006201.1, on the reverse strand, counting down.
GATACAAATAATCCCTACTGATAGCTATATTTCTAACCACACTTTACCAATCGATCCTATCAGCATCCATACCACCAGAATTATTTTACTCCTTTAAAAAATGGTCCCTGGAGCCTAAATTTTTCAATTTTCTAGTTTGTCTTAACCTATATGCATTGCCAACAATGTATTTTCTCCAGTATATCTATATAAAAATATAAATCCATTCTGCACCTTATGCAATGCAGCAAAAAAAAACTCAACAACATCTCTTTCAGCAGTGTCAAGCCCTCAACCAAATCAGGACTATCATGCTAAATACACACAGATGACCAGTTGCATCTATACAACAGCTAATTCAATTCTATCAAAAGATAACCCTCACACAGCATGTGCAATTGGTAACAATACCAGAAGACATCCAGCTATATTCATCAATAAGCTGCAACAAATCAAGGTCCAGGACAATAATGCTGCACCTCCAGATATTTTTGCTGCCACCTGGTCATTGCTAAAAACAACCATCCAATCTACAATAGGTCATAAATCCAACAATAACTTCATTAAATAGCATTGAATGGTACCATCCATTATTCTCAATAAAACTCATTTTCACTAACTGCTTTCAACTCCATCCACAATTGGACTGCAGAATTTGCACCACATCTAGGCTGTCACCATCGTGGAATTCTACTCAGAATTAACTTTGTTCTTTGTACAGCACCCATGGCTTGATTTTGTGCTACATAAATTACAAGTTGCCACCCTAGTATATTACAAGATTAACAATTAAAAGAACAAAGATGATAATGATGAAAATAATAATAATAAATAAAATAAATAATAATAACATTAACCTTTGTAAATTAATTAGAAAGATTTAAGTGTATTTAAAATTTTCTGGTAAAATAGTTGACATTTTTTCTCTTGAAATGATTTTTTCAAATTTCATGATTTCAAAATATATTTTATATTTTTGCAACACTATACATAACAAGCATCACTTTATCAAATGACAAAACCAATTGACAAGTCAAACTTTAACAATTAACTTATTAAACATGAATATTAAATTTCATATATTTTTTATATGTAACTTTAAAATTATTTAAACATTAAATATATTGTTTTTCTCTCAATTTTCTTCAAATGCATATTTGTATAAATATTACTACAATTTGATTTACAAATTTTCCACATCCTCATCTTCTATTTAAGATAAATATAGTAATGATTATCATTAATCATTTATCAGGCTAGAGATTATCATCTCATTTCAGCCAAGTTATAAATGTTAAATTTAATTAAAGAATAATATATCTACTTATATTAAACACAACCACATACTATCATTTATCCAACTTCATCCTTTCTTTTGTTCTTTAAAAATATGATTAAAACATCTATTCCATTACAAATATGCTCTCTACATACTCTATTTTGTATGTAATCTTAATTTGTATACTGCAATTTTTAAATTAAGTTATATTATAAGTTTATGTAAAAAGCTTTTATGCTTTATATATGTGGGTGTTGAAAAATACTGCATGAATATATGACTGCATAATTTTGTTTACAACGGATGACTGCCGGTTTAGCATGAAATGCGAATATTGGTGATTATTAATCTTTTCGAAATATATGTGTTCAAGTGTATCAGTGTTATGAGATAGAGTGGAGAATGGTAGGTCATGTGATATACTCTATATATTACATATATTAATACAGATATATAATGTCTGTATTTCAGTTAATATTAAATATTGTAAATATAGCATGAGTTACTTACTATCCACTAACTTATTTCATCTGCAGTAGGTCTTATAATAAAAATGGATCTGATGTGGTGGCTCTACTATATATGGTGAATTGTAAATGAAGTCTGAATAATAGATACACATAAATAATATAAAATTCATTGATAAAGTGGCATTAACAGGGATTATCTAGTAATTAATAGTATGATGGGTTAAGAAAGTTCTGCTCTAGCTTTAATTTTATTAGCTAAATAATCTTTACGAAACATTTATTAAATAGAAAAAGTCTGCCAAAATTACAACACTCTTTAAAATGAATTTTATAGCAATATTGATGCTTCAAAAGTTTACTTTTGAAGATTAGTAGGAGTGAATACGTAAATTAATTAATTATATACATTAAATATCTCAACAAACACTCAAAGTTGAATTTAAATTTTGACAATTAAATGAATTAGAGTTTCCATTAATAAAGTTAATTAAACTACCATTTAATATTTAAAAAAAAAAGATGGGAATTTCGTGTTATATTTAAAAAGTTGACAGATTGCCAAATTCTTTAGGCCATAAATGTATTAAATTTTCAATATCATTTAAACTGTTTTAAAATCAAAATTCTGCCTCAATTTAATTGTTTTATTTTATTTTACTTTTTTGTGAAGTTCATCTAATTATCTTTGTGGTAAATGTTTTTATTTAGACAGTATTTTTTTTAATCGAAATTCTTTTTTAAAAAAAATTTGACAGTATTTGGGTTTCTTTATAAGTTAAATTTATTTACAAAGAATCTTTTAAAGTTTTAAACCAAAACAAATATACATCAAAAATTAATTGAAATTATTTTGAGATAGTCTTATGTATTTTAAGATAATTACTATTTTTATAATTTATTTTGAGGAAATTCAAATTTTAACTTTAAAAGAAGCTAACAAGTATTAATGTAAGTAAATTTAAAAACATATCAGATTATACAGTATTTTAATTAAAACAGTTTTTAATTTTGTTTACAAATTATTAACTATCTTATTTATTGTTGGGAGTATTCAGAAAGACTAGGCTAGATATAGATTAAAATGATTCAGGATATCTTATGAAAAAAAGTGGAAAATCCTACATATTAATTTTGTTAAGAATACATAGAAGATTTGAACTCAGACTTTCAAGCACCCACATGTGTATGTTGTCATGTGTATCAGTTGTATGAGATAGTGTGGATAGTTGGTGGGTGCTTGAAAGTCTGAGTTCAAATCTCCTATATTTACAATTAAGCTCCAGGTTTGTGAAGAGTGCCTGGTTTTCAAATATTTACATATAAGCTTGTATCCTGCCCATCACCCTTCTATGTATTTAAATGGATAAGATTATATACATGAGTGGTCAGAGTGACTTCGGGTCAACATGGGCTTGGCAATAATGTTGCCATTAGCATGGGATTTGGTTTTCCATCATCAGATTTTCAATGATATGGATGGCTGAAAAGTTGGAGGTTGGAGTAGATTGAAGCCTGTCCATTAAAGTATGAAGATTTGCTATCCTAATATAAACTGAGCAGTGACTATATATATGTGTGTGGGAGATGATAATCTGGACCAAATGATGAGTGCTGGTTTAGCATGAAATATATATATTGGTAATTATTTATCTTTTCTACATGTGTGTGGTCATGTATATCAGTTGTATGAGATAGTGTGGATAGTTGGTGGATGCTTGAAAGTCTGAGTTCAAATTCTCTATATTTAAAATTAAGCTCCAGGTTTGTGAAAAGTGCCTGTTTTTCAAATATTTACTATAAAACAGCAAACTAAATATTTTTACATATGCTAAAAGTACTACATTTAAAAAAGTAATCATACCAGCAGTTAGTTATTCTGTAGATTGTATGATATTCAAACACCAAAATGATAAAATTAGTATAATAATTCCATTTGAATGCACAAAATGAGATTTTTAAAAATGTTACTCAAATGGAAACCAATCCAGAAACTTATAGTTGTTGATTCCCTCACCCCTGTGCTTAATCAAAAAATATTAATTCGTATATTCAATTTAATACTTTAATCAATTACCAAAAACAATATCACTTTTTAAACTGAACTGCTTTATATTTATACAATATCTTTTTACTTTCTAATATCATTTTAACCAAATACAATAAAACAAACAGAAAAATAATATAAAATAGTGAATATATTTATATTCCAGTTTCTTTCACAGTAATAGAAATTATATAGTTAAACAATGTGTGCAAATGAAAAAAAGGTGAATGGTAATTGGTTCTTTCTTCACATTGCTTCAATGACATTTATTAACCAACATGTGTTACATAACAACATAGTTTAGCTATTCGCCACAAAAATATCAGGATGTTCTGTATTTTAACTGAAGTTAGAACAACATACTAACATTACATTTTATTTTAAATTAAGAAAAATTGCAACTTAAATGTTTGAAATGATTCAATTTATACATGGTATTGAAGCCATGAGTCCCAAGAATGTTTTGAAGCTGTTTGTAAGATTTTGTGATGTCAGTAAAAACATAGATGATCTACAAAGACAAAAATACTCTGTCACATTCTATATCATTACTAAAAAGCTAACATTTTAAAATTTTTGTAATAAATATCTAAATTAAGTCAGTACATTACATATATATTGATGCAGATATAGTCTTTAAACAACTTGGAGAGAGAACCAGTCATTTGTTTTTACTGGAATACATTGCATTGTTATCAATATTAAAATGTAACACTACTGTAAGTCAATTATATATTTCCCTTACATATAAGAAAGTATGTGCTCTTATATCAAGAATACAGTGACCCCCCCCCCAAAAAAAAAAAAAACAACAACAACTTGAAAATAAAAAATACTTCATAACTTCCTCCAAATAATTGTCATGGCTAAACATATTTATTATTCTTGAAGCCCAGGATAGCTTCCACATACATTTCACCACTTTATACACCTGTGATCAAACCACGTATTTGCTACTTTTTAAATTAAGTTTTTGAATTGATGCAAACAATACCTTATCAAAGGATAAACGTGGAAACATTAAAATTTCTAAGATAAAACAAATACATGTATTGAAGACTATATTTAAAACTTTTATTCCAACACCAATACTTGAACCATAGGAATAAAACTATCTGAAAAAGGTAAACAATCTTCATGATGTATTTTTTGATGACCAACATTGTTCAAATGACAATAGAGAAAAGAAAATTGAGAGTTGGAAAATTGATAGCATGTGGTTGGTTGTCTTTAACACAAATATATATAAACTAACTTTAGTTAAGTTTAAAGTTTTTATCTGAACTAAAAATAATATTATAATACCTATCATAATAAATTATCAATAATAATGGTTAATGTATTTATCTAGAGGGACTGTTGTCAAATGTGTGAATACAAAAAAATTTAATACTGTAGATTAAATTAAAGCAATTAGATAAATTGAAATGAATTTTTTTTTTAATTTGTATATAAAAACACATACAGCAAGCGTAAAATCAATATTTTTTTTTTCATATGTCATAGCATTGGCCGGGACGCGAACCCACAACCATCTGCAACCAACTACTTGCTTGCATGGCGGTTGCGATACCTCTTGGCTAACAACGCAAGACAGTAAAATCAATATTTTATGAAAGACTTGATAAAAAAACAAAAAAAAATAAATAATTACCTAAAACTGAAATATGTTATTTACATATGTTCATGGTACTACTTTTAGCTGTTGTGTTATTCTAAATATATTGGAAAGTTTACCAGAATTTAATATGTGATTATTTTGATTTAGATGTCACTTGATAATGGATGAAATTAATCATAGAATTAAACTTGGTTGGAGTGCTTTTGGCAGAAATAACTTGATACTAAAAGGAAATATGCTTATGTGTTTGAAAAGAAAGGTTTTTAACAAGTGTGTTTTACCAGTTCTTACTTATGGATTTGAAACTTGGACACTTAATAGAAGAGCAATACAGAGACTTCAGACCACTCAAAGAAGTATCGAGAAATGCATGTTGGGAATAACAAGAAGAGATTGAAAATGCAATATATGGGTAAGAGAACAAACAGGTGTTACTGACCTCATTGAAAAAATTACAAGATTGAAGTAGAGTTGGGCTGGACATATTGTTAAAAGAGATGATAATAGATGGACAATTGAAATCTTAAACTGGATTCCAAGAGATTTTAAAAGTCCCAGAAAGAGACCACATGTGAGATGGATGGATGAAATAAGAAAGTGTGCAGGGATGATGTGGAGAAGAGAGGCTAAAGATCAGAGAAGATGGATTGAATGTGGAGAGATCTTCATCCTGCAGTGGATTGATAATGATTGATGATGATGATGTGCCACATTTATGGGACATTTTAATGATGTAAGAGATTTCATTATTTTACAAATTTGTGCACTAAAATAAATTGTGGTAAGGAATGGAAACTGCCATGGGTGACAGACAAGTGCTAGTGCTTAACCATAGTATCCTACTGTTTAATTAACCCAATTTTCTTTTTTGGCAAACAGGCCATCACAAGACTAATAAACATTTTTTTTAGAACTAAATCATTTTAACATTATAAAAACTAAATAATAAAATGATTTACTGCTCAAGAGATGAAATGATATCTGAGTATTAAAGGTAATAAATGAGGTTAAATTAAAAAATCTTAATCTCTTGAGTACATCACTCATCACTGACCTAAGCTACACATAACAAAAAAAAGGTTAGTTCCTTAAAGTCATATGACATTTGAACACTAGAAGTGACAGATTGAATTTTGGACAAATAATTTATAGTTCTCAAGCTGAACTACACAAAATATATAAAAACTCATTGAAGAATATGCAACAGGTAAAAATTGAGATGGCAGAATAAATTGCTTGAGAGGTTATCAAACAATAACAAATTATTGACTAATTACTAACATATCTTTTTGTATATGTAAAATGAAAGTTATATATAACATATATAATTTTTGTTTATATACAATACGAGTGTTGTTGTTAATATACAAGTGATGATATTCAAGAATTATCACTCAGTTTTGTCTAGTTATTTTTAGTAACATTAAAGCAGAGCATTAGATGAGTAGGAAATTTTTGAAATCCATAAATATTATATTAAATAATTTAAAAATAAGATGCTTATGCAAAATGTCATGACTTGTTTCAGGGGGGGGGGAGTAGCTGCAAAATAATATATTATTTAAAACGTCAGACAAAAAATTGAACTAATAACAAAAATATTATAATTCTGTATTATTAACAGAAAAAATATTCACAAACATTAATCCAAGCTAGCATTCATTTCTTCATTCTATAACAAATTAAGATTAAATGTGAAAATAATATCCTTACAGGTCTTCGACTTTAGAGATTTTAAATACACCTGGATCTTGTTTTATGCATAGATAGGTTCCTCAGAAAATGCGCACAAAAGAAATCGCACAAAAATAAATGTAACTTACCTTGAAAAATGGGGATAGGTTCTGTAATTTCCAGAAATAGGCATAAAAGCAAAGCAACAAGGAAAAATTACTTTAAAATTCGCATTAAAAAAAATAAGAAAATAAAGTATGACTAATAAAAAATTTCAAATCTTTGAAAAAAATTAATACAAGGCAAACTTTTTTTACTAACTACAGTATTTAATTTTACATTTTTTATACATATTTTAATCATTACCGCTATTTGACAATATGTGTTTGTTTGTGAACTAGTAAGAAATCAGATTCGTGACGTGATGTACAACTAGCGTCACTTTCAGTCTTGTGCTGTGTTAATGGTTTTCTGTTTCTATATTAAAAAAAATGAGATCGCAATCAAAACAAAAAGATTACACATTATCATTAGAAAGATTATTTTCAGTTTATAAAATCAATAAAATCTTCATTATTATTTATTTTAAAAATCTAAAAAAATATTTATTTCTGTTAATATCTAACAAAATAAGTTTTAAAAGTTTAAAATTTTTGAATATTTATTGTGATATTTTTATACATATGTATAAATCTATTATTATTATTTACTCATTAGTACAAGTAGGTTATTTACATAGAAACTAAGAGTCTAAATACAGCTATAGGCCATATTCACATTAGCTGCTAATATAACATTATATTTTTGAAAAAAAAAAATTATTTCAAGTCAAAATAAGCTATTAATAATTTAAATTTCTTAATATCTAATAAATATAGTAAAATATGAAAGATATTAAGAAGAAACATGAATTGCATAACTTCAAAATTGCATTAAAATAATCTGCATAAAACGAGACCCAGGTGTACATAAAAAAGTTCCCAGCTGAAATTATAATTTTGAGACAGCTGTTACATATATTCAACCCAGATAATGATTTAATATTTGTTGATACATGAATGAAACCTCCAAAATATGCATCACAATCTTTTGAATTATTTTCATTTTTTAAACATTATCACTTCACTGCTAGACACATTTTTAATTCAGTTACTCCAATCCACAGCGTATGTTCTTCATATCACAACAGAAAACTTTCTTATATCTCCATCCACTTCACATATGGTCTCTTTCTAGGTCTCAAAATCTCTTGGAAATCTCATTTAAAATATCAGTTGTCCATCTATTATCATCTCTTCTAAAAAACTGCTTAGCCCAGCTGTATTTTAGCTTCTTATTTCATTCAATGAAAAAGCAAAATTCTTAAGATCATAGATTATCATTAATGAACTGAGTGATAATGGTAAAACTCAGGACTTATAATCAATAAACATGATGACATTGCCCTGTACAGTTTAGTTTAGCAGACTTAAGAGCTAATGATCTGTGGATCAAAGATCAATTCTGTCACTTATGATGCTTTAATATCAGATATTTTGAATGAAGTTTAGAGAGTAATTAACTTGTAGCAAGATTCATGTGATAGGTAAAACATCATTTAATAGCCCATGCAAAAGTAAAAACCTATCCAGTTCGCTACATAGAGGCAACTCAATTACTGGTTGATAAGCTTTTTATCAAACCTCTCTAGCCTCACTACATAAAGACAAGTCAACTATTGGTTGGTGATATTTTACTTTTTTGTTTTACTAATTAAAAATGGTTAGATATTGATTAACCAAACAATAATTGGATAAATTGAGTTGGCTGTGGACTGATTAGATTTAAAAAATCCTGAGTTCATACAAATATCCTCAGTTGAATATAGTTATATATAGGATTAACATAATGAAATAATATTATAGTGAAGACATTTGATAAGTTTGATATAAAGAAATATATATTTTATTTTATTAATTGCTAAATCAGGCTTTTGATATGGAGTATCGGTGTCAATGCACGACTGACATAAAAATAGCAAATATATTGGTATATTTCACTTGCAGATATATTAAACTGACCTCTGATTTTAATAAATTTGCATATGTGCCTGTGTAAATATATGAGTAAAAATCAGTCAGGCAATTAACTATGCTGTTGAATTAAATGAACAGTGTTTGCTAAGGGGGATACTACTGGCTCTTAAATTTATGGCATTTTTCAAGTTGATTATGTGTCAGGCCTTTTTAATTTTACATTTTTTGCTGTTGCTTTCAAGATAAATAACTCTTAGCATCTGCAGGTTTACAAGAATGCCAGTATTTTTTTCATAGTTGATGAATACTGAGATGTAAGTGCTGTTGAATTTGGCTCTTAGCAATTAATAAAATAAATATATATTTATTATATCAAACTTAACAAATCTCTTCATAATATTATTTCATTACTTTATTACATATTATCTATGGTATATGATCATTATTTTTATATATAGGTATATAAAAAAAATTATAATTAAATAGTTGCTATAATTTTGATTAAAGATTAAGATAAATGTTTTAAGAGGCAACAATATAAATAAGTTAGGCTCACTTTGAAAAGCAAGGTTATACAGTCTTATATTAAAAAAATTGGGCCATTCTCTGGCTATAATTATTTGTTGAAAAATATCTGGATTAAAATCATCAGCAAATGATGGTATAACCAATCAAAAATTAAGGATCAGTGATATAAAAATTACAGTAGTTTTGCATGTGTTATAAATTTACAGTGTATTCACATGCTTCTATAAACAAGAAGCACATGCACAAGTTAAGGAGACTACAAAGTCAGCTATGGAGATAGTAAAGACAACTATTAATGGCTGCAAATTAAGACTGAAGAGAAAACTGCTGCAAAACAATTATAAAATAGTAAATCTATACTTGACCTAAATACTTATAGTACTATAACTATCATGACAAGGCAAAGTTAAGATAAGATAATTCAATTAGTGGCTGAGTAATTGAGCTGATGGTCATTTATGGATTACACTATTTTAACATTTCATCTTTAGACTAAAATGAACCATAGCAAGCCTTTATTATTATCTTATTTTTATAACTAATAATATAGAAATAAATTAAAATTAAAACTGTTGTGTAAGAAAATTATAACTCATTATTACTTGTACTTATATGTTGGACTATTTCCATCATCTAATATGAGTATTGAATGTCTTTAGAAAAAATTAACTTTATTTAAATATTCTAAATACATTCAACTGTTAGTAATAGCACATCAAACAGGTTCGTATATGCACAATGTTTCAGGAGGTATTATTCTCCCCTCATCTTCAGATATTGTTGGCCTGACCAGTGACAGTACTAGCATGGGAATCAAACCTTGATCCTTAGATTCTTGAGTATTTAAATTAAGGTAATGCTTTAACCAACTGAGGATGAGTTGGTTAGAGAATTACCTTAAAATTCAATACTCAAGAATCTAAGGGTCCAGGTTCAATTCCCATGCCAGTGCAGTCACTGGTCAGGCCAGCAACACCCGAAGAAGAGGGAAGAATAATACTTCTCAAAACATTTCACATATACTAACCTGTTTGATGTGCTATTAGTAACAGTTGAAGGTATTTGGAATATAAAGAACATTCAATACTCATATTAGATGATGGAAATAGTCCAACATGTAAATACAACTAAAACACCATCATCACAAACCTTCAGGAAAACATTATTGGTACTTCTTTATAATTGTCAGTATAAATAAATCATTATCAAATAGTACCTGATAGAGTTCAATTCTGTCATGAATACACAACACAGAAAAAAATTCATTCCAGATATGTAATACAATTATAATGTGTATATGTCCTAACAAAAAGAAACTATTTTCTTTACTATTACTAAACCATTCCAACAATATTATAAGAATCTCAGAAGCTTACTCATTAGTTTCTAAATTATTTCTCTTTATTCACTCTAGAGTGCCATCTACTGTTAGCTTCAGATGATATACTGTTATAATATTCCCATCCTCAGATAATTCCCAACATTTGCTTTCATTAATGAGGACTGGAATTCAACACTAAAACTGATACACTTATGCTTCTAATAGCCACTTTTTACTCCTTTATACTACTTACGCTAATAGTCTAAAATTAAAAAAAAACCCTATGGTTTTGAAGCCAAATTGCATATACATATAAATTTAACATTAGATCAGTTTTTATATATTTTAGAGGCCTTGGTTTTAAGACAATTGTAGATCCTTCTACACATTGGCTAGAGGGGTAAATAATCAATGACAAAATCATGACTTTCATAAGATGTTTCAGTTATTTCCAAAATGGCTTCAGAGTAGGATGAAGAAAATTGCTCTTGGAAGCATAAAATTCAAGTTATAAGAGATATATGATATTGTTTCAATTAACCTTGATAGTCATGGACTCAAGAAGGCCTATAGTTGGCATAAAACTTTACTGTCTAAAATATCTATGTAAATGAGTTAACCTGGGTTTAAAACCTTGTTTTTTTTAAAATAAATTTTAGGCAATTAGCTTGTATAGTATAAAGAAGTAAATAGATGCATAAGTGCATTATTTTCACTGATTAAACATAAAACAAGAAATCAGTCTGTAAAGATTATAAGACCACCAGGACTACTTAATATCTCAAGCTTATAAAAGATAAATTTTTAGAGTAGAGTGAAGTAACTGCTTTTGAAATCATTACCATTTTCATTATAAATAAAAATTTAATTATAATGTATATATATATAAATTTAAAATGTGATTAAAGTTTTAATTTATTCATAAAAATGCAAATATTTTTAGATTTTCCTTGATAATTCTTTCAAATGTTATAAATATTTATAAAAATTAACATATTTATCTACACAAATTACTTTAAGCAGCATCACAATTTGTTTTAATTATTTAATATTTAAAATCTTAGCAAGTAATTGATAAAATCTTCTATTAAATGCTCTCACAATTGTTTATAACAATATTTAAAATTTTTCTTTATAATATCAAGGTAATAAAACTAGGATTATTTCCTGGATTTTGTTTTTTTTTTAATGAAAGCAACAAAATGTATTTATAAGTTTATTAGAATAATTTTCTAAACTCTTAAGTGTTATGAAGGTTTACAAAAATGATAGCATGAATTTTAAGTTTTTATGCTTTTCGGTGATTTAATGATTTAATGAAATAACAAAATAGAACTTAATGTATCAGTAATATGAGATAGAGTGGTGAGCGGTGGGTCATGTGAAAGTCTGTGCTCATATACCCTATATATTACATATATTGATACAGGTATATAATAAGCCTGTATTTCAGTTATTACATAGTAGAGATGTCTGCTCATCCCTTGTATATGTATGTATTAAATGGATTATGTCCTGTACATGAGGGGTCAACATGGATGTGACAAGAATCTCGGCCTCAGGGTGGCGTTTGAGCGTTCCATCATCAGATTTCCAATTGGATGGACGGTTGAAGAGTTGGAGTGTGGAGTGGATTGAAGCCTGTCCATTAAAATATGAAGATTGGCTACCTTAATATATATCTGAGAACTTATTGCATATATGTGTAGAGATGATAATCTGGACCAACTGATGATTGCTGGTTTAGCATGAAATATGTATATTGGTGATTATTTATCTTTTCAACATATATGTGTTCAAGTTTATCAGTAATATGAGATAGAGTGGTGAGCGGTGGGTCATGTGAAGTTTGTTCTCATATACTCTATATATTAATTTAAAAACCTAAATATAAATTATAAATAGTATAATTATAACTTACTATTTAATGAAAATTACCATTACAAAACACACTTGTTTGTGTTGTAATGAAGTGAATGTTTTCATCAATAATAAGTTATTATAGAAAATTCCTGTAATATTTATTGAAACAACAATAAAAAATCAAATCATTGAAAAGTAAAGATCCTATTTTCAGTGATGTAATGTTAAAATTGAAACTGCAATATGAAAAAGATACTTTAATATATTCACATATAAGGAAATAAAACAACGTTTAAATAAATCCAATAATAAATATTTTCTAACAAGGTTCCAATGAGAGGAGATGTATAATATAAAATAATAATAATTAATTATAAACACTTGTATAATTTTTCTTAACATATTTATTAAGAATAAGAATAATTATGGCTTTATTGGTGAATTCATAACAACTTTGAGTGTCAGAAGTGAGAAAACTGAGTGCAATCTGCGGACATCGAATTCCAGAATGTCACTCTGCCACAGCACTAAAACATTCAAGACTAATATTTTTATTAATATAGAAATATATTTCTTATTAAAGGGCCATGTAATACAGATACAATGCATCCACCTGTTATGCCTATGACCTGGGTTTAAATCCTGATCGACTAAAAATTATTTTCAAGAGTAAAGGGTCATGTGACGCATATACAATGCATCACCTGTTATGCCTAGAATTTGGGTTTGAATCCAGATCAACTAAAAATCTTTTTAAGAGGCTTAGAACTTGTCACTCTAATAGCTGAATCATAGCCAAATAACTAGCTATCCAAGACTGTTCAGCAAATAAGTACCTAATGGAAACTGCTCAAATTCTCACTTCCGGAAAAGCCTATTGAGTACTGACTTTTCATTCACTACTTCTCCATAAAAAGTAAAAGAAAAATCTTTGTAGCTTTTGAATTTATATAATGTTAATGATTATTCTATTCTTGCAATTTAAAGGATAATTTGCAGAGTGCACTTAATGTCTTGAATGCATTTGGTAATTAATATTCAAAAAGTTCAACTCCTCTATCTGCCAATAGAAAAAGAAAATTCTTCAAAATTTAGCTTATATAGTTATCAATTTGAGAATGGGAGCTAATTAAAATGTCTTGTTAGTTTTTTTAATAAAAAGGTAAACTTAGATATTAAGGTGTAACACAGTCTTCAATATTCACCTTCTTTTAAATGAGTTAAAGGAATAAATATTTCACTGCAGTGATACATCTACCACAACTGAATTAATCATATATGGAACTGATATTTTTACCCAATTTATTGTATAAAAATGAGACTTGGACATACCAATCAATGCAACAGAGACAGAAATAGTTTCATTTATTAAAAATGCTCACTAAAATTCTAAAATTATGATGGCAAGATACTAAGGTTAATTAATCAGTATGTTTTACAGCTTGCTGGATGTGAAAAATTGCTATTATAAAATTATACCTTCATTAAACAAGTGAAATAAATAACAGCAATAAATTTCCTAAAAAAAGTACTTTTTGATAAACTTGTGTTTATGCAGGAAAGGCAGATCCCACTTATATACTAAAGATTATCTCAAATACATTCTAAAGAAATGTAATTTTGGTTGCTTTCATCAGGAAGATAAGCTGAAAATAGAATACAATAAAGAACAACAATTAGTTGTATTAAAATCTTTTTAAAAAGTTTAGAATTTATATTATGGCATAACAAAATATCAAATAAATAAAATAAAGACCGAGAATATTCTTTATGTAAAGATATTTTGTTTGGAAGATTAGCTTTATATAATTTTAGTGAAACTCATCTCTAGAGTATTAATACATACAGTATTGCCATTCAGTACAAGCCAGAGTAATTGATGGATGCCAGAAGGCTTGTACACAAAATCTCCATCTAGTGCCTACTCATCCAATATCCCCAGACTAGTTTCTAGCTTGTGGCCTTCATCAGGGAGGAGCCTTTTCCTTCTGGCATCCATTAATTACTCTGGATAAGTAGGCACTAGATGGGGATTTTATGCCCAAGCCTTCTGGCATCCATTGATTACTCTGGCTTGCACTGAGTCGCAATGCTGTATGGGGAGTTTTGCCTGTTTGAATAATAGTTATAAGCAAGCATAAGTAAATGGTGATCATGTGATGTTTAGTGTATTAATCTTTGACTTTTTTCTCTTCTTAAAATTAGATTGTCTATTTATATTCATTGGTAAGTAGCTGCTGCTCAAAATGCTGATAAATTATTGTGAACAAATTTTATCGGCAGATATTCAACTTATCTCATAACATAAAGATATGAATTTTAAAAATCCCATCATTAGCTGAGGAAAAACCCAGCTATAACTACTATTAAGATGAAAATGATTTTAAAATTCAATTTTGCATTAGTTTGCAGATTATATATAAAAACACATTCAATTTCCAAATATTTTAGTATTATATCGGAATGTATAAATTTATATAGGCTTCATTAGGGAGAATCTCAGAACTATTAAAGAATATTGATCTAATCATAAATCTGATTATTAATAACATGAATATTGATTCATAATCTACTACATGAACAAAATTAATTAAAATATATTTGTAATAATGGCTAAATATAGATATGCTATTTATTTCTAAACATTTGTTACCATGATTTGAAATATAAAGAAATAACATTTAAAGCAAGTTATCAAATCTAAGCTGTTTTTTTAAAATAAATATATTCTTGGGTAAATAAAGAAATTCTTAAATACCCTTTACTCTATCTGAATTTTACATTCATATGTAAAATTTACATAAAAAATTATTAAAATAAAATCAGTTGATAAATAAAAACCAACAAAAGATAATCAGTAAATAAAAACTTAGAAAAGTGTAAAATTTTTTTTTTCTATTTTTATGAATATTAACTAACCATTTGTGTTTTTAATGACCAAGTTTTTAAAAGCTTTTTCAAATAACCACATTTCAATGCATTTTAAGATTATAAACAATCAGTAAATCAAAAACAGAGCTCTAAAATTGAAATGCCAAAATAGTATGTTAGAAGGGTTGCATACCTATTGACCATTTGTTAAAAAATAATATTTTAAATATTTTTAAAATAATTGCATCTTTTTAAATGATTATTTAGTTTTAAAAAAGGGGGGAAATCTAATAAAAGGAATAAATTATAGTTTTATAAGTAATTTTCATAAATAATATTTTTTATGATTTGATAAAGCATTCCATTATCACAAGGATTCTAATTATAAATAAATTTTTCTTTTTAATGGTAACAAACAAAATATTTTTTTGTTAAAACTATAAATATTGTTTTTCATAGCAAATGCGAAAGTCTTTGAAAAAAACCCCACAAATAACAATAAACATTACAAACATTAGAAATAAATTATATATTATATGATCACTATTTCTTATGCTAGCATATTACTGTTATTGAAGCAGGCAAAACTCTCCATACAGTAGTGCCATTCAGAACAGTAATATGCTAGCATAAGAAATAGTGATCATGTGATGTTTAGTGGTTTAACACCAATCCTTCCTAATAGGATAGTGGTGGCTATGGTTGTTAAAGAGCCAAAGATACCAAAATGTATGGGTGCATAATTGGGTTCAGATCCATATGATTATATAAGCTATTGAGCTTAGATTAAAAATATTATTGTGTTTTCAATTTTATTCTCATAGTTTTGTAGTTAAATAGAGATAAAAGGTGGCTGCTGGAGGGTTGCATTAGATCCTAAGATCTAGATGCAGTCCTCTCACATCCAAAGCTCCTCACTGACGAAGGCCACAAGCCAGAAACTAGTCTGGGGATATTGGTTGAGCAGGCACTAGATAGGGATTTTATGTACAAGCCTTCTGGGATCCATTGATTATTCTGGTTGGCACTGAGTGGCACTACTGTATGGAGAGTTTTGCCTGCTTTAAATTATATATTTTTAAAAAAATTATATACATTTTAATGTTAGAAACAATTCTAAACTTGTAACATATAGTCATGTTATTTCAATCATTTCCATTTAAATTTCTATAAGAAATATAAATACAGGGAAATTTTTACACTTAATTCCACAATTATTTACCATATGGATCTGTTTTGTTCTTACTAATATTAAATTTATTTTTTATTTGTGTGTTTTAAGTGGAAGGAGGAAAGATACAGAGAACATTTGTAGGATTGAGGCATTATAAAAATGTGTGCATTTCTGAACTGAAGATCAAAAACTATACATAATCAAGTTTTGATATTTTTTAGTTAATGGTCAATTTTATTATTTTTAGTATATATACATTATATTTGTAAATTTATAAAAAATTATGATATAATCTTATTTTTTATCTCCATAATTTTTAATTTATGAACTTCTGAAACATATGATACAAACATTTAAGAAAATGTTGAATAAATTTATAGTTAAAATAGAGAGAGAAAAAAGAAAATGAAGAATAAAGCCTTAATTTTTTTCATTTTTAAATCTTGGGTTAAGTCTTATACTCCTTCAGTCCTGATAGGCCATAAAGTTAAAATGGGTGTGGACATATATATATATATTAAAAAAACATTTCATTTTATTAAATACTTATAGGGACTCCCCCCTTCTGCACCAAAGTAATGTAAGAAGGAGAACCCATTATGAAAAAGATTTAAAAAGATTGGAACTTACATATTAGACCTGCTGTCTGTGTTCGCAATGGCAGAATGTCAAAGTTGTGACTTTTTAATATGGCATTCTGCCATTGCAAACACACACCCCTCTCCATTGGAGAAAGGTATGGCATTCTACTGTCACAAACATGGGCAGCAGGTCTAATATGTAATGTACCAAAAAATTAAATACACCTTTATCCCACATAGCAATCTCCCAAAGCTCATCACTAAACAAGAATAACATATGCAGAATAAGCATTTATAATGGTTGTTTATGGTGAAAAAATTGGACAGTTACTCCAGCTAAAAAATTACACTCTAAGTTGGGAATATTACATTAAAAAATAATTTATTGAGTATATATAAAAATTTTAAAAACCCTTAATGTACATTACATGCTTGTGTAAACTATGCTGTGTGTATTATGCATATATTCACTTAAAATATGTATGTATGATAATGCAACTTATATCTATATAAAAAGGGGGGAAAGCACATTTTAAAGTTGTTACTTCTTGTGATCCATTCACCTACCAATCATTGTTATCCAGCTTGATTTCAAAACTTAAAGATTTTCTTTGATTTTTTTCATGGTATATTAATAAGCAGAATCTCTAAAAAAATGTTTAATATCACTGGGAAAAAAATGTGTTTTCCCTGTCCAAAAAATATAGTAAAATAGAAAAAGTGAAACTAAATTAGCATTTAACAATTTTTTTGTGTTCTTCTGCACAACATTACTCTGAAAAAAAAAACCTATACTGAAGTTTCATTTTTTAAAAATTTATACTACAGTATTATATTATATTACTTATGTGAAATTTTTAAAATTAAAAGAAAAAAAACAATGTTTAATAACAAATCATTTGATTGACCATGAAAACTTGTTATGTATCATTAGTATAACAAGAGCCAAATAAACATATGATACATTACAAAAACTTGATCACAGTCAAGTTTAAAAAAAAATTTCAGTGTATTGAAAAAAGAAAAAAAAATCTAAAGCATTATGAATTTGCATATTGTAATTAGCATTTAAGGTTTTTGTTACAATGTGTACTGTGCTGATCTAAATAACCAAATATAATAGCTGTAGCAGATTTTTTTTGGCATGAATGTCACTATTTTATCAAGCGCAGTAACCATGTTTTTGCAATGACTTAGCAATTTGTCAAATAACATAATATGTTTTGATGGTAGAGTTGTGAGCTATTTAAGTAAAAATTGAAGGCATTAATCTTATTTGCTTTATTTATATTGCATTTTCATCATATACAATTCATTATTAAATTGCATAAAATCAACCTCACATTTTTTTCCAAAAATGCAATTCAAATACAATGGATAACAGTTTCAATTTGATTGAAATTAGCAATGTAAAGATTATAATCCAAAACTGATTGTCTGAAATCTTAGCTAATATTTATACTACACACAATTTAAAATTTAATATTGATAATATATATATATATATCCAAAAATTATTTTTAGTTTTATGCTGAATGAAATTTATATTTTTTTCTTGGTACTGCATTTTTTTTACATATGAGATAATGTCTCCATTGCTTTGGATATCTAAAAAGAATTAAGAGAGTTTAAAATCAAAAAATCACATTGTTATTTTTAAATTACAGTTAGTAATTTTTGATATTGATTGTATAAATCTGAAACTGTTTTATCCTTTTTGCTCCCTCATTTTTTTTATTGAAAATATTTTTGACTAATGACTGTAGCAGTTTCAATTTGACAGAAAAAATTTAAGTCAAAATTAATTGACTGAATATTTTAGCTAATATATATACTATACTTTATAATTTTATGCTGAATTAATTTGCTATTTTTACAGTAACTGCATTGATTTACATTCATGTACCAAATGAATCTTTTTATTTTTTTACTTTTGTTATCATTAACAATGAAAATCTTTACTGTGAATATATTATTAATGAAATACTAATTATCTCATAAAAATAATGAATAAAAATAAAATATTGTACATTTATTAATTATATTTTAAGCTTATAATTAAAATATTGAATGCAGCTCTATAACATTGTTTTTTTATGAATAAAATATATGCCATATAATTTCAGCATGAAAGTCATTTTTTGCTTTTGGATAAGATGACTTTAATAACTATTCTATGATGTCATCAGTGTTACAAAATAGGCACCAAAAAAAAAATTAAAAAAATTTTTTTTTTTTATTATTAGTGAATAATTGATTGTAAATCAAAATAGTGAACACAAATTGATGATGATCGCTATTGTGAATCCTCTCATAAAAGCCAAATGCAAAGCAGGGTAAAGATGCATAGAGTTCTTCAAAATGAGATTGCAATGTAATATATACATAGAAAAATAACAAACACACTTCTTGTACTTCAGACAAATTAGTTTTTTTTACTTTTAATAGACAATTTTTTTTAATCTTAATTAAATTTCAATTAATGACTAAATTTCCATAATTGTAAAAAATAAATATGTAAATTTATTTTATTAATACAGAATATTTCCTGAAGGTTATGTCATGATGTTAATTAAATATATCAAACTCAGACAAAATAATTAAATTTTACAAAGTCCACAATCTATATTTTAATTTGCCTTGGTTTTATTATTTTGTTTTTCATTAAAAAAAAAACTGTGCAATTTAATAAGAACTTTATGTTAAATACTGCTCAAGGCTAAATAATACAGTTATTTATAATAAAAAAAATTGAGGGGGGAGGGGAGAAACATCAATAGATAAAAGAAATGCCTATGGAATTTTAATAATAGTCTAAACATTATTTAAATATAATTAACTGTTAATATTGAAATAGTATATTAAATGTAATTGGATGCATATATAAATTAATACATATATTTTTTTCAATAAACCCATGTAAAACAAAATAATTTATATATACTAATTGTTACAGACATTCCACATAAAGACACCTTTAGGAAAATTAAGATAGCATTGTTTTGATTTTTCTGTTATCTAAGAAATTTCGTTTTTATTAATATATATAATTCAAAAATAATAACATGAATACAATTTTATTAAAATATATAAACATGTTGATGTAAATATTCAAAATTTTTAATTATGCTTCCAAAAGCACTTATATCTACCGTAAGCTTAAATAATCAATGGATATCATAAAGTAGTACTATAATATCTACATCTCAAGAATAGTTTCTAGCTTTTGCCATAATTAGTGAAGACTTATGATTCAAAGCTGAAACTAATGGACTTATGCATGTAACAGATATCTTTTACTTCTTTATACTATTCAAACTGATAGCTTAAATTAAATATATAGAATATGCTTACATGGTTATATAGAAATAACACCTGGTCAATTATATATTTTAATGACTTCAGTTTTGTGTCAATTGTGACATCATCTTGCCCTTTGACAAGAAGATTAAGATAAACAATAATATCACATGACTTTCATAACTTAATTTTGACATATGCTTTCGAGACAGTTCAGAAGGATGAAGAGAACTGCACTTGGAAACTTATGTTAAGAGAAATCTAAGAAAGCCATGTGATGCTTTTATTGATATTTAACGATTACTCAGTAGCATGAAATTGAAGTTTAGTCAAAAGTAAAAAAAAGTATATTTATAGTCAAGGCAGAATATTTCATTTATATATACCTGTTTCCATAGCAGATCTCTTTACCATACATTAAAATCACTTACATTATGTTTGGGTAATCAAGGGATAGCAAATGATATAGTGCTATAATATTCTCATCCCCAGACTGGTGCATGTCTTTTGCTTTTATCAGTGATGACTATAAAACTATAGTTTGGTGTCCATTGATTAGTGAGGCTCACAGTAGTTGATTCTAGGGAAGAATGAATAGATCTTAGATCTGTTTTTAAAAACATCTAAGTACACATGATAAAGCCATATGATATTGTTATGTTTATAGACATCACTAAAGCTAATAAGTTTCTCATTTTTGCTTTTTTAAAAATAAATTAAATTCATTACCCTGTGAGATTTAGTAAAGGACTCAGAAAGTAAAGATTCTTTGATCCAATTTTCAAATGAGTAAAGTAAAATCAAACCTTAGACCAATTAATACAAGACTATTAAATTAAATTTACTATTTGAGTGCTTGAATATCCACACTAAGAATACAAATATAATTATCAATTAATTCTTTTACTTTTCTAAAGATGCAGAAAAGACCACAAACTAGTCATTGGTGTAACTTTTTTTGCCTTTCTTGGCTTACAAAACTCTTTACAAAACTTTGCTTTAGAATATTTAAAAAAAATTTGCATTCATCAGAGTATAAAATGTCATATATTATAATCAAATTCTATTCTAACTTATGGTTAATGATGTTTAAAGCTTGGCACAGTAGATAAAAGGAAATTTCTTTGAAACTGGTCCTATGAATTTTAATATTGTAATAATTAGAATTTAGAATATTGTAATAGATAGTTCTTTATTGTATTAATTATGTAATTGATTATTAATATTGATAATACTATATTACTTTTTAATAACTTCTATACATACATTTGAATATTTACCTTAACTTAATCATTCCAGTATTATACTCAACAATGAATTCATTTTCTACTTATATCCATTTTATTGTCTTTATTTCTAGTTTGTCATCAAGCTTTTTGGTGTTTCATTGATTCTTCTTTATATATCATTCATTATCTTGAGAAATCAATGTTTGAAACTGACCCATAATATTGTTCTGCTAAAGAATTAATCTTATAAGGCATTTGTTATTAATTCAAAGGTTACCATTACCTGAAATGCAAATATTTTTATTGAAATAATTTTCAATGCCAATTGGAAATGATTTATATATTTAAAAGAAAATAAAATAAAATTAGGGGGGAAAGATATAAAGAAAAAATTTTATACTTTTTTTTCTCTTTTGCCCATTGTAAAAAAAATAATACAGCTTTTAAATAATTCACGACTGGCAAAGACTTTCTTAACAGCCATCATAGAGGAGTAGAAGAGAAAAAGCAGTACATATCAGGCTTCCCACTAGCTAAATAATGATAGTTTGAGCAAGTTCCCACCCTTATTTTACCCTCTGTCTAAAAATAGCAATATATTCATTTAAAATAGTAGCGAACTCTCCATACAGTAGTACCACCCAGAGCAAGCCACCATAAGGATTCTAGAAGGTTTGTGCATAAAATTCTTATTTAGTATCTACTCATCCAACATCCTTAGACTAGTTTCAGTTTATGGCTTTCATCAGTGAGGAGCCTTGAATATAAGAGCCCAGAAGGCAAATCTTAGAGATCAATGCAATTATCCAACAACTATCTTTTATCTATTTAGTTAACTATAAAGCTATGAGCCAAACATAGAAAATACAATAATGTTTACAATACAAGCTAATTCAGTTGCATTGGATCATAAGAGTAGGTGCTCTCAGATTTAACACTCCTCGCTGATAAAAATTGCAAGCTAGGTATTAGATAGGGATTTTATGCATGAATCTTTTAGCATCCATTAATTATAATGGCTTGTACTGAGTGGCACTCCTATATGGAGAGTTTGCTATTGTTATAACAGCTTGTGTAAGCATAGAAAATGGTGATCCTGTAATTTATTTATTTACTGATCAATATTAGATAATTAACTATGAAGTGACTACCTGAAAAAAATTTAAACCTATTTAAAAAATTTCCAAGTTTAAATGGATTAGATTCAAACCCAGGTAATTTATTTACATGCAGGACACATACCTTATTATTGCACATAAACCTCTGTATTTATCCACCAAGACTACATTTAAATTCTATAAAAAGCGTTGTTTTGCAATAGAAATAGCAATTTACATTCTCAAGGGGTTTTGACTCTTAGACTTATTCTCCCAGTGAAATAATGATTAATTAACTTCTTTCTAGGTAAGATTTATTATTAATATTGGAAAGATTATCTTCTGAAACTAATCTCATACCTTTAATGCAGCTTTTCATATTTTTTTCTAAGGTTCCATATTAGTGGATCAACATGCAGTATGTTAGGCATTAACTGAATAAATAATAAGTTGAACTTGTAATTTTTAATACCAATATCCAAATCATGCCTTATTAATAAAAATTGCTTAGCATAAACTTTTGATAAAAAAAATTAAAAGATTAACTTATTCACATTCATTGTAAATATTATTAATATTATTAGGTGTTTTTAAAGTGATAGTGACTTTTAGTAATTATATGAACAGCATCCGCCAGGTTGAGTTTTCAGAAAACTCAAAGCGGCAATCATTACTCATAGAAATTATCTTTTTTTTTTTTTTTTTAGATAGATGGGTTTCTCATTTAAACTCAGTTATTCCACTTTTTAAAAGTATCTTGTTAACTAGTCAAAAAGCAATTTAGTAATGTTAGTTTTATAGTCATTAGGGGAAAAAAAATTTAGTTAGTGGGGAAAAAATCACCACAAATTAGTATTTAACTATTCTTGTAATATGTTCTCTTTTCCCAATGTTTTACGAAGGATGTAGCAGAATTCTCTTACAGAGAGAGATTTAAGGGTGATTTAGTTTTCATTTATAATGAAATGATGTAATACAATAATTTTTAATACAAATTTCAGAATTTTCTATACATGAACTATATGCTCAAAAACCCATTAGCTGAGATAAGCATTCCTGCTCTTCACATTTTTTATATTCCCCAATAAGCTCATCTATATCTTACTCCTTACTATCAAATTATTTCTTTAACCCTGATTTCTTTTTTCCTCATTCTATTTTAATAAAAATTGTTATTATAGTTTCACATTCTCATATTCTCCAATTTCATTATAAAGACCTAAGGAAAAAATCATAAATCTCTATCTCTGTTACTTTTTCTTTTCAATTTCTCCCACTTTTCATAGAAATTATCCTGATTTTCTTTCAACATCTAATAGTACACAAAATAAGTGTTCAATGTTCAATATACTCTAGTTTGACTCCATCTAAACTGCATCTATAAATTAATTTATTATTCCATTTTTGTTTTCTTTCTCCAACATTTAAAACTTCTCTTCTTGTATTTAATAACAAAGTTCTTTCAGTATTATCATACATCTTTTCAGATCCTATATAATTTTGTTGTTATATAAGTTGAAACTATTTATTATTCATATTTATTTTCTACAAGTTTACTTTTTCTCTAATTAATTTATTTATTCTTTTTTCATATTCATAATTATAGGCCTGGAATTTATTCTTTTTACACATACCTCCTTTCTTATATAAATACACAAAAATAAATTGTTGATCTATTAATTAGAAATATTGTAAAATATTTCTTAACCAATGTCTTTGTTGCTCTTTTCACATTAACACTATTTTAATAATCTATTTTCAGGCCTGATTTTTTTTAAAAATTTATTTTTGATTTCTCTAATTAAAAATGAAATCTACTTCTTTTACTCCGAATAGACGACTCACTTGCTTATCACAGTTCACTATTCAATGCATATTTACCTATGTATGTGTGTGCGTGTGTTTTTTTTTTTTTTGTAATTTGTTAAAATATTTCTAATTTTCTTGGTCAATACAAAACACATTATTTCCAAATATAAAGCAGATATTATCATTCCTTTCCAAATAATTTCACATATCACATATTTATTATATGAAAAAACATAGCAAATTTTCAATCAGCTTTTGTTATATTAACTCTAATTCCTACCATCTCGATAATTACTTTTTCATTTATCAAACTATTTAAATACATATACTCCTCTAATACTTTAAACAATTTTATTATTTACTGTTCTTTTTTACAGAATTTAATTTTCATACCTTTTCCATGCTATCCAGACTTATTTGTAAAAAATACCATATGGATCCACAAAAAAAAAATGGAGCTGCCCCATTATATATTCTCTTGGTTCCAATTATAGGAATTCCCACTCCTATCCTAATCTTTATATATTAACTTCCAATTTTCTTTAAAATAAAATAAATAATAAAGGTCATAATGGATATCCTTGTTGCAATCCAATTTCACAATTGACTTCCACTGATTTTATATCTTTCTATGGGTACTTATAAAAATATCTCTTTTAAGACTCTTAATAACCCCTCTTAATAAATCTAAATCTATCTCTTATTTTTAAAGCTTTTCCACAATCTGTTTCTATCCACCCCCATTATAAAACTTTTCTTTGTTTAGAGGTTTATTTTTCTTATATGATATTTTAATCAAATGAGATACAATAAATAAGTTATCCATTATTTTTTTCTTGTAAAAAAAATCAATTCCAAATTTCTTCCAAAATTTCAATTTTTCACAGTTATGTCATAACTCTATTCATCATGAAATGGGCAAATAAATAATTTGTTAACTATGTAAGTTATTGCAATTGGTTTATAGCTAAGTTGAAAAATTAACCCCCCCTCCTTTATATATTCTCATTCTCACACCCCTTTTTCATCTGGAATCTTATTTTCAATTATAATTTTAAACTAAACAGTACATATTTTCCTAAGCCTATTACTATTTCAGCTGTTCTTGCTTTTCCTTTTTTCAATCTACTTATTTTCTATTTTTTCTCTATCCATCTTCTTGTAAATTAAGGCCTCTAAAAAGATCCATTTTTTTCTTTTATAAAAAATCCTATTCTCTCCACTTATTCATATATCTATCCATATATATATATTTATAAAATCAAGTTTTATATTAAAATTCTTAGGTATTCTTTCTTATAATATTTTTCAGGCATTTTTTACAAAAAATTATTTTCTGTCTTTACACCTTCCATCATTTTTTTCATCTCTATTATTTTTTAATATACAGTGAACTGCAAACTATCCTGTACTAAACTACACTATGTAAATAAACAAAAAAATATATAAACAAACAACAATGAAATCTACAAATTTATTAAATTTCATGACTCTTGGTAGGGTGTCAGCCATTTTTTTTCTCCGTAAATTTAATATTGTCAAATCTAACTTGTGAATTTGTTAAATCACATTTTGTTCATGATTTAAATACACTTCAGTACCAGAATTAAAAAGCACATGTAAGGAATTTTTTCACTGCATTTTTTTTCCAAAAAGTTTTATACATCATTATTAAAATGCTTTGTAGTGCAACGAGTGATAAATCCCAAAAAAAAAAAAAAGTCAAAGTTGTAAAGTAGTTTCATTAAATAAAAAAAAAGATTTATTAAAGCAAATTGAGATATTGGCCATCATTTTTTTTTTTAGGTTGGAAGGCGAACCCGCAACAACCATCTGCAACCAACTGCTTGCTTGCAAGGCTGCTGTGCTGACCTCTTTAAAAAAATAAGTCAACGATTTGCTTGAGCCCCAGAAGCAGCTAAAGTTATAAAGTAAGACAATTTTTTTTGATTAAAAAAAAAAAAAAGCTTCCTATGATTAAATTCTATAATCATAAGAACATAATGGTTAATGGTCTTGTATTTCATCAGAAAACTTTTATGTCTCTATGAAGAATTTAGCTGAGAATATGAAGCATACAAGTTATTCATTTGCAAATACAGGATGATTGTATGAGACCCTAAAACACAGTCTTAAAAATATTAAAATAACCAGTAAAATTGCATTCACCAATAATGAAGCTGCCACAGAATTTAAAAAAAAGTTTTTGACAAAACAATGTCATGAACAAGTATTTAATTGCGTTGAAACACACACAGTACTGTAAATATATATGTAAATGTTCTTTCTCAATTTATTATTAATAATATTGTTGTTGTTTTTTAATTTTTTTGTTTATATTATATGCTTACTATACCCATAAAGCATCTGTTATATATACACATGTTAAATAGTAGTGTTATTATATGCTTTCAGTACAATAAACAATACTTATTGTATTAAAATCAAGATTTTTGAACAAAGTGTGAGTTATTATACACTATATATGTTTTACATGAGGGGGTTTGGAAAAAAATATATAGCACAGTTCATGGCTCCACTTATTTACATTCTTAAATATTAACATATCTTTTCTTTTCTTAACTACCTCTGACATTTCATCTTCACTCTTATATATAATATTTAAATACAAGTATATTGTCTATATTGAACCAAATATAATTAGAAGGGATCTGAACTCAGACTTTAAAGCTCCCTACAGTTATCCAACCATCTTATTCAGCTGATACACATGACAACATACATGTGAAAAAGATAAAAAATCTTCAATATACATATTTCATGCTGAACCAGCACTCATAAATTGTTTCACATCATCATCTCCCACACACATATATAACCAGTGCATAATTTATATTAAGGTAGAAAATCTTCAAACTATAATAGACAGGGTTCAATCTCCATCCACCAACCATTCAGCTATCCATATCATTGAAAATCTGATATGGATAGCTAAACAGTTGGAGAGTGGAGAAGATTGAAGACTGTCCATTAAAGATATTTTAATATAAAGTGAGTACTGATCATATATGTGTGGGGGAAATAATAATCTGGAACAACTGATAAATGCTCATTCAGCATAAAATATGTATATTGGAGATCATTTATCTTTTTACATATATGTGGTCATGGGTATCAGTTGTATAAGATGGAATGGATAGCTGTAGGGAGCTTGAAAGTCTGAATTCAAATCCCTTTTAATTATATTAAGTTCAGTGTAGATAACATGCTTGTATTAAACATTACATATTTAGTCTGTATTCTGCCCATCCCTTTTCTATGAACACCTGGGTCTCGTTTTACGCGATAGATAGGTTCCTCAGAAAACATGCGCAAACGAAATTGCACAAAAATAGATGTAACTTACCTTGAAAAGGGGGGGATATGGACTGTGATTTTTCAAAAATCACATAAAAACAAAGTACCAATGTAAAATTACTTTAAAATTCATGCAAAAAAAAATAAGGAAATAAAATACGACTAATAAAAAATTTCAAATTTGAAAAAAATTGATACAAGACAAACTGTTTTTAACTATAATATTTAATTTTATTCAAAAAAAATATATTTTTATGCATAATTTACAGTAATTTACATTTTTTTATACACGTTTTAATTATTATCACCATTTGCTGATAAACAGGTTTGTTTGCAAACTGGTAAAAAATCAGATTCTTCACAAGAGGAAATACAACTAGTGCCAATGTCACTCTCACGTTGTGTTAATGGTTTTCTGGTGACAATGTAATTAGTAATTAATCTAACAACTAAAAATTAAATTTTTATTTTTGTCTTTAATTTTTTAATTTTCAATTTTAATTGTGCCCACTGCTATTACCCACCTTTTAAAAATAAACTTGCAGACACTAAATGATTAATAATTGATTACATTCTTTTTTAAAAAGCAAAAACAGAATGTGATTTAAAATGCAAAATTAACACGCACAATGTTTGAACAAATTTACATTACAATCTTGTAAAATTTAATGTGTGTATACATAAAATGTGGAAATCATGATTTTAATTTCATTATTGCATAAAATCTTACTATTATAAAGCACTGAAAATATTGAAATTAATAAGATGAAAGTCGAATTCCAATAATGTGCTATTACTTTCAATATACACAAAATTTATTATTTAAAGTAATAGCGCATTATCGGAGTTCGACTTCCGGAGAAACGTGAATTGCGTAACTTCAAAATCGTGTTAAATAAATCTGCGTAAAAAGAGACCCAGGTGTATTTAAAATGGACATATTAAGGTCCTATAGGTGAGAGATCAGTGTGATTTAAAATCAACTTGGGTACAACAATAAGATTAGCATCAATAAGGGATTTAAGTTTTCATCATCAGATTTTCAATGATATGGATGGGTGAATGTTGGAGAATAGAGAAAATTGAAGCCTGTTCATTAAAATTTGAAAATTTGCTATCTTAATATAAACTGAGCACAGATTATATATGTGTGTGTAGGAGATGATAATCTGGCCCCACTAATGATTTATCCTTTTCACATGTATGTGGTCATGAGTATCAGTTGTATAAGATTGAATAGATAACTGTAGGCAGCTTGCAAGTCTGGGCTCAAATCCCTTATATATATATATATATATATATATCCTTTCTTTAGCTTAATATATATATATATAGTAATAGTAACAAGTCAGATGTCACATGACTATATATATATATATATATATATATATATATATATATATATATATATATATATATATATATATATATATATATATATATATATATATATCCTTTCTTTAGCTTATGGATGATAAAATTTATTACAAATTAACTTGTCTAATATTTTATCCCCTCTTGTTAATAAATATAATCTTGTCTGTTATTTTATTCCCTCTTCTTAATAAATATAACTCATTTCTTGCAAATAAATGTGTAGTTTAATGAATATATTCAACATATCTAAAAGTATCTATTATTCTTACACAAATTTTTAAGCCTCAAATTGACTATAACCTATCAAACCTTGATAATAATATCATCACCCCTACTAATCCATTCCCTAGCTTCAAATCACATCCTCAAAATATCTTATTGTTTCTTTAGTGCCCCTATTTAAACATTATCTAAAATCTCAGTTCCTTATAGATACACCTTTACTTTCTTCTTTCTATCCTTTCTAGCTAACATATTTTCACAATCTTTAACTATAGAATCATTCAATAAAAACATTCTCCCTACTTTTACTTACTTACTACACGTACAGTCCTTTTCTGTAATGTATCTTTTTTTCCTAGTAGAAAATATGCACATAATCATAATAGTTTGTTGATATCATCTTTCTTGTATTCAAACATTATACTAATATAATTGTACGTAATAGTTATTGCTGAACTATGAATAAAAATATATTATTTATAAGCTTTATTGGACACAAACTACAAAAAAATACTGATGCCTTTCAACTGTAATATTGGAGAAGACTTTTAAAAATACTATAGCTATCAAAAAGCAAATAGATACTTAATCATAAACAAATCAATACTGAATCAGTTAGACATGCATTTTGGAACATAAAGACATGGTTGAATTTTTCTAATTTGGTCACATCATGAGGTGATCCAATTCATCAGGAGTAGATAATATTGGCAAAAATTGGTGTTAGGAAAAAAAGATAATGAATTGGATGGATTTCATCCATGACAATAATAAACATGACTTTGAGTAGTCTGAAAAACCAACTGATATTAAAACATTCTAAAAAAATGATTTTCATATCATTGCAGAAGTTGAAGTAAAATTGCAGTAGTTGGAGTAAAATGAAAACACTTGATGATATAGACAGAATACTTTTAATGTGAATTCCTATTCAAAAACCTAGAATTTCAAAGGTCATCTTTAACTATTTGTAATAAATTAATTAATTTGTTTATATATTTGTAAACAAAATTAAATAGAAAAAAGCTTTCAGTAAATAAATATAAATTTATAATTAACTGTAATAAGATGCCTCTTTTTTTTCTATTAGCAGAGTTTGGGTTCAAACCTGAAAATTCATAATCTGCAAAGTTATGGAATCATGAAATTCAGATTAATGGTGTTTTTCCTATGGTAATAATCTTTAAAAATATATATTTTATTCAGATTTTAATAAGTCGTTATCACATACTCTTAAAATGTTTTATTTAACAAGATATATCCCTAATATATAATTCAAATTATAAAAATGTCACTAAGGAGTGAAAAAATGAAAGCTGTCTAGGTTTTTTTATTGTAATTATTTGTGCATAGCATTATTAATAGCTCTATTATTATATCTAAAAACATTTACAATAAAATATAAAGTATAATCAATAATTAGCTTTCTTAAATTCTTAAGGCAATTTCTGTTTATTATTATATTGTACATGCTAGAACATATGTAAGGGGAAAAAATCAATAAGGTTAGATAGAAAATGTTTTTATATAAATGTTCTGATACAGTTTATATAAAAGAAAAATAAAATACGTGTCAGTGGAAATAACTAGAAATAGAAAATATCAATATCTAAAAATGTATTTTTTTCCAAAAAAACCCACATGCTATCATGAACATAAAAGGCTGAGCAGAATAAACTTGAAAATGAATATTCATAGAAACTTTGAGTTTATTCTATATGTTTGACTGAATAGAAATAGATAGTGTTATCTAGATTAAATTTAAAAAACCTGTATTTCATATAACCCACTGTGAAGCAAAGGTTATTCCAACATCACATCGTAGAGTAACAGAAAAGGAGGAGTATTATTAGATATGTCAGTTGCTAAATGTTGAAAGTATGGGCAATTTTCTATCCTAAACCCTCCAAAGTCATCTGAGCCCAAATTCAAACCATGGTCATAGACATAAAATGGATGCATTACCATTGTATCAACAAGTCCTTCAATAATATTACATGTTACACTAATTCTTAATCAAATCTTACTTTATTCCACTTAATATCTTTTCATCCATTCTCTTTCTTTTAATCTTAATTTTTTTTTAAAAAAATCAAAATGTTTTTCTTTGGCCATTTATATAATCTTATAAAATAATACAACTGTCGGCCTATTCTCTTACACAGAGAGAGATTAATTAATAACATTAAATGTAAATTAAAAATACTTTTCCCATAACATTGATACACTTGAACACATATATGTCGAAAATGTAAATAATCACCAATGTATGTATTTCATGCAAAACCAGCAATCATCATTTGGTCCTGCTATAAGTGCTCAGATATATATTAAGATAGTCAATCTTCATACTTTAATGGACAGACTCCAATCTACTCCACACTCTAACTCTTCAACCATCCATCCAATGGAAAATTTGATGATGGAATGCTCAAAGGCCATTTTGAGGCCAAAATGCTTGTCACACCCATGTTGACCTAAGGTCAGTTCTATGGAATAGAGTGGTGGGTCATGTGAAAGTCTGTGCTCATATACCCTATATATTACATATATAGACAAAGGTATATAATAAACCTGTGTTTCAGTTATAAACACTTTTATAAAAAGATTTATTGCATTCAAGACTTTTAAGAAAAAAAAAATTCAATATAATGAAAAAATTAGACATATAAATTATTCCCAAACTTTTTCTACTCTTATTACTTGCTTGTATTAAATCTTAAAAGACTATACTTTTTATAATGAACTTTTCACAATATTTTGTTTAAATTATGACAGTTTTGACTGATTAGCAGTTTTCTTCAGATATTTGAAATATCTTTCATGTTTTTTCAAACTTAAATAGATGAAAGAAATTTCAAATATCTGAAGAAGATTGCCAGCCAGTCGAAAACATCATAACTTAAATAAAGTATGGTGAAAAATGCATTATGAGAAGTTTGGGTTTTATGTAAAGAACATAAAAATACCTGGTTAGTTTTTTTGAAAAACTGAAAGAATGAAATATATGTCAGAATATAATATAATCTATATTAATTCTCTGAACTATATGTGTAAAATATTAAAATATTAAAAGTTCTCAATTAAAAAAAAATATGTTAAAATTTATTGTGTTTCAAATAATGATATTTGCCTTAAAGTAAATGAATCAAAGTTATCATCTTCTTAAGTTTATTCATTAATAATTAATTATTATTAATATTTATATCTAAATTTGGCCTCATCATTCTTTCTCTCCTATTCTTTTACCTATTATCTATTGATTCTCAAAGTAGTATAGTACCTGTCCATTGTGAACCTATTATAACATGATCTTCTCTTTGCAATAATAGTAAAAAGATTATGGGTTGTGAAACTGTACTTCTTTTCTTTAATAAGAAAGTCAGCAATTTTAACTCCTTCTTTCTTTGTTTTCAAACGTTTTATTCTGTAATTTTCTACAAATGTCTCTTTTTTCTTTAGAATTAGACTGATTATATTTGTTTATGAAAGACTGCAAATAATAATGATAATGTCATCACCCACTGCAGGAAAAAACTTCTCCATTAGTAGAAAATAATAACTCATCATTTTGGATGATGAGAATTTGAACATTTCTTTATCTTATTTTGCCTTCTAGCTAAGAATTGTAAGGTACCCATTTATATACAGTTGAAAATAATTTATTCAAAAATGTACATATATATATATGTTCAAATTTTATTCTTATCTCAGTACATCTTTTACTATTGTGCACCAACTTCTCTCACTCTGAATGCATTTTTGAAACACCCAGTTCACTTTTTTTAAGTGAGTAAGACGTATATAGGTCATATTGCAATTTTAACTTCATGCATATATATATATATATGAATATTTTTATGGGTTATAGATATAATTGATATATTCTGCAGGTTCATTCGTGTATGATTTTGATTATAAATAAAGTGAGATTTCAGTTTGATGACATACACAATCTACTGGGTGATGAATAAAATATTATAATATTTATTATTATAAATATTAATTCTTATTAAGCGCAATGTCAGCACGTAATACTTATATAAAGCTAAAGCTTTAGTACATGCGCCTTGAGTGCTTAATTTTAGCAAGAGAGACCTCTACAAATCATAACACGAGATTCGACTTTATAAAGATAAGAGGGACCCCCTCTTAATTCTAACCTATTTTTCTTAAGTATATAGGCAAATCTAAAGCATTTTGATTTGGGAGCATGAAGCTAATAAATTCTTCACTGATTAAGTCCACTATTTCTATTAAACATTAACATTCGTGAAATCTTTCGATTTACAACGAATCAATATTCAGATATTAAATTTAGAAATATTTTGAATCAATTTAAAGATATAAATATTAATTCTTATTAAGCGCAATGTCAGCGCGTAATAGTTATATAAAGCTAAAGCTTTAGTACATGCGCCTTGAGTGCTTAATAGAAATAGTGGACTTAATCAGTGAAGAATTTATTAGCTTCATGCTCCCAAATCAAAATGCTTTAGATTTGCGTATATAATTAAGAAAAATAGGTTAGAGATAAGAGAGGGGTCCCTCTTATCTTTATAAAATCGAATCTCGTGTTATGATTTGTAGAGGTCTCTCTTGCTAAAATTAAGCACTAAAGGCGCATGTACTAAAGCTTTAGCTTTATATAAATATTTATTATTATAAAATAATACTATATTATTAAAAATATATTATTAAAATATAATCTTTATAATATAATCACCACTCAGTTGATGGATTGTGAGATCAAGCCAAAACAATGACATATTTATAATCAAAATCATTCAAGGATGGACCAGCAAAATATATATTATATATATAAAACAAATACACCTATTTAAAATAAAATATTAGCCAATATCAAACTAAAAATTCACCACCAATGATTTCCCTGCAAAGGCATTTTACTTTGTTATTATTGACTAAAATTTCGTATTTTATATTTATGTATATATAGGGTTTCTGATAAAGGCAGAGACAACTATCAAGATGGTAAATTATAATGCCTGAAGTCCCAAATAGTTTTAATCATCTGGAGAAATAATCCATCACTACTTGCCAGGCCCTGACATAATTTATTCTAACATCATATAATTATATACTATTATATTTTGCAAATATAATATTTTGATGATAATTAATATTATATATATGTTGTAAATTATGACATAGATATAGAAAAAAACATTAAATATTTTTCACTATGCTTTATCTTTATGGCATAATAAATATTATAATTACAAAAATTGTATTTTTTATGCCATTTGCAGTATCAAACCTTACACATATATATCAAAATATATAATTAAAAAGGACTTGAACTCAGACTTTCAAGCTCTTTGAAGCTATGCATGCAATCTTATTCAACTGATACACATGACCACATATATGTGAAAAAGATAAACACCCCCAATATATGGAACAGTTGTTTCAGATCATGATCTCCCATATATATATATATATACACACACACACAATCAATGCTCAGTTTATATTAAGATAGAAAATCTTCAAACTTTAACGGACAAACTTCAATCTTCTCCACTCTCCAACTCATCAGCTATTCATATAATAAAAAATCCAATGATGAAACACTCAAAGCTCTTGATCTTTTATCATTGGAATTTCAATGATATGGATGGTTGAAGAGTTGGAGTGTGGAGAAGATTGAAGCTTGTCCTTAAGATTTGAAGATTTGCTAACTTATTATAAACTGAACACTGATTGTACATATGCATGGGAGATGTGATCTGTTCCAACTGGAGTACTGATTCAGCATGAAATATGTATATTGAAGATCTTTTTTTTTCACATATATGTGGTCATATGCATCAGTCATATAAGTTTGAGTACATAGCTGTAAAGAGATTGAAAGTCTGAGTTCAAATCTTAATTACATTAAATTTAGTATAGACAATATAACTTATTTGAATATTATATATATAACGATAGAATAATAGAATGCTAGGAAGTATGTAACAATATTAGATAGCTTCCAAATATTGTCAGTATAAATAATTGAACTACTCTCTAGTCCTCATAAATTCAAAATAATGTTTTTATAGAGAAAAAAAAGTCCACTTCTACCTGTATGTTTAGAATATTATATGAAAAGCTTGAATCACAACCAGAGAAGCAAATATATATCAGCCATGATATTTAAGGCAATTTATATCTGATTCAACTGATATAAAGCAAAGCTATTTCTACCTATTTTAAAACATTTCAAATAAATTATCTTGTATCAAATTTTTAATGATAGATTAATATAATGCTAGAAAAATATGTAACAACAGGGGAGATACTCTCTAAACACTAACAATATAACAAATTGAATTGCTCGTTAGTTGACATAAATTTGATAAACTTTTTATATAGTGTAATGATCAGCTGATACATATTTAAATTATTTACATTTATTTAAATGATTTGGATGCCACCTAACCATAAGTATCAGAAAATAGACTATAATATATAAATAGTTACATAGATAGTTTTTGGGCAAATGCATATTTTTTTATACTATGTATTCTAAAAGGTAATTGTAAAATTTAAAAAGTTATTACAATTCTTTATAGTAAAATAAAATTAACTACTACTAATATCAAGTTGCTATGGAAACCAATGGGAAATAAACTTTGATCATCAGCTTTAAATAAAAGATAGGAATCATTATCTTTTTTGTTGTGCCACTTATAGGATCGAAGTCAAAAGAATTTAATGACTGTTACAAGTTGAAAATGCAGTTTCAGGGGTGAAACTTTAGAGTGCCTCACCCTCTAATAATTTAAGTAGTGTGGCTGATTATGGAACTGTAAACAAAGAACTGTCTTGCTGGTCTATTAATTACTTTTAGATGCTAAAAATGTGCACCACTTGATATAAGGTAATTTGCCCTCTAATAAATCATCAAATGGAAATATTCTTCTATGACTTGATTTATAAAGCTGCATAATTTTGATACTTTCAATAGTAGGAAAAACTCCATGGGAATAAACTATTATTGAAACAAACCATGAGAAGTTAAAATATTAAAAATTGATTCTGATGGCCATATATCTATATTCAAAAGTTAATGAAATGTGATCTCACTGAAACATAAATGAACTTAATATAAACTTTTTTATATGAATTATTATGAATCAACAAACATATTTCCTATCATGTGTGCTCTCCATGCAAATATTTAGATGCACTTATGTAAATACGATTATTCTTATTCTATTCCCTAATTACAATTACTGTTATTGATAATAATTTTTGGTTCTTGTTATTTCTCAGCTGAATTATGAGTAGATTATTTTGCTTTATCTTTTAATAATATTATTAATGTGGAGAGAATAACAATCATGAAATATGATTGGATCAGGTTTGTCTTTTATGTGTATCTAATCTGGTCCCTATATGTGACTATTGCAAATTAATTACTAAAAATAAGACTTGTGCAGTCACTCCACTATGTATATGGTTGCCAGTTAAATATTCATAATTCCTTAAAACAGGCAAAACTAACTATTCGTATTGCCACACACAGCAAGCTAGAGTAATCAATGGATTCCAGAAGGTGTGTGCATAAAATCCCCATCTAGTGCCTACTCATCCAATATCCCAGACTAGTTTCTGGCTTGTGGCCTTCGTCAGTGAGGAGCCTTGGATCTGAGAGCACTGCATCTAGATCTTAAAACAGTTATAAGCAAGCATAAGAAGTGCTGGTCATGGGATGTTTATTGGCTTATTCATAATTCCCTTAGACTAAAATTTAATTCATGAATATCATATGCTTATTATTATATTTTTATTTCAAATTTAGTATTTATATATGTTAAAAGGGTAATTGCTATTACAATATATATATATATATAAGATTTGAAACATTTTCTTTAATATGATGACAACAACTACACAGCCACTATTTGCAATACTTGACTAGATCAAATAGAACATAAATTAGCCCCAATGAAATGAACACGGGTGTAGGCTGGCAGACAATAATACATATGAAGGAGTTAATACAGTATTTCAACAAATGACAACAATAGTCTATTATAAGATATTATAATCATTAAACAAAATATAATGTACTTTTTCTCAAATAAGCCACTTTTTCAATTTTTTTAAACTCACACACATGGTAAAAAGTAACAGTTATTTATAAAGTGTCCAAGATTTATTTTGATTAATTTTAAACATTAATACAACTTATTTTTTTTTATGATTGCACATACTTGCCAAAGTGTAATTCTCTGCCTTTAAGATATCCTCGATATAATCATATGTATGGTCAACCTTCACAAATATAATACACTTATTTATATCATAAGTTTCATAGCATAATCACACACATATATCTAATATCAACGGACCTTTCTTACTATGATAACTCTAAGGAATGATTAATGAAGTTCCAAACCCCAATTTAACAATAACATTAATTATGTGAGGTGTTTTTTTAAATATGGCCTCAATTTAATAATAATATTCCTTAATTAACTGATGTAGTTCTTTAGATCTGACCCCCAAAATTTATAGAACAAAATTATGAATAATTCCACCATAAATTTATTGCTGTAGACTAACAATTTAACTATGACCTAACAATTGCATGTACATAATAAGTTCTATCATATATAAAATCTAATTCATGACAGTCAATATGAGATTCATTTATGTACAAAGGGACTTGATCAAATTTCAAAACAAACTTTTTATTTAAATACTAATAATAAATTTTAGTTCATTATTTTAACACCTTGACATTTGACTTTTTTTATGTGCATGCACTATCCTGATTATTTTACACCATTTGCTGGCAATTTTATATCAATGAAAACTTTTTTCTTAAAAAAATGTTAACATCTCATAACATATATATAGTGATAACAAAATGAAACATTTTTTATATACAAATCTCTTTTTTAAAAAAATCAGTTGCTTTAAAACTCAGCTAACTTTTTTTAAAACTTTTGCTTCTTGTTTTAATCAATCAGTAATGTAAAATATAACTAGTTAGAATTAAATACACATTAAAACAAAACAACTTTAAATGGTTAGTACATAGGGATAAGAATCTAAACAGTTTTTTTAACTTATGAAACAAAAGTTCTGAAGCTGGACCTCTCTATAATTGACTGTGGGGTTTTATTGTCAATTTAACATTTCTCCCACTTATGGCATGTTTTAACTGATTCCATTTATAAGTTGCCATATTATTCTTTGACAATCTCCCATCATTGAAATTTTAAATTTAAGTATTGTTTTTTCATTTCACCGTATTTTCTGGCACATAGGGTACACTTTTTCACCTTAAAAATATGTCTAAAATATGGAGTATGTTTTATGTAGCAGTAATAAAAATTATGAGTTGAAATTTCAGTCAGTCTAAAACTTCTGGTTTATATTAATATACATAAATAATATTCTATTGTTTTTCAAAACAAAAAAAATGTTTACAAATACAAATGTATATCAGCAAGTAAGCTATATACAGTTACACAACATAGTCACACTAATATATATACACATTCTCATAATCATATCAATATCAGAGAAAAACATTCAAAATAACTTAATATTCTCATAATTTTTTTTTTAATTTAAAATTAAATAGTTAAAATATATAAAAAAGTTATCACAAAAATATAAATCTATCTACAAGATAAATAACATACAGCTAAGAAAAAAAGACAAATTTCAAAATGTTTAGCTTTGGAGATGAATTTCTGGGTTTTGAGAATGAAATTAAAAGGTACTTAACTATAGTGTTCCCTAATTACATTTTTATAGACATAAATAACTATAAAATTAGATAGTAAATCATTATGGAAATTCATAAAAAAATGTAGAAAATTATTTTTTCTTTAAAATAAGTATAAAAAAGGAAGTGCATCTTATACTGCATGATGTCCTATATGCCAATAAATACAGAAATTAGAAATTATTTCAAATTTATAGCTTGATCAGATCTGAGATTCAGGGTAGATTTCTACAATTGGCAGTTTTTCCTTATTTCTACTCAGTCATCACAATGAAAATCCATTGCAGCTTGAATAAAGTAAGACTCCAGACTAACTAATTTCAAGAAAAACTGACCATAGGCAGCTTTTGACATCTTATTTTTAATACCATTGTATCTTGTTTTTCACATTTTGATCTTATTTTAACACTTTTAGTAATATCATATTTTTAGTACCTTATGACCTGATTTTATTATAATTACAGGAATTTTAGAAGTACTTTCATTATTTAATTGATTGAACTTGTAAAACAATGTAGTTATTAAATTGCTTGAATTTTTCTTTGTTTTCAAACAGACAATCTTTTTTTTATTAATTTATATTTAATTTAATTATTCAGAATCTTGTTCTTAGCTGAGTTGTTTTGCAATAATTTTAAAATAATTTACAAGTTCTTTTATATAATTAGAAGGAATCTGAACTCAGATTTTTAAGCTTTCTACAGCTATCCACTCCATCTTATACAACTGATAAACACAACCATATTACATGTGAAAAAAATAAACAATCTCTAATATACATATTTTATGCTGAACTATATCACTCATCTGTTGATTCAGATCATCATACATGTAAACATTTTTTTTACAAACCTATGACATTATTTTAAAATGAGGCACTCAATAATTTATTCTAATATGTGCATATTATTTATTTTATTTTAAACCATTTGTTTTATTTTATATAATAATATTCAAAAACTTCTCTGAAAACCTTCTCACAATCATGAGGAAGACCACATGGCTGATGCTGAAATCAATGACATTATTCTTTCAATGTGAATATACATATAAAAATTGCATAAAACTAAAGTTGAATAATAATTTAGTTTAAGAACATAAAAAAAAAAGAACAGAAATACTTTTAATTTGACAGCAAATTAAATTTATTTCTTTGTTGTTTCATTTAAAAGCTTACTTTAAAAAAAAAAAGATATTGATTTTAAACGTTATAAAATTGTTTTACAGAATATTCATTATCTTGAATATTATAATCCTATTAGAAATATAATATTTTAAATAATATACATTTATTTTTTATTTTAAAATATAATATGGCTTTCCTAAAAAAATTTTTTAAGTATGATAATTCTCTTTAAATATTATCATTCAACAAATATGTGTTTTGTATTTGTGCGTGTGCAAATAGGTTTGTGTAAAATTTTATAGAATGGATCCTATCTCTAATTATTTTAATGTAATTATTATTTTAATTTCTTTTAAAATTATTTACAAATGTTTAATTAATTGTATTAATAGAAAAATTATTGAAATATAAATAATTAATAAAATATAGCTGTGTTAGAAAATAATACGATAAAGTAACTTTTGGTCCATCCTATAAGCATGAGGGTGTGCAGCTATATGCATTCATAAATTTAAAAAAGTTTTAATTTGCTTAATGGTACATTTCAATTAATAGTAGTGGCTCAGATGACATTATATTATTTTGAAGGGTTACTATATATAAAAAAGAGACAAGATAGACTTATAGGGATGAAGGGGGAACAAGTTGCTATATACTTAATTTTTTACCTTTATAGTTTAATGAATTTCTTTTTTTTTTTTGTTTCATTTAACTGACAATGACGAATAGGATAATAATTATTCAATAATTATTCTAAATGAATGGCACAATTAAAAATAATTTGACAAATCGTTTTTAAAAATGATTAATAATTAAAAAGAAAGAAAATTTCTTTTAGTGAAATCAAATAATTAATGCAAATTTTATTAAGAATGAAAATATTTTGTGAATTAAATTTTCATAATTACTAAAACTGTTAAAATGTCAATCACAAGCACATGGCAAACCTTTTGTGAAAATTACCAGCCGCAAAATTTTTAAATCTCCTATTCAAAATCACTTTTTTTTCTAATTTATTTAATAAAAAAAAAAAAGAATTTCTAAAAATAAAATTAACATCTCAAATTATAAATTGTTACAGATAGGGGTGAAGAAACAAAATATAATGTAATAAAATGAATAAAGGTCTTATTCATTTCACTAACAGTCATGTGGACTTTCACATGGTATTAAGCTGTTTTTCAATTGTTATAAGGTAGCTAATAAATATAGCAGTAGTCAAGCGTTGGTGGTCGAGTGGTCAGCACAGATGCCTTACAAGCAGTTGTCGCGGGTTCGCTTTCCGGCCGATGCTTTGACATATGGAAAAAAAAAATATTGTAGTACAAAAATTGTAAGGAAAATTATATAAAATAGAAAAAATATTTTAAAATAGAGTATTAAAAGTAATGATAATAAATAATGTTTAAATGTTAGAATAATTTATTAAAAGTCATATTTTATAATGACTATAAATAATATAAAAGTTTATTATAAAAGGATTCAAACTTAAGAGAAACTAATAAATTATATAAACTATATTAAAACTGTTTCCCTTATCAAAGATTAAAAAAATGTGTGACTAAAATTATGTTGTCAGAACTGTATTGGAAAACAAATATATTTTAAAAGTTTAATTAAGCAATCTATATTTTGATAAATAATTAAATTAAAAATAAGGTAATAAAAAGATTGAGTCTGTTTTGAGAGATTTAAAAACAAGGGAAAAAATTAAACAATTTAATAATTAAAATGTTTTAGATATTCAGTCCATAAAATAATGATGTTTTGAAAATTTACTTAATTAAAATAAAATGTCATAAAACTGTTGAAAATAAGATATTATCAAAGGTGTTATAAACAAAAGGTCAATATATATATATATATAATCAGTTCGTCTTAAATTAGTCAGGCTTGATTCTTGTTTTATTTGAATTGCATTGAACTGTCATTAGGATGACTAACTAGAAAAGATGAAAAACCATCAACTACCTGAAATCTAACCTGCACCATTTGTGAAACAGACAAAGCTATTTAGAAAAAAATCTCTGCTCAAAATAAAGAAAAAAATGCTTAAGCCTTAAATTTCAAAAACAGAAGATTGGTAAAAGATATTACAGCAATTTTTTTAAAAAGCAATGTGATTATAAACAGAATCAATTAATGCATGCTATCATGTGAGAAATATTAGCCTGCAGGAAAATTCTCCCAATGAACTTTAGATAATCTGGCTACAAAACTTTATGCTATGTAAGTTTCAAAAAAACATGTTTATCAATTGGACTGTTATCCTAACATATTAAGCATCTTAAGTTTTATTTTATGATCTCTTAATGAATATTTAATTCTAACAAACTGTATTTTATTATGTATAGAGTGTTTATTTAATATATTATTTAATTGATAGTTTAAATGAGGAAGTGAATGTTTTATTTTTTTTTAAAAAAATCAGCATTTGTTGTTAAATAGCTGTAGATACCTGAACTGCATTTTAAAGCAATGAAATACAATTTTTACTTCATCTTTTCTTTTATTATATATATATAATTAGCTAAAAGTTTATCTTTTTTTTTTAAAAAAAACAAGAATTTTTTCCACATAGAAATTATCAACAATGTATAAAGTTAGTTAGAATAATCAATGATGCAATATTAATTTTGAAGCATTTGTAAAATATTTAATGTGAAATGTCCAAGTGTTAAAAATAATGAGTAGTAGAATAATTATTAGAGTTTTAAGTTAAAATAGAGGTTTATTTTGAAATTTGATTTAATTCCTTTGTATATGAATAATTAAAATCCTTGTTT
Organism: Epiperipatus broadwayi; assembly: GCA_028023455.1. NCBI lineage: Eukaryota > Metazoa > Onychophora > Udeonychophora > Euonychophora > Peripatidae > Epiperipatus > Epiperipatus broadwayi. The sequence goes on along the minus strand of JAQFVV010006201.1, from coordinate 3,388,907 downwards.
TTTTTATTACTGTAAATTAGATTTTATATATGTAGAACTCATAATATAAATGCAATTGTTAGATCATTGTTGAATAGTTAAAATATATCATATATATGGTGAATTTATTCACAATTTTGTTCTGCAAATTTTAGGTCAATACAAGAGGAACCATCTCACATAATTAGGTTATTATTAATTTTGATATCAGATTTAAAAGGACCCTCTCTGTTACTAAGTTGAGTTTTTTATTAAATTGGGATTTGGACCTAAAGTGGTTGAAGGTGTATTAATTATAATAATTCTATACTAGATATGTATGTGTGACTAAGCAATGTCGTTTATGATATGAATAAATGAATTGTATTTGTTAGGGTCAGCCATGCATTGGATTATATTCAGGATGTAGTGAAGGCCAAGGATTTAATCTATGGCAAGTGTACTCACACATAAAATCATGTTAGTATATACTTGAAAGATTAGTGCTTTAAAATTAACCAAAACAAACTTTGGACACTTTACAAATAACTATGATTGATTTGTATTTCTTTTCCAATGTGCATTGTGAATTAAAAGTTAAAAGATAGTGGAGAAAAAAAAACCTATATAAAACAAACTCTTATGGAAAATAAGATGTTATATGTTTGACTATTTTCATCATTTAGGAGTGAATGTTGAATGCATAGAAAATTCTTAAACTTTATTTAAACTTTTCAAATACAAACAACTTGTTAGTAAACACTCAAATAGACAATACAGGTTAGTAATTACACAATGTTTCAAGTAGTATTATTCTCCACTCTTCTTCAGGTGTTGCTGGCCTATATGCATAGTGACAATATTTGCTTAGAAGTTGAACTCAGTTGGTAGAGCATTTGCCTTAAATTCAATATTAAAAAATCTAAAGGTGCGAGTTCAACTTCTAAGTGAATATTGTCACTGTGCATATAGGCCAGCAACACCTGAAGAAGAGTGGAGAATAATACTACTCAAAACATTGTGTAATTACTAACCTGTATTGTCTATTTGTGTGTTATTACTAATAAGTTGTTTGTATTTGGAATGTTTAAATAAAGTTTAAAATTTTCTACACATTCAACATTCACTCACAAATGATGAAAATAGTTAAACATATCACATCTTATAATATATCATCATTACAAACCTTCAGACAAATATCTTATGGAAAATGGTTATTCATCAGCTATTATTTAAAAAACCTTAAATAGACAACAAAAAAAACTATCAAAAGAAAAAATAATTATTGGTACTGTAGTGTATCCATATATTCCAAAAATAGCAGACAAAATTTTAAAAAAATCTGCAATCAGAACAAACAAAAAAAAAAATCAGAACAGCTTTCCAGAGCCATATCACACTATGAAGAATTCTAACATCTACAAAGTCTTCTGAAAAGTAAAATCTGCATTTATAAAATACCATGTGATTGTGGAAGAATACATGTTGGTAAGATCAGTTGCCCCATTGAAAATTGATTGCAAGAGCAGAAACTGACGATTAGAAATGAGAAAACAGATGTGTCTAAGGTAGCAAGCCATGTATGTACCAGTGGAAAAATACAAAATATTGGATAATAGAAAGGAAAAGGTATAAAAAAGAAAATTAAAAGAAGATGCTCATATGACAATGGTGAAAAACTTCACATGGAAACCACTAATCAACTTTGCCCTTAGAAAAAAAAGTGGAGAAATCAGGAGGAGCATAAGTATATGAAATTTTTACTGACTATTGCTTTTAGTAGGATGGCTCGGTTGGTTAGAGCCCAACCTCAAAATTCAATATTCAAGAATCTAAAGGTTCAGGTTTGTCAGTACCCAGGCCAGCAATATCTGAAAAAGAGAAAAGAACAATACCTCTTGAAATGCTGTGCATTTTCTAACCTGTATGCTATTACAACAGTTGAATGTAATTGGAATAATTAAATAAAGTTAATTTCTTCTAAAGACATTCAATACATAATATTAGATGGTGGAAATAGTTCAATATATAAATACAACAGTACATGAGTGTTTGTTAAAATTAAACTGATGAATAAATATTTTTTTAAAAAGTGCCTTCACTTCAGTATATGTAAAATGTTTAAATGTGTCAAATGTATCTAACAATGATATTATGAATGAGTGATTTCTATAGGCTCATTATTTAATTAAGATATGAGAGGTTAGATAATAACAAAATTTTGAAATACAAATTATGACAATACAAGTTTTCAGGTCTAATTTCTAAAACTTCCTTCATCAGTTATTCCAAGCTCCAACATTATTAACTTCATAAATACCAAATGATAAGGGTTTATATATTATAAATTGCAAAACAATGTACACTCTATATTTAGATACTTTTTATTAAACTCATTATTGTTAAACTCATTATTAAACTCGTTATTTCCTATATTAATGTTCAATTGAGTAAAATAAAAAGAAAAATCACTACATATGTTTTTTTAATTTTTATGTAAAAATGTTAGACTTGTATACATAAAAGAAGAGCAATACAGAGATTTCAGATCACTCAATGATATATGGAGAAATGTATATTGAGAGTAACAAGAAGGAACTGAAAGCAAAATATCTGGACGAGAGATCATTACAGGTATCATTGTCAATACTGAAAGAATTACAAGACTGAAATGGAGCTGAGCTGGACATATATCCAAAAGAGATGATAATAAATAAATAGCTGAAGTCTTAAAGTGAATCCTAAAAGATTGTAAAAGACTTAGAAAGAGAGTACATATGAAACGAATGGATGAAATAAGGACCTATTTAAAAGCAGCTTCACCTTAAGACTAATTTTAGGTTATTAATGTAATCTAAAATTATGTTTTAACAATATCTATTTTATATTAATAAAAAAAATGATTACAGAATATGATTGATAAATACTTTATTGTCTCGTAATGAATCCAAAAAAGTATTAGTTTCAGTAACTTGCTAACAATTTACATTGACATATATATATATATATCCCACTGCAAGGTAAAGACTTCTACAAACTTCATAAAAAGAAATGAGGGAAAAGGCATTACACTTCAGGCTTACTGGTGCCTGGGTGGTGAGAGTGAATATTTTCATCCTTATTTTGTCTTCTTATTAAAAACAGCTAGATATATTATTATAAAGTTATATACAATTTATTCAAAGCAAATGTAATACTTATTTTAAAAGAAAAACTAAATATCCATTTACTGACCAATAATAGATAGTTATCTGGGCGAGCTATTTGATTTTTAGTTTATTCAGTTTGTATTAAAACCTAATTTATGGGCATGGGAAGTAGTTGCACTGCCTTTATATCACAAGGTTTTTCCACAATATATAAATAATCACGTATTTGTCTCCTAAATGCGTATTATACATATATTCAGTACAGACAAAGTCTAAATGTATTTGGAAAAACATGTTTTTTTTTTTTGCAGTTATTGTTACTAAACATTATTTTAAAAGAGTATGTAAAAAAAAATATGCACAGTAAGTTAATAAAAATTCTTTTGATAAGCAAAGTTAGTTGCACAAATTTAAAAAGTTTTTTTTAAAAATCAATGTTATTCACTATCTCCAATAATCACTAAGAATGCATTTTAATAATTTTAAAGGCCAGAATAAATCATATTTAAACATTTTACTGACTTATAAATGAAAGCATGTCAGCGTACCAAAAATTAAAAAAAGAAAATCTCATTGACTTTCATAAATAAAGTTCTGATCGGAACTTGTCTAATATTTCACAAAAAACATATGGCATGAAAGATATAAAGTTATTGATTTTATGTAAATAACGTTTTAACTAATATGTATTACACAGAAATATGAATGTATATATATGTCTGAGAAATACATATATACATCCATTGTTATTATTCTATGACATCAGAATGACACATCAGCTCTATAAGTAGCATTTCTACAGAGTGATTTATGTGGTTTTTCAAACTATTCAAAGGAATATTCACTATTATGGTGCTAGATTCTATTCATCTTATTGCTGCTTGATTTCCTTTCTTTCGTTATAATTATAAATTTATTAAACGCACATTGATTACGTAAGTAATATTTAATGAGGCTGTAACCTCGAGAATATGCGTGTAAAATGCGATAGTAGGGACCTCTGTGGTTAAACACCTGTAGAAGTCCTTACTATCGCATTTTACACGCATATTCTCGAGATTACAGCCTCAGTAAATATTTCTTTCGTTAGTAACTTTTCCAAACAATTATATACTATTTCTATTGAAATAGATTGTCTTATGATGTGGCATAAAGCAAAACAATTTTAATCTCGATTGTGTTCCTAGTAAAATATCTTTTTTTTCTGTTGGCCATGGAATTATAGAAAAGCCTTTGTTATATATATATAAATGAATGAATTATAGTTTATAACATGTTAGTATGACTTTATTCAAAAAAATATATTGAATATAAGCAAACATATACATTATATTCAAAAATTGATTTAAACAATCTTATTATTAATACTTAGCAGGAAAACAAACAAGCAGCATTATTTGATCCTTTTCTGAATTTTACTCTGAAATTTAGTTAAATACCTAGATATTCATCTAACAGTTTAGGTTTAGTTATGATAATTTATATGATTGGAAATTTATGATTATATGTAAGAGAATGCTATCTTCATGAATCTGGGGTTAGCATATTTTATTTCCTCTACTGATTCAGGATCATCAGTCAATGATATTTGGTTGAAGGAAACAATGGAGAAATTTTATAGGAAATAAGTTTTAAACTTTTGAAAAAATTTTTCAATTGGTGAAGTTTCTAGTGATCAGTTCAAAAATGGCCACAACAACAATAATATTTTGCACTCAAAAATAAAGTCATTAAATTTTATATTATTTCAGTTTTTTCTTCACTTATCATATTAAAACCCAATAATATAGCAAAAACAAACAAAAAGATAGTTTGTTCACTAGTCATCAATCCAAAACTCATCAAAACTGCAAAAGACTAAGATTAAGTACTATTTTCATTAAATCTTCTGTCAATTACTGAACATCATAGCTCTGCCCAACATGGATTAGTGCAGTGCCAGAGAAGTAGATGCTGAGACTTAAGCCTAAATATCACTTCCAGTGCTTGAACTTATGAATTCCTGAGCAGTAAACTATTTGGTTGATTTACCATGGATCTGAATAACAATGTCCATACAAAAATGATCTATGAAACAAAAATGAAAGCTTTCTTTTGGTTGTTTCTCAAGTCTTTTCTTTTGATTATTTCTCTGAGTAAGTTGAAATATTTCACTATATGGCCCACTCAATTTAATGTTCTGAAATTTGGAAAAAAAACCGCTCTCTTATCAGACATTTAATCTAATTATTTTTCTAACAATTTTATCTTTCCCAATTTTTTTTTTAAGTCCACATTCTAAAAGTCTCCAATATCTCTTAATATTATTAGCAAAAAATCTAAATTTCAGCTATATATATAAATAAGATTTTCATGAATTAAAAACTATTGTAATAACAAGGTGAGGATGGTTAAGAAATTAACTGAAAGTACTTTTGTTGCTGTATATAATACTTAATCACTGTTTATATATATATATATATATATATATATATATATATATATATATATATATATATATATATATATATATATATATATATATATATATATATAGAGAGAGAGAGAGAGGGAGAGAGTGCAATTGGCCTAAGTATAGAGCTTTCTAATTCTCATGCAAGGTCAAAAACTAATAACTTTGTTGTTAAAAGTGACTACTTTTTGTAAAAAGTTTACCTTACCATTAATAATCTTCTATGTATTTCTTTTTTATAATTCATACTTTTGTTGTTTATCTAATATATTGCTAATTCATTTTCAACCTTAAGATTGATATCTTTATATCATATTGGATAGTAATTTTATTAATATTATTCATCATTCTAATCAATATTTTGGAGCTTTTTCAAATACTGTCTGATTAACTACAAATTTAATTGTTTTGTAGATTTGACCCACTTCAAATCCCAAATTTGTGTGCCTGTAAAAATCTTTTAATTATATGCACTTTTTTCTTTTGAAAATGATCATCAAATGCAATCAAAATGTTATCAAATGCAACCAAAATGTCTTATTGCAAAAGAAGTTTATATTGTCTGAATACTTTTCAGCAAAACTTCTTAGTATTAAAAGTCATCAACATTTCTAATTTGATGACATTTTCAATTATGCCCTATCCAAAGAAGAATTCATATTTCTAAAGATTTTAGAAATGGATAGAAATTTTTGATGGAACTTAGCAGTTATGTATGGATTTTTTAATTTTATAATAATGAGATATAATTTCTGAAAAAAATTAAATGTTTTAATAATAACGAAACATTTATCAAATATAAATCAAGAGCAACTTTTCATATTATTGCCAATGCTATAAGCTTGAGTAATTTGTAATTATTGAGTACCACATGATCAGTATTTCAAATGCTTACACTGGAACAGTAGCAAACTCTCCATACAGTGGTGCCACCAAGTGCAAGCCTTCTTGCATTGATTGATTACTAAGGCTTGCACTTGGTAGCACTGTTGTATGAAAAGTTTGCTACTGTGATTATTGAATAGGAGGATAGGAATTTAAAGGTGTTTGTTAATCATTGATTACTCAAAGTTATGGCAAATGGCAATAGAATAGAAAGCTGAGTACTAGATTGCAGTTTGATAATATATCTGTCATAAATTTATAAATTATAAAGTCTTATTTCTCCATTTTTCTATTATTGAATAATAAGTCATTTAAAAATTCACCAGATTTTTTTTTTTTTTTGCTTAGTGATTAATACTGTTAATTTCTTGATTTAAGTTATCATAATTTTTGCAAAAATTATTTGATCAAAGTCTGCAGGTTGTTCTAATCCAATTGCAGCAACAAATTGAATGTTGATTTCAATTAGTAAACAAATCAGTGGTATAGTCAAGCATTGGTGGTCGAGAGATCAGCGACAGCAGCTTTACAAGTAGTTGTCCCAGGTTAGCGGGTTCACTTCCCGGCTGATGCTATGACACATGAGGAAAAAAAAAATCAGAGTGGTATATAGATATCAGAAATGGATAAATATGAAAGATTGTGCCATCGGCCAAATTAACTGTTTGGTTTAGACAGAAATGCATTTTGAAGACCATTTGATTATTATAAATGATTTTATTTATATGTTTTAAAAATAAGTGGTATAATAGAAATTTTAAATGCTTTTCCATTACCCAAATTTAATTATGGTTCTGATCTCTATAATTTAGAGTAGGAGCTATGATGAGAGTTGTAGACATGAGACAAAATTTCATGAATTGACAACCAGTTTAGAAAGTAAAAACAATTTGTCTGGTCAATTGAGTGAAGTACTATGGTCAGATTATCTCTTTTATATTCAAACATTACATGACATCATTCATTAAAATGTTAATTTCATTTTCAATTGTTCTTGTTCATAAATTCTAATTAGTATTTAATTAAATTTTGAACAGAAATAATGTGACAACTGATAATTCAGACTTTTTTACAAAATTATAGTGGGATTTCAAACTTCTGCAAACATTATTTTTGTTAATTTGGCATGAGAAATTAACTCAAGCAAAATTTTTATTTAATTTTAAATATATCTTCTTAAAAATAAGTTTAAAGGATAAATACATATAAAAAGTAAATTAATACATTCAATTGTTAAAAACATATTTTGTCTTTTTTTTTTTTTTAGTTTGTCATTTTTGGAAGTAAAAAAATAGAAATTGTTCAATCAAAAAGATATAAAAAGTAAAAAAGGACTCTAATAATCTTTAACTTTTTAAAATACACTTACTTACACTGTTTATGTATTAACTCTTTATATTAAATTTCAGAAGCAATCAGAATGGCACTGCCATTTCCACTTTTCACAACAGCATTGTTTCAAATTGATGCTACTTTGTAATAGTCATTCATTCAATCTAGTTTAATTCCAATTAGATAATAAAACTATGTTTTAGTTTTCTTTTTTTCACAGTAGGTATCAGGTCTAATAAGGGAATAAGCAACTACTTAAAATCACTCAATCCTTGCACAATGCAATGGAAGTTTTTTATGTTACATTTTTAAAGACAAAACCAGTTTTAATTTAATTTGGAAGCTTATTTTTATATTTCAATATACTTTCATTATTTCAATGATATTTTTATTAATAAAAATAAAATATATTTAATTTGTATATGTGTTAATATTTCTTAAGGATTAAAAACATCACATAGTAAGGTAAAAATGATATTAGTTGGAAGTTCAGACATAGGTTTTTTTTATTTATCAATATAAATTAAATATTTAATAAATTTTTAAAATTATTTTATTTTTTGAAATAGTTAAGGCTTTAATTCATTAGTGTTTGAAATCAATATATATATATATATATATATATGCTTTGCACACAGATAATGAAGTGTACCACCAATGTTCAAAAATTGCATCATTTGATGTTACTGAGCTATATGGATCCATTGACTGCAGACAATCAATTGTAATAGTCAATGATGCATTAATTGCAAGAAACTGCCCACCTATATGAGCCAAATTCATCATTGAATTTCTAAAATGGCTTGATCTAAATATAGTTGCTATTTTCAGGGATAAATGGTTTAACATGCACAATGGTTGGCCAATGGGTCTCCCACTAAGTGGTATATTAGCAAGTGTTGTACTTGACTATTATGAAAAGCAAATACTACCCACATTCTTCAGGTCAACTCCACACATGATATACACATGTTACATTGATGATATATTTATTGCAGCCCCAGAGGACATCATTACTAATCTCCACAATAGTCTCCAGAATACAACTAAGCTCATTTTCACTACAACTTAGGAAAACCAATCTAATCAGGTTAAATACCTCAACATATGTGTCAGTAGAAATATAGATAGGCTAGACTATCAAATGGTAGTTAACTCTTTGGAATTATGTGGTCTGACACATTCTAATTTTTACATGCCCCAACCCCATAAACTCACAGCCTTCTCTTCATTCATGTTTAAAAACCATAATCTTTTCAAATATGAGGCAGATAAAAGAAATAATGTCATTAATTATATTGCAGATTTAATAAAAATAGGACACACTCAATCATTCATTAACAGAAAAGTTAATAAATTCTTTTATAAAATAAACCATAATTACAAGAAAGAAAGCAAACCAAGAATCCTAATTCCATACATCCATTCAACAGCCAAGAGCCTTATTAACAAACTATCATGTGACTTTGAAGTTGCTTTCTGTTCACCTCCTAACACCAATAGACTTATCAATAACACCAAAGACAAGATCAAACCCGAACTCACCCCTCAAGTTGTATGCAAAATCACCTGCCCCCAAAGAAATTGCATGGCAACATATTATGGAGAAACTAAAACCAACATTGCAACCAGAGTAGCTCAACATAGATACCTCTATAACAGGACTAAAACTAAGCTTGAAGGCAATTCAATTTTCGTTGAGCATGAGAGAGACACTGTCCATGCCTTCCTACCCACCATAGCCAGTGTTATCTGCTCTGAAAGAAACGATATTAAATGCAAAGTCAGGGAAGCTTACTACATAGTAAGTGACCCAGCAGCAATCAATAGAAGAGAGGCCTGCTTTTCTCTGTCTCGAAAATGGTCTATGTAACCTCTTCACACAAATTTGCATAAATTTGCATTAATATTATAGTTCTTAACTAAACTACAGTAGCCATGAATGTGGGACTATAAACTGTCCTGAAAGTGCTTGGTGGTAACTTTATAATATTACTTATGTTTAACAGCTTCATTATCTGTGCGCAAAGCACACATATATATATTTTTTGAAATAGTTTTAGAAACTTTTAAAATATTAATTTTTATAATAAAAATTTTTTTAATTATATTACTGAAAACTACATATATATAAAAAATTAAAATTACCATCTTAAAAGTGTTAGTAGGAATTTTACTAAAAAAAAGCAATTTACTATTATTATTTAATATTTATATTTAGGCATTCAATGATATTTACTAGAAAAGCTGATGTACAATAAAAGGGATAAGAAGTCTATCAATAAATTTTTATTGCATAAAGTTTTTAAATGTTAGTTCAAGAAAATTAAGAAAACAAACACCAGATTATCAATGATCAACCTATGATTGATTTACTTTCACAAATTTTTGTGATAAAAGTAAATAAGAAAAGCTTCCATAAACTAAATATTTTTTTCTTTCTCTCAATAATGAATCACATGATGAAAACAAAATGTTACATATAATAAGATCATTAAAAATAATTTACAATCAGTTGCTCAGGAGGTCAAGTGTTATTTGAGTATTAAAGTGCAGACTGAACACAACCATATCATTCAATTGGTAAGACAGACATTTTGTTTAGTTTCTTTAATTAGGAAGTACTTGATTCTATCCCATTACTACTTCATTAATCCATATAAGAAAATCATTATAAATAATTAAAAATACTGTCTACCTTTTGTGATCCTACAAATTATTGATTTTAAGTGAAATAAATTAGATATTAAAAGTGGTACATATATTAAAGAATATGATGCTAACAATTTGTATATAATTATTGAAATAATAAATTTTCAAAAACTGGTTAAATCAATGTACTGCTATATATTGTCAAATTCATATGTAAATACAATCTATTTTTAATATGGCTAATAATTTAACCTTACAAGGATAATACTAATTATCATCATACTAATTATCACTATCATTAATAATACCTTTGTGAATAAATAATAAAAAAATTATATTTATAAATATCAATCAATAAATAATAATTTATTCTACGTTCTTATTAAATTATTAGTTATACGTAACATTTAATTCTTTCTAATATCAGTTCCCAGATTTGTTACTTTATTAAAAACTAAGATCACAAATAGAAATTGGATTCATTTTTTGTTTGAATAAAAATTCTGACAATAGATGGCAGTGCATTAATTTAACTGGCAGTTTGAAAATGTATCATTCCAATGATGATGTATATACATTTACAAAAAAAAAAAAAGATCTTCACGAATGTAGTATGCATCAATAATATCTACTATATGAGTTTACTTTAAGGAATTTTTATCACATATCTCTTACAAGTCAAAATTGCTACCATCAGATTGTTGTTTGTTTCCAGTTCTCATAAGTTAGCCCTTCAGCATAATATTGTTTTAATTACATCAGATTCTTGAGTGAAAAAATCCAACAATTTTATTAATTATCTGAAAACTGGAAAAAAAAAGCTACTGTTCATTACTTTATTTTTATTGTATATTAAATATAGTAAAAAAAAAATATTTTCTTGAATTCTCGTATTTTAATTCTGAGATTGTTTTAAACTTGATTACATGCAAGAACTCACATGAGAATCTTTCTTAATGTGTACTAAATTCATATCTTTTCTTTTTAGATACAGCAATTTATGTATTTAATTTGAAACCAATAGACTATATTATGATTGTATTTTAAATATAGCATGTAAGTATAGTCATAAAACATACAGATTGTATTTTCAAACACTTGCAGTGACTGTTCTCATGGTTTAGTGTAGTAGGAAAAGAAGCAGATTCAGTATCTAAAGATTCCTGGATTAATTCCCAGCTGAGGAAAGTAAAAAAATATCACTGTTTTAGTACTCTGACTTGATAAAATGGCAAGCCTAAGAGTAAAAGATCTCTGAAGAAAATCCAACTCGTCAATTCAAGTGCTCAAAGAATTAGCATTGTTTCAATCTTAAGTCATTCTAGTTTAGATTGAAAGAAAAATTCCTCACAATATTCTATTTTTCTTATTTAAAATTACATTCTGCATTCATATATAGAGTGAGTTTCAATATACTTTTATTAAATAAATAATCATATGATTATTTAGTTAGCACATCAAGCAACATTTGAACAATAATGAGGCAAGTTTAAAACACCAATTCTATTTGACTGAACAAACTTTCCTGAATGAGAAACTGATTTAGCAATCTCTAGGTCTTGAGTTTTCCACACTCACTACTTTGCCAAACCATTAATCGAAAAATATTTATTCAATAATTTTATTATTAAACTATTTTCCAAATAAGATTAAGATTAACGTAGAATTTTCACAAGAAAAAAATGGTACAGTAATAGTAAAAATAAAAGCAATTGAAAAATTGATACTTTAACACTCACAGTCAATACTGGCAGAAAGCACTAGAAATAATGCAACTTAGTAAGATGATATATTTTTAAATATAACAACAATTACAATATTAATATTTATGTGATTACACAGTCTTTGCTTTGATCCATCAAAACACTAAAAAAAATTCAAATTTTTAAAATGTAAATTTAATCTTTACAACTATATTTGTTTCTAAATAAATAAATATAACTTTATTCCCTACATATTTATATATGCATTTAATTGCATACCAGCCAAAGTTTAATAAACCAACAGAATATTCACAATCTGTTGACAAGGCAATCTCTACAGATAAAAGATGGATTTCTTCTTTTAAATATAGAAGTTGTCATGACAACATATTGTGGGTATTCTATTGGCTTATTAAACTTTGGTTATAGTACTGTGAATTACATTCATAGTTTAACTTATACATACATGTTGAATTTATAATTAGTTGTATTTTTCTTTAAAAAAAGGGAAATGATGCTTATTATAAGTATAAAATTTTAAAAAGAATGACAAAATTATTGTAGTACTTATAAATATAAAAGAAACAAAAATGGTTATTTTGATGCTTTCTTAAATATAGATTCTAAAGTAGCATGAAGAGAGTTACTCTTAGAAGCATATGAAAAAGCCACGTGATAATGTTGTTGGTATTTACTTTTCTAACCTTTTTTTCCATTAAACTATATCTTATACATAAATTTATTTAATGTGAACATAATATGTTACATATTATTTACACATATACATCATCATTTCAATTATTTAATATAATCTTATTCAAGGATAATGTTACAAAATATTTTAAAAGTATGTCTAAAATTATAAACATATAAAATAAAATAGAGTACAAATAAACAAATAATTTTACAAAATATATTTTTAAATTGTTTAAATAAAAAATAAAAAAATCTTTAAAGTTTATCCAATATATCAACCGTTTAATTATTTTACAAAAAAAACGATTTTATTTTTACAAATCTATTTATATAGTTTATCTTAAACTTTAAATCTTTTCTTAATAAGTCTCTTCCAAATGTACATACACAAATAAGTAACACAATTTGGAAATATGAAAGTTAATACAATAATTTTTTGTCAAGAATGAAATTAAAATAGTTTTTTAATATCATATTTTTAACGTGAATTGAATTAGTCAATAAAACCATCATGATATTCCATAATTCATTATTTTTACTACTCGAGTTTATTGTTAACTTCCGGAGTTTATAAGCCCCAATGTACTGTTTTTTTATTATTACAATCACTGAAAATAATTTGTTGAAGTGCGATAAATGTTATTTTATAACAAATTAAGAAATAAACACAAACTTAGAAATGCAATACCAATGTATTTAAGAAAATGTACAAAGATTTCACTGAGAAAATTAATAGAACAGTTTATAATTATGTGTTTTAGCTATTAAATCTGTGATTAATTAAAATAAAATTATATGACTGGTGCTTAATCATCATGAAACATTTGAGTAACCAAATAGCAGTTTGAACCTTTTTTTATTACTTTCCTCAGTTGGAAATCCATCTTGAGATCTCTAGTTCCTGAATTCACTACATCAATGCATTTAACAATTGAGAGATTACATGCACACCCCTACATATATGAATGTTACATATGTTTGCAACATATATACATAAAGAGGGAGAGAATGCTCTTTTCAATATATATATATATATGTTAAAATGCATAATATAATATGGATTGTTATTACCCATGAAGTTCACTATCTACACTACAACTTGAAAACACATATCATAGACATAGCAGAACTACATACATAGTAGTACATCCATATTGTTGACTATCATCAAATCAACAGATCGAATGGATAATGATGATAATTTAACAAGCATCATCTTTTTTATATATATAACATAAGACTCAAATTCCATTCCAATTTTGTCTTTTTAATGTTAAGATTTATCAATTACTAAATCATACAACTGATTGAAACATTAATAAATCCTACTCCATTATTAAAAAAGATATATTTTAAATCAGAATTTAAACTTTGTTATATATGTAAAAAAGATAATGAAAACTGACTTTATTACAATAGTTCATCTCCATTCATGAAAACTGATTTCAAACTGTAGTGCAGATATTAAAATCCATGAATAGAGAGCTGTATTATAATATAGATTTTAACATTCTCAAAAATCGATGAGTACATATATTGCATATACATACTGAAAACATGTAAAGCATGCTTTATGAACTATAAAGTTAAAAGAAAAAAAATAGTTTAGTTTTTATTAATTTGCACTCTTTCAATTTTTTTTATTTACTAATCTTTTTAAATCATGAATAGCTTGGAACCATGGTAAAACTATGGTATCAAAAAAATTCTATAATAAATCAAGACAGGTTTACAGTAAATAGCTTTTTACATAAGATTAAAAAAATGGTCTAATTAATCAAACTTTTTACATATAGAAAAGCTATTCCCAAAAATAAGTCCTTATTTATTTGAACTATATTTACTGCAGTGAAAGGATTATTTTTATTAAATAAATTTTTCTACATCAATAAAAATAAGATTAAATGTGACTTACCCTGGCAGCCAAAAGAGAGCTACAGTTAGTATCATCATTATAAACTTGGTCTGATTTCGGTGGGCAGACTTCAAGACTAGATACATGCCGTCCATATTGTGCCAGTTGAATTGCTATAGTTGTACCTTGTGGACATCGAATGTTGAGGAAGTCATCATCACATGCATGGCCCTGATTGGTATGTAATGTCCCTGCTAATAGAGCTAAAAAACAATGTAATATAAGTCGATAATGTGGAGATAGAAAGCGACAGGTGAGAGCAAAAGAAAAAAAATCAGGTGTGACTGTTGCTCAAGAAAATGTATTTAAATCAAATTATACTTAACAATTAAATAAATAATTTATATAGTACATAACAAATTGAATTTCTTTTTAAATGATTAATTTCAACTGATTAAAGATTCAAAAGCAGTCTACAATTGATTAATCTGATAAGTTAATATTCGGAGATCATTTAATTAAGTATTTACTATAGATTTTAATTTATGAAAAGATTAATTTGTATAGGAATATATGTGTATAGTTTTTGTATTTAAAACAATGAAATAGTCATCAATATTACATTATTTTTTATTGCATTCAAACCTTAAAATTTAGTTTGGTAATACAAGAAAGAAGTGCATTCCCCCTCAATCATTGAAAAAATATCTTGAATTCTTTATCATGTCAGATAAAATTGAATAATACATTGGTTCAGTTATGTAAAAAAAGAGAGAAGGGAATTTTACTCTCAATAATTAGTGAAAAACTAATTTGTTTTTTTTGCCCTATTATTTGAAATTCAATATTAATCATTCAACTTGATGGTACCAAATATATTAATTCAACAGCAAAATAAATTTTACTAATTATAAAATTGCTAATTACAAGGTATCCATTATTTTAAATAGTATTAGAAATATGTAGGATGTCTCAAAAATAATCTATTTCAGTAACATTAAATGCTTTTAAAAAAAATTTCTAAGATATCATAAAGATGTGTATCTTTAATGCAAATTTATATATATTCAAAACATTAATTGATTTATATCAAATTTCATGTAACTTTTAAATTTTTCATTTCAGATTCATACCACTGATGCCGAATGTGAAAGAATGCACATCTGTGAGAACATGCAAGATAAAAAATTTAAAATGTAAAAAAATTAGACACTTTTTGGAATGTCCAGCAAGAGAAGGCTATTAAAAACTAACAAAGTTTCTACAAATGGAATCTGTATATAATGGCAACAGAATTGAATGCCTGGTAAAAATATGGGGGGGGGGGTGAATTGATTCAAAGAGAATTTTAACATGATCCTCAACTATTGATTTATAGGACATCTAACATGTTAGAAATTTTATAAATATCAATCCACAGAATCCTACAAAACAATTGAACAAAAAGATATATTATTTTCAAATTTTTTATAGATTGCAAAAAGAGAAACTTATCATATAGAGCTCTATAGAGACACTAATATTTGCCAAATGAAGCACTAATTTTTTGTAACATACACTTTGAAATAAGTATATTTTTTATATTTAAACCAGTTTTTCATAATTCCAATTACTTTTGAAAGACATACATAATAACTTTGAATTATATATACTTTATAAAAATATTTTTCAAAATAATAATTCCCTGTAAATATAATCATTCAAAAAAGAGAAGCTTTCATATATTCTATCAATAAAGATTCATGCATATTTTTTAATTTATAAAAAAATTGTCAATGAGACTATTTATATATTCTGAAAATTGTCTATATAGATTAACAATAATATAAGGCAGTATAAATCAAGGAAAAGCTGTCAAGTGAAAATGATCTTACTGGTAGGAGACATACTGAACTATATAAACTGTTTTACAGGAATTTGTTATATATATATTTCAGTGTTTTCCTGAAGATTTGTGATGATGGTGTTCTAGTTGTATTTTTATATTGGACTATTTCCATCATCTAATATGTGCTATTGAATGTCTTTAGAAAAAATTAACTTTATTTAAAAATCCCATAAGCCAACCTAGTGTGACTATACATAATGTATGAAAATCATTAATCAACTTTGCTCTTAGGAAAAAGTGGAGAAATCAGGAAGAACCTCATCGATAAGTATATGAAATTTCTACTGGCTGTTGCCTTTGGTTAGAGCATTACCTTAAAATTCAATAATCAAGAATCTACAGGTCCTGGTTGGAATTCCATGCTAGTACTGTCACTAGTCAGGCCAGTTACACCTGAAGAAGAGGAGAGAATAATACCTCTCAAAACATTGTATTTACTAACCTGTTTGATGTGCTATGATTAACAGTTGAATGTATTTGGAATATTTAAATAAAGTTAAATTTTTCTGAAGACATTCAATACAGATATTAGATGATGGAAATAGTCCAATATAAAAATATATATTTCAGCTCTCCAAACTATTAACGATCAATCAGCTACCTATATAACATCTTGGAGACAAATTGGTAGTAAATTCATTTAAATCTGTTTAGCAAATTAATATGAGAAGCTTTATTTGCAAATTTATTATAGTGACTTATAGAAAGTCTAACTCGTGAAAAACTTTTATCTTATGTGCAGATCAAAATTATTATTCAGAAATATTCATATATTTTCAGTCCTACATAGTCAATAGCCAATATTTTTTTTCATGTGTCAAAGCATCGGCCGGGAAGCGAACCCGGGGCAACTGCCTGTAAGGCGGCTGTGCTGACCACTCGACCACCAACGTTTGACAATAGCCAGTATTTGTTATTAAAATTAATGGAAATTTATTTCCATTGAGATCTAAAACTGTCATCTGGTTAAATCAAGACTTTGCTAAGATTACCATTAATGTAATATTCCAATTCTATGAAATATCAATAATTAATTAACTCCCCGCATAAGGTCTCTTGAACAAAAATAAAAGTAGATTCATCCTTTATCTGGTTAGTAGATTGCACAAGAGTGCATGATTAATAATTTAGAAATATTATTTATCTATATATATTAATCCATTTTTTTAAAAAAAAAATACATAAATAAAAATCCAATATCGAATAATTATGTATTATTTAATTAAAAAGAATAACTGGATAAGATAAGCCATTTAATAGAATTTTAAAAGTAAAAAATGTTTTGCAAGTTTTATGATTTACTTCAACTGCACGTTTTTTCTCCTTCCATAAAGATTAACATCTTATTTTAAACATTTTAAAGTCATGTTTTGAAAGTTTGATTTAAGTAGTAAAGCAGAATAATAAAGCAAACTATATTGACAATCAGATTATAAGAATATCAAATGTAAAGTTTTATTAATAATTGAAATAATATTCCCAAATGTTTCTAAATTTGTATTTAATTTTTAAAGAGATATTTTTATTACTTTAAGCTGATATATGCAATTTCAGTATTGATTATAATTAATTTTTTGATAAAGAATAATTTATATGCAAAATCAAATTTGACAAAGTTATAAATATATTATTCTTATACGTCTTACCTATCAAAGTATATGTCTATCCATATTATTGCCCATTCATTCATCCATCCACCTAATAATAGTATTATTGAATAAAGTTCTGTAGAACTATACTTTTGAAATATTACTCCCCCCCCCCCAATAGTTCTATTATAAATAGAAATAATATTTAAAAATCTTTTACATACCCAATGCAATACGATAACTTTATTATATTCTCCAATCCAATTGAGTTTCAACTGAACATTATCTCTAGGGAAGGCTGCTGTATAATCAAAACTCATATTAAAGAATTAAATAAAGTTATTGAATTATATGGTGTGCATAAAGATGTGTTAAGTATTATTGTTATTTATTTTAGAATGGTAATTTAGAGGGATATTTCAGTCACTGTGAAGGTAATCATAATCTACTATTGTTTGTAAAAATGGGTTATAAATAATTTATGATTTTCCCCAAGTTATTTTAGTAAGCATTTTTGTAACTATAATACTTAAACTTATTTCTAATTAGCAATAGATTTATTTAATTGTAGGAAGGAAATATGTTCCAGAAGCACCTAACCAATAAAAAAACAAATATAATTAATTTTGACTTTCAAAAACTTATATTAATTAACTTCGGATTGAACAGACTCTTTGTACAAACTTTATCAATGTTCAACCTGTAGACATGTTATGGCAAATATTTTTTGTATATATGCATGTTAAAAGTGTAAGTTATTTTTGATATATGTTAGCATACATTTTTCTGTGAAGCATTAATATATTAATTCGTACCACCATAAACAAAGTATATTAATTAGTACAAAGTTATTCTTAAAAAACAATTGCCAATAATGAACATTTGAAAGCATTAATATTTTGAGAGTTAATATTAATTATAAAGATTAGTAATGTTTCAGACTTTTTTGATTGAAACAAAGTAATAATAAATTAGTTTTCTAACTTGAGCAACAACACCAAAAGTGAAAGAAAATGCATTAGAAAAGGCAAAAAGTAGTGAGCAAATTAACAGCAGATTATGGAGCAAAATGCAAATGAGGAAAATGAAATTTATTAGTAAATAAAATAAAAAGTATAGAGAAAACATGAAATATATATATAAAAATAATATAATAACTAGAAAAAATATTTTTCATACATAAAATTAAACAAATATGAATACAGGTAAACTATCATTAATCCCAGCCTCTTTAATTCCAAAACTGTTACCCAGACAAAATTTGCAAAGTATTGTTTTGATTTAGTGCTTTAATTATGGCTATATATATAGATCGGAAGATATATATATAGCCATATATTATATATAAGTATTTATATAAGCATATATATATATATATATATATATATATATAGTGCTTATATAAATAGAAACACATTCTGTATTTTAAAGTCTTTATAGTGCTATTAATACAATAAATTTAAATAGCATATAAAAAGAAATTCAATGCATGAAAACTATAGATGGTAAAAATAATGCTTATTTTATATTTTCAGCAAAAAAGGAGTTTATAATAAAGGAGGGGGATATTGCTGACATTCAAAAATTTTATAAGTAAAAAAAAGTCCTGGAGTTAATAGTTTAGGATTAATGATAGTTTTATTTCAATATTATTCATATATATTTTTCACATACAGATTGATTATAATCAAGTTCATTTATTTCTAAAAATTTCATAAAAAAATAATTTTTCAATAAATCATTTGCAAATTTCATAAACTACTTTAAAAAAAAAAATCATGAAAAATAATTTTTGATAAAAAAGAAAATGGGTATAGATTTCAGGTGCATTCATAATGCTTTAGCATTTTTAATAAGACTATAACTGAATTAAAAGACACATATTTATAATGAAAGAAAAGTTATATATGCAAAAAAAATTGCATATTAGAATGTGGTGCAATATCTTTTTGTCAGAGGCCAACATCAACACTTTACATATACTTGATATATTAATTAATTAATTCTATTCTTTCTATCAGATTTTTTAATAATTCCTTATATTTTGTTCTATACATACTTCTTAATTTCTCGGTTATTTTTCAACTATATATAAAAAACCAATTAACTTTTTTTAAAAAGTAATCTTTCCTCTCACTATGTCCCCTTCTCTACTTTTGTTAAATCTATTATACTGCTCTGAATAGTTTAGTACAGTGATAGATAGATGGATTCTAAAGCTTAAAGTCCACGAATTCCACTGTCATTTCCTCACTAATAAAATATTTCATTTTTTAATCTGTGACATTCTAATATTCAATATTTTTTAGCATTCACCACATAAATCACATGTCAATTTTCAAGTTTTTATTCATTTCTTAAGTGCATTTTTTTCTCTTTAGACATCCCACTTTTATCTTAACTTTCTCTATTGTTAGCATAAATCCACTCAGCTTCAGCAATGATTTTGCTGTGATGCCATATTAATGTCTTGTTTTTTAGTCACATACTTTTATATTTATAATTTTTTTTTATCTTTTTTAATTTTCTTTCCCATTCTAATAAGTAGTTTATGACAAATATCCTATTGACACAAATTTTTGGGTGAGATATTGAAATATATTATGAACCAATTCTTTTAGATATTTTAATATTTGCCTTAATCAATTCATATGATATCCTTTTCAATTAAAAAAATCTATGCTAAAGCCAACTTTTTAAACTAATAGTTTATAGTATATAACTCATCACATAATCTCTTGTATAAGTTTGATGACTGGAAAATTATTTATTTATTTATTTTTTATAGAAAGTTCTGAATGGATCATTCTGTAAAAATATTGTTTTATAATATATAATTATTTTTATGGAATAAAATAAAATTACAGCTTAGCTTCTTATTTTGAATGGCAGAACAATTAATATATAAGAAACTGCCAATCTTCTATAGAATTTTTTCTGAAGACTTCATTCTAGATTTAAATTAATTTTATGAAGCTAAGCTGTGAGTTCTTATCAAATTTCATCTTAAGACTTCTATCATTTTTTCTTTAATTTCACTATCACAAGGTTAGGCCCTTATTTTAATATATACTTAAAGATCAACCAGAAAGTAAAAAAAAAAAAAAAGCAAACATGTATGGACTAATTTAAAGTCAAATGCAATCTTGTAATTAGCTTAAGGCATATTGGCCTAACACATATCAAAATCAACATACCTTCAGGGTGTTAAGATATAAAATTCATATTGCATAAGAAAATTTTCAACAGTAATTCATTTTTGAATATGTAAAAATCTGCAGATGTTAGTGACAACTAGATAAGACATATATGGAAACTTAATCAATGGTAAAACCTATTAAAACACTGCATCTGATGCATAACAATCAATTAATGTACAAGTTATGGTTAATACTCTGTGCATGTTGTTGAACAATTTTTCTTTTTTATGCATTTAAAAAAAATTTTTTTGAAAAGCATTAAGACATAGAAAATAATAATAAATTAAAAAGAAAAGAATGGATAAGTGATGAAAGTATACAAAAACTTATCAAATGTAGCTAAATTTTAATGGTGATTGGGTAAAACTACTTTATATTACGTAGTCATGAAGAGCGTCATGATATAATAATTAATAGAATTCGAATTCAAGTAAAACTTGGATTTTTTCCCCAACCAAATTTAATTCCCCCCCCCCCCAGTAACTGGGCCATATTCCATAGCCATTTGAATTGTTAGAAAAATATTATTTACCTATTATTAGCTAAAATGTAAAATAAGTACGGAGGGAGGATCTATAAAATCTCACCAAAAGACAGTGCTGTCTTCTCCATGTTTAGAACTATTTTGGAGAAGCATTAGCCCTGCAGCAGACTATTTGAAGGATTTTACATAACTTTACACAGTCATAATACAATATATAAAGTTATTGATTTTTATTCATTTTATAACAAATTATGATTCTTAATTTGTAAATAACTTTTGTTTTCGAAAAATTATAAAATAAAAAACGATATTAATAAATAAAATATTGTTTCTAATAAAACATATTTATAAATTATAAAAATTTACTTTTTTAAAATTTAAATTCAAGAATTATTTTTATAAGTGTGTGTGTGTGTGTATTTGCAGGAGTGTGGAAATTTTATTTAACATATTCCCACTTCATTGCTGTATGATGATAAAGGCTACTTTAAAAAAAAATATTCATTGAATATTATAAATTTTACATTACTTTAATTTTTTTTCTCTTTAATTCATCCTGACAATGATTTTTACAGAAAAATTCTTAAAAAAAATATTGAAAAATATTATTCATTAATTTTCTTTTGGTAATAGAACATATAACTAACTGTATTTCTATTGATTTGCAATACAAGTTTCTCTTTGTTTTCTGCTTCACAATAATATCTCCCTAATGACATTCATAGTGCTGAATCTAAACATTGACATTCACTGATAACTTCTGTTTTCTAAATATAAATATTGCTACCCATAGACCATATTTTAAAAAAAATAAAATTCATTATAGATGTATAAAGTGAACAAAATATTTATAAACTTCTCAAACAAAAAAATTGAACAGGTAAACTCACTGTTGTATAGAGATATTTTTGATACTTAATTTTTATTTTTGTACAGTTGCAAGTTAATTAAAAAAAACCCATAAATCTCCAAATTGTGAATCCTAAGTCTTCAAATGATGAAAGCAAATATATGTAACTGGTCTAGGAATATGGATATTATAACATTACCATCTAGAATATATTAATTACTCAAGATTGTAGTAGATGGCTTTGGAGTAGGGTGAAGAAAACTATCCTTGAAAGTTAAATTAGGGTGTTGATTCAATGGATGATTAGCTCATCCAGCAGTCTTATTGTATCAGATGTAATATATACAGTTTTTTAATGTAAATTTGGAAAATTGAACTCACATTTTTGGGTAAAAAAAAAGTAACAGCTCACATTGTATATATAAAAGCAATCACATGCTCAGAAAACAATAATGTAACAGATAAATGGATGATAGGGATCACAGGATAAAAAGTTTTATCTTATTTAAATATCTTATCACAGACAAACAGTCTTTAAATATGCATTAACTAACAAGACATTTTTTACATGTAGAGTAGGGCCAAGATTATATATATGGAAGACTATCAATATATTTCCAAAAGTTAGTTACCCTTATCTCAGTGCATCTTTCATATTAGCTCAATCCTATCAAATACATCCATGAGCCCAGAAGTCAACAACCTCTCTCACATACTTGATGCATTTTGTGAAACCCTTAGTTCATTTCATTTTTTCCCCAGATGAATAAAACATATATAGCTCATACTGTAATTTTTTTTTCCCCAGATGAATAAAACATATATAGCTCATACTGTAATTTTTTTTAAGTATATATGCACTATTTTTTTATTATAGATATACTTAGCTTTATATTAAAAGGTTGCCTTGACAACAGGTTGAAATTGTTTTTGATATTGGGATGGTTTAAGCATTGGCTGAATTCTAATGATTACTAATAAACCCATTTAACCTTGAACATTATAATTATTATTTAAGTAATACTTTAGGTGCAATTTAAAAATTATAATTACAGTTTGCAAGGTTATAATTGACTATGTATTAGTCTGCATTCAGAACAGATTATATTTATCTGTTTAAGGAGGTTTATTTAAACTTGTTTGTATCAATAATTTGCCTCTGTAGTCAAGTTGCAAGTTTTAGTATCTATATAAATGTATTAGACCATAATTAAAAGTTGAGATTGTTGATTATTTTTGATGTTGGGATTGTCTAAGTGTTGACTGGTTTTTAATGATTAACTTTGTATATATTTTTATATATTTCAAATATCTATTTTCTCACAATATCCTGAAATATATGACCAAAGTACATGTGGAAAAAATAAATGACTCCTCCAAGGGGTGCATTTCATTCTGAACCAGCATTCATCAAATGGTCCAGACCACATTTCTTACACGCACAGACACACACACACATATATATATATATATTATGTGTGTGCGTGCATACTTGAGTTACGGATTTTTTCCCCATGAACTTTTTTTTAAATTCACGATGTACTGGATATAAATTCCAAAAACTAATTTTTGATTTTATCACATTTAAAATCATCTCTTATATGCATGCATCTGTGTTAGACATATATAAAAATATACATAGGAAATTGGAAAAATGGACGCTATTACACAAAAATTTTAAATGCATTGATAAATAAATTGTTTGACACTTTTTTCTCAATATTTAGAGCATAATCTTAATGTTCTGGATATACTTTCAACTTACCTTAGAACAAGGTTTGTTAGTCCAGTTAATTAAATTCTTTAAATCTATTTGTTATTTTAAGTTTAAACTTTTTTTTTCAATATGAGCAATCTTATATTAATTATATTTAATAATTTGATATATTAATATAAATGATTCTTTGTATGGAATGAAAATTTCAAAAATACTTATTAATTAAAATCTTTTTTTCCCCATATGTCATAGCATCGGCCGGGACGCGAACCCACAACCGTCCGCAACCAACTACTTGCTTGCAAGGCCGCTGCGATACCTCTCGGCTAACAATGCAAGACAATTAAAATCTTTAAATATATTTGATGCAGAAAACTCTTTTCATAAAGCAAATGTTAGAATAATACTATTTTATACCTTTAAATGCACTATAAGAAATAATTTAAATTTACTTGCAGATGTTCCAAACTACACTTAATTGGACATTGTTGAATTTTCAGTTCATCACTGAGTTTGCCTCCTTAGTAAACTTATTTCTTATTTTGTTTTCTATCATCCTTTTCATTGTAAACTATTATTATATTCTTAGAATCAAGGCACAAAATTATTGCAGTACAAGTATAAAGTTAAACTTAATTTACATTAATTATATTTTAAAAAACAAGAAACATACATATATGTTGTAAGCATTGTGAATATTGTACAGAATTCCTAGATATGAAATAAGCTTCATCTAAGGTTATATACTTTACCTAGGATTAAAACAATGTGCCTACATTTTCTGTAGAATGTTTAGCTTTTTTTTTGTTGCAAAATAGATAATAGGAGTGACATTTTGTTAAATTCAAAATAATTAAAAATGTAATGTGAAACATAGATGAGAAAAATTTATTAACTTGAAAGGCTAATGACGTAAAAATTGATAAAGTATATATTGTTAGTTTTGATGATACTTAAAATAAATTGGTGAAAGAAAATGATGAACATTCATGATATGTTACTTGACAAACTAGATTCAAATGACAAAGAAATGAACATTAAACATTAAATAATAGTCTGCACATAATGTGTTTTTATCTTGCTGCAGTTGATTACTTCATATCTTCCCTAAAAAACATCAGTAATCTACAGAATATATAGGAAGTGTGAATAATTTTATTTCTTACTTCCCTGGAACCATTAGGGATTTTATAGAATACTCAGGCATACTATATAATAATTTAATTTCATGCAGTGCTGCTAACAGACATAATTATTTGCATCTTTAGCAAACCATATATATTTTATTGATCCATTAAAGCAAAAGTATCAAACTGCCAGCCCACCAATTGCATGTGGCCTGTGATATATATTTTTGCAGCCCATAAATAAAAAAGAAAAACATAGATGCATTACAAAGACACAAACTATTTAACAAAAAAAATTAATAAAACATACTCAGCAATGCTTTCAGACATAATGCACAGGTGCTACACAAAGATGAATTAAACTAAATGAGATTAGCAATATTTTGTTATGCTATAATCTGTTGTGATATCATCAGTTTTAAAAAATGGAAAAACATGAATTAAAGTTAAGGAACTATGTTTGTAGAAAAAAAGGCACATCTTTCTTGATCTTTATAACATTTCAGTATTTTACTCATTGCCTGCTGTCCATAATCACAATCCAATTGATGACAGACATGCAACAGATTGCAAGACAGTTGAGAGAAGAGAGTACATGGAAGGAGAATAATGAATATTGGAGGAAGTTTTCTTTTGGGCATGCATGTTTAATCAGAGCATTCAGATAACATTTTTTCTATCAAGGCACTGTTGTTTTTATGTCATCTTTATCAATAAGCTGGTTTTAATCCGTTTTTTTTTTATTATAATTTAATATAAAAAATATTTCGGGGGGGGGGGAGTAATTAAAATTTAATTACTAAACAATTAGCAATTGTTCAATTATTAGTTACTTATTTAAATTTATAAATTTTATAGTCAATATTTTTTAATCCAGAAAATGTCACCTTCAAAACCAACAAGAAAAGGAAAGATTGATGAGAACTAGAAATTTGGAAACTAAATTATTTTCTGTATAGAAATGAAAAATAAAATTATATGCATTGTGTGCAATAAAATGAATAGTGCTGTTAAAGAATATAATATTAAATGATATTGTGAAATAATTCACAAGAAACAATATTCATGCTTCGAAAAAAAAAAAAGAAATTGAAAACTTTGAAGAAGTCACTTGTTCTCAAAATTTATAAAAACCAATGTTAGATAATGAGAGCTAATTATAAAATTAACTATTTATTTGCAAAAACTCAAAACCATTCAGAGAAGGCTCATTAATTAAATAATGAATGATAAAAGTTGCTGAATTACTCTGTTTTGAAAGAGTACATGGTATATATTTATTGAAAAATACAGTATCAAATAGAATAAGTGAGATGGCAAGCAATCTGATTAATCAACTGTGTAAATTATTACAAGAATCCTGTGCTTCTCTGTTGTAATTGATGAAAGTATCAATGTACAAAATATTGCACAAGTTGCTTTGTTCTTTTATGGTTGTGATGAAAACATTAAAATAATGAAAGAGTTTTTGAAAACAATGTCTGTCCATGGACATATCACTAGTGAAGATATTTTTGAAGTGGTATGGAGAACTTTGGAAAAATTCAATTTTCCTTTGGAAAGGCTTGTTGCTATGACAATTGACCGTACCAAAATAAAGGACTTGTACCAAGACTGGCAGCAAAGTTGAAGAAAATCTGCTCAAATAAAACAGAACTGAAATCATTCCACTATATTATTAATTAACAAGTTCTGTATTCCAAAGCACTAAAAATTGACAAGGTGTTTGAAACTATGACTAAATCTGTAAATTTCATTTGGTCCAAAGGATTGTTTCTTAAAGATTTAAAGTCTTAATTAGAATTAGAATTTCTGGACTTTCTTATTATACCAAAATTTTTTGCTTGTCTTGCCATAAAGTTTTGAAGAACTTTTATTTGCATGTAGAAAAAATAATATTTCTTGAAATTAAAAATCAAAATGTATCAATTTTTAAGGATACAGCATGGATGCAAGATTTGGTATTTTTAATTGATATTACCAACCATTTTATTAATCTCAATATTAAGTTACAGGGAAGAGATAAATTAATAAGACATGTACAATACAATGGCAAATCATCTGAAAAGTGGTATCATAAGTTACATCTCTATATGTAAACCAGTTCAAAACACAAAATCATAAGTGTACTTTTTCACAATATTGCAAGAAAATTGAATACAGAATTTGACAAGTACTTCAAAGACTTCAAAAGGTATAAAAAATATTTTCTCTTTTCGTGGAAGTGTTTTTTTCAAAACTGAAGAAGTTTTTGTTTCCTTATAATTCAAATTTAAAAGAAAAATATAGAGGAGTTAGAATTCCAAAAGTATATTCTTATTAAGGACAAAACTATGGCAGGATTAAGAAGTCTGCTGCACAAATTCTGTGCTATTTCAAAAGTACATACTTATGAAACCAATTATTTTCATGCATGAAATTGAATAAAACAGATCACAAGTCAAGTCTAACTGATTAAAATCTTTCTGCAATAATAAAAATTGTGTGTTCCCAATCATTATTTCCAAATTTTGAGAAGTTAGCTGGAGACAAACGATGGTGAATTTCTAACAAAAAAAAATGCACTAAACCAGTACTTTTTAAATTTTGGCAATAAATATTAACTCTATTATTATGTATTACCATCAATCAATCATATCAATAATGATATTATGTTTTAAGTTCTCTATTAATTTATTTATTTAAATATTAATAAATTAATCAGAATGAGCAACATACAAATACATAACATATAGCTTGAGTGAACTTTACTTATTAAAACAATGGCCTGTAGCTGAAGTGAGCGTAATATCCCTGCATTAAAAAATAAGTGCATCACTGAAAAACTAGTCTTTTCTGATATTTATTTGTGTGGTTGTATGCATATAAAATTATATACCAACATTAAATTATTTTTGTCTATTATCAACCCACTGCAAAATGAACATTTCTCTAAATTTAATCCAGATTCTACATCTATAGTTTTTTTTCTCCATATCAATTCTATCCATGCATTTCACATATGGTCTTTATCTAAATCTTTTATATTCTATTATAATCCAATTTAAGAGTGTCCATTTATTGTTATGTGCTCTAGAAATATGTCAATCCAGTTTACATCAGCCTCATAATTTTTTAAAAAAGACTTTAGTATTCTATAAATCAAATATTCACTTTTGAACTTTCTCCGTTACTCTGGATACATGTCTATCCATACTCGGTTATAGTATCTGAAGTTTCTGAATTGCTCTTCCATTAAGTGTCCAAGTCTCATATCCATATGTAAAATTTAGAAAAACACATCTATCAAAAATTTTCCTTTTTAAACAAATAGGCATATTTCATTTTAATATTTAAATTATATGTAGTATATATCCAGCCTCTAATTAAATTATAAATATATTCTTAAAAGAGAATATTAAATTACACGATTTCCTTCCTCCTATTAGTTCAACTACTAAACAATTAATATATTTCCTACAAAACAATAATTTTATTTTATATAACTTTTTATTTTAATCCTATGTCGAAATTTCAAAATGTCAGCAATCTAAAAAATACAAGATGGTATTTTCAGTTTCATCTTTCTAAGCTTTTTAGGAATGCAATCTCTGGATAACAAAAACAACAAAACAACTGTCTCAAGTAACATTAATCCAACTAATGCAGGGTAATTGAATTCTTTCAAATCCAGACATCTGTTTTTAAAATGAACTTATCAGCTGCTCAGGTAATAATCATCTCTGAGAATGCTTTTGTTTTTAAAAACTATTGTTCCATAAGCTTATTAGAGATGTTAAGACATAAAACTAGTACAAACAAATATGTTTATTGCATTAAGTTTCAACAAAAAGGAAGTGCATACTATATATATGTTAGCAAAAAACACACATTTAAACAATGGTCTCATAGTGCAGAGATAGCATATCAATCTTCCATGCCTGCAATTTGGGGTTCGAATCTAGGCCTAGTGAAATTCTTTTCAAAAGGTTTAGGATGAGTACTGTCTTCTGCAGTAAGGCTATTCATTAAAAAAAACAGACGGTTTTATATTATAACTGTTACATATAAATGTAAATATACAATTTCTTTTGATAATTTTGTAGATAGTTTTTAAAAATTAAATTTATGATAAATATAACCAACAAACTACGTATAAAAAAATGGCAGGTCAAACTACAAAAATCAACATTAGCAGCCACATGTAAATAACAGTGGTCATTCTACCTCTAGAAAATGAAGAAAAAGACAGAAATCAAAAAATAAAGCATTAGGAAATGAATGAAGGAAGAAAAGATTAAAATCAAAATGCTGTGCTTAAAAAATAAAATGTGATTTCCAATTACTCTGTCAAAGTTAATACAGGGATGTAATCAATGCCGTGAGGGTCTCATGATAATCGAGCCACATATTAATCTAAGTGACCAAAGTCAATAAGATAAAAGAATGAAAGTAAGAGTAATTGATAACTATAGAAGTCAAAATATTGATAATTATCATTTTCTTTTTATTCCAGTAATATAATTACAAAATTAAATAATCTTTTATTTCAATAAAATAAAAACGTTGGCAAGAATATGCAGCCAATGATAAACATAAAGAGAAATATCAGTAATAAAAACAATTGACAAATACTTAATTTTAATATTGGATATTAAAATCATTATAAATTACAAACACCACAGCTTGCAAATAAAATATTAATCAGTTGAAATAATAATATTAATTGTCAAAATAAACTTTGATAATCATGATTTAAAATGTAATTTTAAAATTTCATATATTTGATATATTCTTCAAATTAATTCAAAGATTAAATATATCTAATTTTCACTATATGAGCAAACTTTGAATTCTTTTAACATATATATGCCAAATAACATAATGTTAAATTTACAACCCCACTTTATTAAGAGCAACAATTTCCAAAGATATTTAAAAAAATGAAACTGTATCCTTTGATATGTTAGAAAAAACATGTTTTAGAAAAGTAGGTGATTTTCAACTTTAAGTTAAAGAAATTCAAACATTCTTTTTTCATAACTTTATTTAAATATCTATACCAAAGTTTTATAAATTTTATATATATCTAATCCAAAAAGCTATAAAATTTTTTGAACTAAATTATAAGAGAAAATTCAATGCATAGTAGCAAATGCAATTAAAACCAACAAAAAACAGACAGAAGTCATGTTCTGTAAATAGTTTCTAACACTCTTGTAAAAAAAATTAAACTAAAATATTTTAAATTCTATTAATTATTTCAAAAATAAATTATGTGTAATACTAAGATGAAAAAAAATAAACAAAAGAAAAGCAAGAAAATGATCATGGTAAAAGTATTAATAAATTCCACAACAATCTGATAGTCACAAAAGATTGCAGTAAAGCAGATATGTTCAACACAACACCTTTGAGCCACATGCATCCTACTGACCAATGATATGTAAGCCTGACAAAAATGGTATCCAATATAATAATTTCATTGTTGAACATATTGAATTTTTTAAATTAAAATTATTAATACATACATAATATTTGATTGAATACAAGTATAATTTATATAAATTATACTTGTATTCAACAAATATTACAGATTTTGCCTGTACCCTGACCATCTCTCTTCTGTGTATTTAAATGGATAAGTTCCTATATTGGGGATCAGAGTGACTTAAGGTCAATATGGGCATGATAATAATAATGATATCAACATGGGCTTTCAAATATTACAGATTTTGCCTGTACCCTGACCATCTCTCTTCTGTGTATTTAAATGGATAAGTTCCTATATTGGGGATCAGAGTGACTTAAGGTCAACATGGGCATGATAATAATAATGACATCAAGAGAGGATTTGGGCATTCAATTATCAGATTTTCAATGGTATAGATGGCTAAAGAATTGGAAGATGTGGTAGATTGAAACCTATCCATTAAAGTTTGAAGATTTGCTACATTAATATAAATCAAGCACTGATTATATATATATGTGTGGGAGATAATGATCTGAACCAACTGATGAGTGCTGATTCAGCATGAAATACATATATTTGGAGATTATTTATCTTTTTTGCATGTATGTCCAACTGATGAGTGCTGATTCAGCATGAAATACATATATTTGGAGATCATTTATCTTTTTTGCATGTATGTCCAACTAATGAGTGCTGATTCAGCATGAAATACATATATTTGGAGATCATTTATCTTTTTTGCATGTATGTGGTTCTGTGTATCAGTTATATGAGATCGAGCAGATAGCTAAAAAAAGCTTGAAAGTCTGTCATCAAATTCCTTATATAATACATGCATCATTAAAATAAATATAAACACCTTTCAAAAAATTAACATTTCTATTCCCATGAGAAAATAAATATTTCTATCTCATGCATCCAGTGTTAAACAAATTATTATTTTTTTAAACTTCAGATTCTAATCATCACTTCATTCAAAATATTCCTACATTAGAAATTGTAATTTTCTTTGTGATTAATTAAGTATTTATTAAAATAATATCAAAGCCCTCTATAAAAACGAATTAAAAATGATTAACTGGAAAAACAACAAAAATGGGAATTATAATATTTTTGTATTTAAAAAAAATAATTTTATGTCTGATAAATAGATGTTTAAAAAGAATATATTATTAAAAGCTACTACAATACAAATCATTAAAAAAAAACCCTATGACAAATAAGTTAGAAAACTTCACACAAATAAATTGTCAGAATTAGATTTGATCCTTCAAGAACAACAAAGTATATTTACAAAACCTATTGAATATAACTAGTTATTTGATATCATATTTAACTGTAATAAGTTGAAACCATTCACTGACAGGAACTATTTTATTAAAGCAATGGAAGTATGGAGCTCAGAATAGTTAAAGAATTCAAAAATACAAGCTTGTCTCAAAATACTATTACCAGCAGAACTGACAGTGTAGGTAAGAATTTAAACAATAATTACATCATGTGAGACTTATTTCACTACAAATGATGAAAGTACGAAGTCTTCACTGGATAAAGTTTAGCTGGTTGTTTTTATTCATAGATGTGATGTGAACTTAAAACTGAAGAGATTCTGGAAATTATTCCAATTCATAGTAAAACAACTAGAGTTGATCTTTTTAGTGAACTTATGGAAGTTGTGAAGGAATACAATTTATCATTAAAAATTAGTTTCTCTTCCAAACTGATGGTCCTTCTGTTATGATGTCACACAACTAAAGGAAAAATGTAGGGAACACGATAATACTGTATTCTTTTCAATATTTTCACTGCTTTATTCATCAGCAAAGATTATAATCTAAAGTTTTAAATATTGGCCATGTCATAAAAAATGTCACTAAAATTGTAAATTATATTTGTGTATGTGCGTTTAATCATCATTAATTTAGTAAATTTTTAGAAGACATGCGAAATGAATACACCAATCTACTTTATTAAATATACCAACATTAGGTAGCTTTCTAGTCATAAAGTTTTTAAGCAATTCTTCCAATTGCTAGATGAAATTATTACTGTTTTAGAAATGAAAAATTATTAGTGTTGAAAATTAAAAGATAATCATGGATAAAAGATCTAGCTCTTACAGTTAACATTACAAATCATCTTAGCTAACTTAATCTTAAACTACAAGGTCAATATTATGTGATTACCACATTTTTTGATAATATTAATGTTTTCAAAGATAAATTATTACTCTGGCAAAAACAAAATAAAATAAAAATTGTCTCATTTTGAATGTCACCAATTATTACAAAAGACATGAGAATTGAAATTTTTAGAATATGCTAATAAAATTAAATTATTAGAAAAATTTGAAATAATTTTGGATTTCAAGAAATGTGAAGACACTTTCATCTATTACCTTCTCTATATATTAATGGTAAAACTATTGATGACAATATGCAAATAGAATTAATCAAATTTGCTCAATAAATTCACTCAAATTTTGAAGATTTAGTTGATGAAAAACATTACAAGTTTCTTAAAATCAAATGATATAATTTTATTTAAATAACATAAAGATAAAAAAAACATTTTTTTTTTTAGATTTCTTGTGCATTTTTATAACATAATTGTATTTTGTAGATCTGTTTGCTATTTGTATATGTAATTGCAATATTAATAATAAAAAATGTGCTCCCTCTTTAATTTTGAACTGGTTTTTAATGTATACCCCAGTTTGATGGCCCTTGGTCAAGAACAAGTTTGACATGCTTACACTAGAATGAAGAAAAAATCTCTTGTTTACTGGAGTAAGTTTAAATAATCAAATATTGTGTGTGTTTTTTGGAGCCAATGCATAATCATTTCATCTAATTATTCAAAATTGATCTGGTAATAGGTCTCTAGCTTTTCTTAGCTAGAGAACAAAATAAAAATGGAAAGTTATTCATCATTTAGAAAGCCTGATTAATACTATTTCTGACTTCATTATTCATTTGTAAGGGGTTAATGAAGAGACCTTTGATTTGAATAGAGTTTGGGTCATTAATAAGAAAGACATCAAAGCATCTCAAATTCTGAATTGAATTAAATACTAAAATGAATCACTATAATGAAAATATATGCTTTTTTCTACTACATTTATTGTCTTCTTTATTGAACTACTTTTCAATAATTTTAAAATTCACATTTTTAAGACTTGCCTCAGGTATCAAAATTGATCAGTTAGGTCAGGGGTCCCCAACCCTATGACTGCGGGCACCATGGCACCCGCAGACTATTTTATGTGTGCCCGCCACAATCCTAACATGCTAAAAAATTATTTATCTGATACAAATAAATTTAATTTCCAAATTTTTTTATAAATTATTGCATTATATTGTAATCAAATTGAAGGGCATACTATATTTTTACAGTGCAAATAAATATTTTTTTGTACATTATGTGTAATATTAACAATATCCAACTATAAATTTACATTGAAAAATAAATGGTGCCCACCACTTGGCCAGTAGTATAGAATGTGCTCTTAAGTGCAAAAAGGTTGGGGACTCCTGAGTTAGGTCCTGGCTCAGTAGTAAGATATTTTATATATTTTCTATTCAAAATTGCTATAGATACAAGTGCATTTTTTTAGTGTTATAAATCTAAATTAAACAAATTTGTTTTTTTAACAATAACAACAACAAAAAAGATCTGCAATATATATGCATATAAAATGATATGTTTAAATAATTTATTTCCCTTTAAAAATTGCATTTTAAATTAGCTTTATAATATATAATTTTTTTTATGAAACTGTATTTTAAAAATTATATATATATATAAAAGCATGGAGAATTCATAAACAAAAATTTTTAAATGATTTATTTTTCCTCTGTGTAAATTTAATAATAATCATTACATTTTTTAACTTATTATATTATAATAAATTGTCTCAATAAATTATTTCAAATTTATTCTTAAGAAAATAAAATATTTGTAATTATAAAAAATAAAATTAAGTTTATTAGTAGTACATTTATATTTTTAAATAACAGTTTGTAGAAAAAATTGACTTATAAATATGTTTGTGCATGTAACATATATGTATGTGTATGCATAAATAACTTATCCAAGTTCAGTTAGTAATGTATATCTGCTCTTTCATTCTATAATATATCAATGTTACTATTAAATAAATATTTGAAAATAAAATATTATGCAATCTAATATTTATTTCGTTAAAAAGAAAATTCCATTTCCTGAAATGGTATGTCTTCTGCATACTGTGTTTGGATTTTTACATCAATGACAACAAAAATTCTTATTAACTCTCTTGTGTTCTGACACTTTCTATTGTTACATTTGTGAATTTTTAAAAATGCTATACTCTGTCGTTTTTTATCTTTATATGACAGTCAAGTTTATTAAATTCTATTTCTATGCATTTTTTTTATAATACTCAAGAAATTAGTGTAAAAATAACCAAATATACTTTATAAACAAACAAAAAATCATTTAAAATTATATTTCAAAATCTTAACATAAAAATTAAACCAGAAAAATGTGAAAGCCCTCTTTTCTGTCAAAATAATAATGGAGGTCTTTTGATATCTCTTCAGATTTTTTTTTCCAACTTTAACATCAATAAAAGCATTATATAAAAATCTACTTTTTAAAAAAAAAACGACAGTCATTATCAGTTAGAATAACGTTAATGCTATGACCTAAAGTTAAGGGACAACAGTGCTTTTTCTGAGGAAACTTTCAATAGTTTTCAATGAAGACAACTAATGTTATTGTGAAAGTTATATCATCATTACAGCATATGTTGGAATTCAAAGATTAATCTACAAGTACAAGTATCAAATTTTTATGCATTTGCTCAGTTAACAATATGTCCTTGAGACAAACAGGTTGATGATCATTACTAATTATTTTTTAACCTCATCATCATTTTCAGCTATTATAGATCCTCTGTATGATAAAGGTCTCTCTGAATTTAATTTGTTTTCTCCAATCCAAAAGCTGTTTGTCTTCATATCACTCCAATCAACTGATATTTCAGGTAAAACTATCAGGCAACTGAGAAGAAAGATCAAAGTATTCCTTAATCTTAAACTCAGAGGGTAAAAATCAGTAAACTCACCATGCTGATTGAATTGTGTTGGTGGGTACACCATGTTCATTTATCATAGAAATAATGATATGAAAGTAATAATGATAACAACAAGAAAATATGGATTGCACATTAGAAAATTGGTCCTGCTTCTTTCTTTTAATGTATCAAAAAGAAATCCAACATATTCTTTATGTTAACATATCCACTATTTATAGTCCAGATGAAAGTCTAAACTTAATTAAAGATTAATTTATCTATGTTTATTAAATATGATCACATGTAGTCATTAATTTTTTTCCATGTGTAACAGACATTTGAGAAATTCAGGCATGGATTAAATGGTATGTGAACTAAGTGACTGTGTAGGGCCCCAAAATACTAAGGGGCTCCAAGGTCTTAAAATGTCTCTTCATTAGGATTTGAGGAAAATTATCTTTCTTGTATACAATCAACCCTCCTATAATGTGGTATTATTTAAACTTTTGAAGGGAATTTATTTGATTTTTGGTGGGATTCTAATTTTCAACTGGACATCAGGGGATAAATTAATATAGCATAAATAGGGCCAAATTAAGTAAATATATAGATTACTTACACAAAAAATTTGATTGCTCCCAAAATAATAATTTGATTTCAATTTAAATACTCTGCTTTTGAAAAAATTATTGTAAAGAAATTTTGCTGTTTTCCTGAAGCTGATTTATCTCCAGTGAAATAGTATATTCCTGACCTCATAGGTTTCACCTATTTTTGCCCATACTCTATCTGTGTCAGATTTAAACCCTCTATGAGGAAGTGTATAGAAGTGTCAACGCAGTTATGTATGTATCATCACACAGATATATGTGAATAAAGAGACTGCTGTACTATCATAGGTTTATATATATTATTGCATGTATATTTTATTTAAAATCAAATCTTTTAAATTATACATTTTATTTTGTTAAATGAGCCAATTTGTTACTTTATATTAAAAATTGCATGTATATGTGTAAAGTTCACATATTACCAAGATACATACATAACAAATATTATTTAAAAGTTTCTAATAATTCTTAATTTTAAATTAAAACAGTTATAAACAAAAATGACGCCACTGCACTCCTATGTCAAGATAGCGTGTGAGCAAAGTTTTAAATCTTATTTTTGCAATAATATTTTTCTAAAATGTATTTTATAGTAATCAAAATCTACTGAGATGAAACAATTACCAAGTCTTTGGGGAATTGAGATGGTCCAAGTTAAATTAAAAATATTAGGTTTAAAATTTAAACAAAAGTTTAAATCAAATTTGTAACTTTCAACATCTTAACAACATTATCATTAAAAAATATTTTTTTAGTAGACATTGTTTGCAAGGCTAAAAGCTTTTAAACTATTTTACAAAAAAAAAAAAACCAAAACTTTTTTCTTCACAGCAAAAAATGAAGAGACGTCAAAGTGGGGCAGAAAAGCAAAAAAAGTTTTAAAAAAACCTGGAAATTGCTGAAAGCCAAAGAAATTCATTGCATAAATTTTTAATAGTTAATATAGAGACAGAGTTGCCATCGACATTTACATCAGATAATTCAGAATTGCCTATGTTTGAAACTTCTTTTAAAGAAGAGAAAGAAGAACAAGTTGAGAATCAAAAGGTTGAAATTGCTACTGAAAAAAGGAAATGCAAAAATACAGAAGGTATAAATAGTCCAGAAAGATGCTTCGATATAAACATTGAAGTAATAAATGATATAGCTTTATGGTTAACAATATTAATAGATGCTATTATTGATCATATTTTTAATAACAAACCAAAAAATATCAGGAATATAGAAAATTTAAAATTAGTGTATAAAGACAGAGATGAAGTGTATTATAGAGGACTTTCTTATAATTATTTCTATGGAAAGAAATCAAATGGAATTATGGAAAAGAGAAATTGGCTGGTATTTTCAGAAACAAGCAAAAGTATTTACTGCTACCCTTGCAAACTCTTTTCAACAATAAAGTCTAAATTAATAACTGGTTTACAAAATTGGAGATCAATAACTGTTATTTTATTGGACCATGAAGTTTCAAAAGAACACATGTCAGCCATGTGTACTATGTATAAAAGATTAACAAAATTCAATAGAATTGATACTCAACTATTACAGGAAAAGGAAAAAGAAGAATGTTACTGGAGAGAAGTGTTGAAAAGAATTGTATCAACAATAAAATTGTTGAGTCACTTAGGATTAGGATTTAGGGGTCACGATGAAAGCAAAGATTCCAATCCAAAAAAAAATTATTTAACCTGCTTGGAATATCTAAGTGAATATGATGAGTTTTTAAAGTTACATCTACAAAAATATGGCAACCAAGAACAAGGAAATGTAAACTATTTATCTCATATTTTTTGTGATGAATTTGTAGGTCTTATTCGAAATCAAATAAGAGCAGAAATATTTGAAGAAATCAAATCTGTGACTTATTATAGTATAATTGTTGATTCCACTCCCAATGTTTTGCATATTGATCAAGTAACTTTTGTGATGATATGTTTCATCCTGTGGTAATATAATGGAAAGATTTGTGGAATTCATTCCCATAGATAAACACACATCTTCATATTTGGAACAAGAAGTTTGGCAATCTTTAATAAAATTAGAAATAAATATTAAAAACTGTTAGGGACAATCATTTGATAATGCTTCTAATATGTCAGAGAAGTACTCAGGTTTGCAAGCACGTATTAAAGAACATAGGCCAAGTGCGGCTTTTATTCCATGTGCTAATCATTCCTTAAATTTAATTGGAAATTTCACTGCAGAAAGTTGTAGTGCTGCAATTGAGTATTTTATGTTTATGCAGAATTTATTCACATTTTTTCTGCATCAACCCATCATTGGAAAATTTTAACCAGAAATCTAGTAATGTGTAAACATTCCGTCACAGTCAAAAGAGTTTCTAATACAATATCATCAGCAAGAACAGATGCTGTATTAGTATAAAACTTGATTTCACCCATGTAAAAGAGGCTTTAACTGAAATTTGTAATTCAGAAGAAGAAAAAAAAGTTACCATAGTGGGGGTGACTTCACTTCTGAAGAAAATGGACAAATATGAAACCACCCTAATGACAGTGATTTGGAATAATATTTTAAAAAGAATAAATGCTACTAGTAAATCATGTCAATCAGTGAAGTGCAAACTATTGAAAGGATCTATCCTACTGAAGTCATTAGAAATTTTTTTTAATAATTTCAGAGAAGAATTTGAAAAAGTTGAAAAAGAGGTAACTGATTTATCAGGCTATTATTTAATGTGGAAAATGGATAAACTAGCAGACAACAAAAGAGAAAAATGTTTTTTGATGAAAACAAAAATTCAGACATGAATTTATAATAAGAGAAAATTTTATAGTCAATTCATTTTATGTCATTTATGGTAACACCAAGGCAGAACTATCTCGAAGAACTCAGACTATAAAGTTGTTGTAGAACCTTTTCTAATATTTTTTGATTGGAAAAGTTTAAGGCTATTTACAAAAATGACATTGATGTTTGTACTTTTGAAAATGAATTTAACCATTTTTTAATATTTCTAAAAGAAAATGGGGACACCATAAAAACCTCACCAGACATCTATTGAGCCGCTAAAGAAATGTCTTGCACATTTCCGAAAGTTGAAATATTGTTGAAATTTTTTTAAACAATTCCCTTATCTAATGCATCAGGAGAAATATAGTTTTCTGTTTTAAAGCGTCTAAAAAACTATTTAAGGAGTATTATGGGAGAAGAAAGGTTAAATAATATGGCCATTCTATATATAGAGCAAAAATAATTGACGAATTTGCAAGAAATAAAGCAAGATGGAAATCATATAAAAATGTTTTTTAATAAATTCATTTAATGTGTTGTGGTATGAAATTTTTGAATACTTGTCTTTTTTGTTAATAACTTAATAAGAGTTTTCTTAAAAAATTTTTTTTCTAACTTGAGTTTGAGGGCCCCGAAATTTTTACCGCTTAGGGCCTCCACTTGGCTTGATCCGCTTCTGGAGAAATTGCGATCCAGGCCAATAGAAGAATGTTTATTACCAAAAATCTATCTTGGAGGTTTAGCGTTTTAATATGCCTTTATTTATATATTTGAAGTATGTGTGGTGAAACACATTTTAAGTATATCTAAGGTGAATGGGTAACCAATTATCACATTTAAATTACGTTTAATCTTCTAGACTTAAAAAAAAAAAAGAAAATTAATATTCACATTTAAAGAAGTTTATATTAAATAATAAAAAAGCTTATACAATTGAACTATTTCTTTGATGTTCTTAATTGACTTTGAATAAATATATTTTCAAATAAAGGATTGTCAAATAAAATGACATTCAAAATTAAACAAACTGTTAGAAATAAGACGCAGATTCTGGCAAAAGAACAGCAGGTTTGTTTACAGACTCAGCAGCATCGGGGTGAAGTAACCAGTTTTAAATAATTTTCCACAATGAATCACCTGAAATAAGATGCTGCTATTTATCGTGATGCAACTGAATCATTCATTTCTAACTTAATTCCAATTCTATTTTAAAATGATTTGCATTAATATTTTAATACCTGCTGCTAACATAGAAATAAAATCACCCTCAGGTAATTCTGAAACTTTTTGCAAAGACTGTACCTGCGGAGAAATTATTGGATTAAAAACATATTTAAAAAATAACAAGAAAATGGTAATGAAGTTTTTTTTTTAGCCTGCAAGCTTTTTTTTTTAAAGACAATAAAATCTGCACATATTATTATTTAAATTGCGAGTTTTATTTAAAGTTTGTCTTCTCAGCTAAAGTCGCTATACAAGACTGCTTTTTAAAGAATTGTCCATATGGCTAGAACAAACAAATTCTAACTATCACCATCAACGTATTAGGTTCAACACGTCTGAACCCTGCAGATAAGACAGATCCACAGGAAACTCTTGACAGAAAATAAAATCCATTAGTACTTGCTAGATTTCACTTTTAAACAAAAAAAAAAAAAAAACATTTAAAAATATTTTCCCACATACATACAGTAAAAATTCTAAATCAATAATATTTTTTCATTTATAAAAAAACACATTATTATTTTTTTAAATGTCTTAATAAACAACAGTAAATTATGTGATCGAAAAATAATAATAGTACAGTTATAATAATATTTACAACTCTATAATATTACAAATAATGGGAATTTTCGCACAGATATAAAGAGTTTATGTTTAGAGCCTCGCATGCGCAGATGCCCCGAAATCGACACAAATTTCATTCAAAGCTTTAACACAAGCGATGGCATCAGTTATAATATCGTATAATTAAAATGTTCGAGCATTCTAATCGAAAACAGTTCTACTCACTTAGATTGAACCAAGTTTTTTTCTTGATATTACTCAGATGAGAATTTATTCTGGAAACTAGGTACAGATTCCAACAATTTACCATTGCTCCAAAACATATTTATTTATAATGTGATTACATTGTCTTTGTTATACAAATAAATACATTTCACTAAAATTTCTTATTGTAAATATTTATTTTTTTAAGAATTAACATTTTAATACGCTAAAACAATCCTCCAAATCTCAAGAGTCTATAATATGTCTCATGCACTCTAATATATCACATTCAATACTGTTAGCAGTAGTATGTAGATTAAGTTCTATGTCAAAAGGAGATTGAGTAACTAGACAATATTGTAAGTACTATGAACAAACAATGGAAACTATCATTATCCACCAATGAGGTTATAAGATGCTATTGTTTGCTTAACACAATTTAAGTCTTAATTTCATGGCTACATCACATACTTCCATGATTCCTCATACCATTAATCTACAACAATAACAACAGGCCAAAATCCTTCTTTTACCTTCCACCCATTTCTACAAGCTGTTTTGAATGTTCTGTTTGTATATTAAATGATATCAGATTTTATGGCTCTGCAGAGTTTTTTGGCAAACGGCATAATAATTACATAAAAGAACTTGATCATCAACAACAATGGTGTTGCCCATCAAAATTATAGTATCTTGTATTCAATGGTCAATAATTTAGATTGAGATTCTGCATTGCAAGTCATGAATTTATTTTCATTTGTTACAAGGCTATAGAAGATAAAGTTATTGATTCTATACATATAAAATGACAATATGAAATGGAAGTAGGACCAAATGATATAGATTGCTAAAAATTCCAAAAGTAAATTGTTAATAGGCAACTTACTCTTATAAAAAAGAACAAAGTCTGGCAGAAAAGAGCATCTGGAGTAAAAAATATAATATTCTGAAAAGTATTAATAATTATTTATTTAAAAATAAACTTGCTCCACACAATTAAATATATGGTAAAGAAAATGTGCATTTTATCCATTTCTACTGGCAAATGAAATACAGATATATATAAAAAAGATATGCTGCTGAAACAACAATGAATAGTTTAGAGATATGTGTTATTTTATTAGTTTTACACTAATTCTGGCACAAGATAAAGTTGCCTATAGTTGTTAAAAAACTAAGGATATCATAATAAATAAATACTTAACTGGTTTCAGATGTATATGATTATACAAACAAGTTGTCCCATGTTGAAAACATTTATATGTTTTTTAATTTGTAATTATAACTTGATAGTTAAAAAAAGAGGTAAATAATGGTTGTTGGAGGAAAGTGCATTACATCCTAACACTTCAAGTGTTACTGTTCCAAGTCATAAGTATGAAACTTATCTGAGGATATTGGATAAGATAGCACTGGATAGGTATTTATTAAGCATTATTATCTAGTATCTATTAGTTACTAAAGCTTACAGTAGATGGCATAGAAGTGAAAAGAAAAAAAAAATGTCGCTGAAATAATAATGAATAAGCTGAAGTGATAGAGTCATATGATATATTCTAATTTTCCAAATATTTAAAATCTGTTTTTTAATTTCTCTCATTAAAAATAAGTCCATCTACTTCTTCTGAGTAGCTTCATTTGCTGGTTCAATTAGGTAAGGTACTGCAAAAAGTTTGTCACAAAGACAAAAATAATAGCAAGATGTCAAACAAAGGGACAACATATATATATTAGGCATATTTATGTTTTATGGATTGATATGCAAGTATTGCAAAACTCAGCTTTAACTATTTGTTATTTATCTTTCCAT
The DNA here is from genome assembly GCA_028023455.1 of Epiperipatus broadwayi. Lineage (NCBI taxonomy): Eukaryota > Metazoa > Onychophora > Udeonychophora > Euonychophora > Peripatidae > Epiperipatus > Epiperipatus broadwayi. Next base: position 3,345,692 of record JAQFVV010006201.1, on the reverse strand, counting down.
ATTTTTTTTCTAAAGTTAGAGGATCATACTCACTTATCTAAAAGTGCTGTTGGTTGATTAATTGTCCTTATGTTGAAATCATCATAAAACAATTAGTAGCATGATGATTAAATCTGACAACTCTCACTCCAGAAAATAGAATCAGATAGAAAGACAATAAAAAGTGTCTGATGAGTTTGACAATGAGGATACAAAGCAACACAAGAGTTACTATTTATGTTTCACATACTGTTTACTTGTCATTCCAAAATGTAATTTCTTCTGCCATGAATTCTCCCTTTTGAAAAACTTCAATAATTAAACTGACTGCAGCTATCCAATGCACACTATTTTATAAAAGCAACCTGAATGTCTTTGAAATAATTATTATAATGTAAATTTCTCCATAAAATCATGTTCAAGTTTATTATAAATATATTTTTAAAGGGTTAGTTACACTTATCCATTTTATATATCCAGTCCAATAATGATGTATCCTTACAATAGTAAATACATTATGATCACATTCATCGAAATGAAGAACATATTGACTGATTTATAATCTTCTTATTTTTATTTTCAGAATATTATGAAACATTCTTAAGAATATTTTTAGGTTATGATTATAAAGTGTTATTATCTCACTTACATAAACAAATTTGGCAAAGTAACAGCCTTCCCAGCATCATAATTAAATGCCCTACCTTTTAACTTATTAAATGCAATAGTGATGTGGCTTTTCCTTAAACAAAGTCAAGAATATCTCAGCAATTATGCTCAGATAAACCTGTTAGCCACTTTATTTTGCATTCCCCACTCTAAATTTTTCCATATTCTGCTCCATCCCATTTCTACAACATAATCTTTGTTAACTCTATAATCTTTATATCTAAATTCCCTTTATCTTTTCCCAAACCCAGCATAAAAACCAATAATTCATTTTCTGTATAATCACTTTTTTCATATTTATTCTTACATAACTTCATTATATGTACCCTTTCTGTTTTCAAGCATTTACATTCAATTAACAAATGCCTAATATTTTCTATTCCTTCCTTACATAATTTACAAAATAAATCACCCAATTTTTGCCATTTACATATTTATATATATATATATTCTCTTGTGGCACAATGGGATGTGTGCTGCGCCCTCTATCTAAAGTCCTTTTAAGATATTTAAGTTAAACATTAATTACTAAAAATTTCAAATGTCACATAATTTTATTTTAAACAAAAGTGAAGTTTAATAAGTAAAAAAAAAAAAATTGTCAAGCGTTGATGGCCGAGTGGTTAGAACAGCTGCCTTACAAGCAGTTGTCCTGGGTTCGCGGGTTCGCTTCCCAGCCGATGCTTTGACACATGAAAAAAAATAGAACAGATTTCATTACACAGTGCTTTCATGTGATTTATTTTGCATGTTGAACAGACTGCATGTATACCCATGAATTAACTGCTTTGATTCTGTCGCCCTCAGTATTTGAACTTTTTATAAATTCCCAGGCAGTAAACAGTTTGACTAAATAACATTTCATTCTTTAGTTATTTTCTCAAAATTACTTTGATGCAATATTATTAAACATTTTATTTTTAATTTTTTTTTTTTTAATTTTTTAAATTTTAAATTTCATTCTGAATAAAATAAAAAGTTCAAATATAATTTTTTTCATTAATAAATTAAAGAATTTTATAAATATTTTAATGCAAATTCTAATAAAATAATTTTCTGTAGTAAATTTTTTTTAATGTTAGAAAAATAATAATCTTCAAAAAATAGAAAATTAAATCACAGATAACTCAAGATAAATGAAAAACAATACTGAAGACTAAAACAATTCTGTAAAAGATATTTCAGAAAAACGATTTTTAAAAAGCTGGAAATGAATATTTATAAACTGAATCTTTTAATAACACTGTTTTAAATAAGAAACACACACACAAACTATTATAAAAAAAAGAATCAATCATAGACTACATTGCTAACAAATCTCATGAGACTCCTTGCTACATTCTTTCTTATTATATGTTGTTACCTCTAACTTCAGTCAGTGCTAATATAATTAAGCAGCAATTAACTAAATGAAGACTAGATAACAATATTTAACCAGTTTAATTTGTCTTCAATTGTCTCACTAAATTTATCTGATGGCTGCTTTATTCATATTACCAACAAGACATCATATGACTTTAACTTACACATTGCTATTCATTAGCAAATTCTTCTATTCTCATTACTTTTGTGCCATCTAGTGTAAGGTTTAGGAATCAATAGGTGCCGCATGGTAATGGATACCCAAATTAGTTTTCTAGCTTATGGCCTTCATTATTGAGAGTATTTTGGATCCAAAAATGTCCATGTGCAGTGTTAAAAACCTGAAAACCACATCACTGATGAAAGCCATAAAATAAAAACTAGTTTAGAGATATTTAGATAGAAAAACACTGCATAAAGATTTATTAAGCACTACCATCTGATATCTATTGATTATTAAAGCTACACTAGTTGGTACAAATGTAGTGAAAATAGAGGAAATTATAAGTAATTTAAACATGTAATAAATAAAATCAATCACATGAGATGTCATTAAAATGGTCTGATAGTTTAGTGTAATGGTATAGTGAGGACTCTGGAAGTCTAATTTCATGGATTGTAGCTCAGAATTATCATTTCTGGTGCGCACAACTTTTCATGAATTCCTGAGCAATAAACTATTTGATTTATTATTTATAATATTAAACTGAAAACCTTATTGAATATAAATTCCCACTCTTAAATAACCTTATTTCACAAAATGTGATGACTTTCAAATATAATAATCTGTACAATTTATTTATATTCATTTTCAATCATTAACAATATATTGCAGGATGAAGGTCTCTCCAAGTTTATTTACTTTTCCCAAGAGCTTATTGCTTTCATATCACTCCAGAAATTTCATTATCAAACCATCTTATAATTGATGTTTTTATAAATCATTTACTATCTGTTGACATGTTGACACATTAATTTCCATCCATTGTCATTCTACTTTGTCTGGGCATGTTACTATATGTCAAATCAAATTTTGCTTCTGTTTTTCAATCCTTTCAATGTTATCAATGATACTAGTTTATTTTTCTTCATCCATATATTGCACTTTCAGTCCTTTCTTGTTACTTTTACATACATCTTTCCATGTCTTGCTATAAGTTTGGAAATCTCTGCATTGCTCTCTTTTTTCATGTGTAAAAGCATCGGCCAGGAAGCGAACCTGTGAACCTGGGACAACTGCTTATAAGGCAGCTATGCTGACCACTCGACCACCAATGCTCTTCTGTTTAGTGTTTAATTTTTATTTTTCTCATGTGTCATAACCGACCATGAAGTGAACCCGTTAACCCGGGACAATAGCTTTCAAGGCAGCTGTGCTGATCTCTCGGCCACCAACGCTTGACTTAAAATCTCATTTTCATAAGTAATTCCTGATAAAATACATATTAAAAAGTCTTCTTTTATGAATGCATAGATGTAAGATTAGGAAAACCTTCATGTGATTAAAAAAGTAGAATGAAATTGCAAATTAATTAATTGAGCAAATTTCATGACAACTTTTCAGAAAATGTCCAAAAGCTGAGTATGTTTTAAATTACTGTTACATTAGGTAACATATGGTAATCTCTGCAGAATTATAATGTATTACTTTTTTATTTAATTAAAAAATTTTTCAAAAAAAAATATAAACATCCCAACTTGTTGAGCGATAATGGTATCAAGTAGTATTTTAAAATAAGGATTAATATACATATACATAAAACTATAAAGTTGTATATGAATGCTTAAAATAATTTTTTTTTTAAATTAAAAAAATGAAAGTTCTATTTTTATAAAAGCAAGGTTAAAAATGCCATTTATGAAAAGAATTTTGTGATTCATAATTTATGTATTTTTCTTTAGATCAAAGAAAAGATGAAAAAGCATTTATTTTAAATAAAAGAGAAAAAGGTAAAGATCTAAAATACACCATAAATCTCAATTAAAGCAATATTTAAAAAAAAAGTAATTATTAAATTAATATATTTTAATAATTTAATTGGAAATAATAATAAACCCAAAATGTTAAGAAAGAAATTAAAAAGAAATATAGATAATAACGAAGATAAATCAATCTGAAATAATTATATAAAAAGAGAAAAATTCTCTTATAGGATAAATGCTTTTCAACATTTTCAAATTTTGACAAAAAATACTGCAAAGAATAGATGTAATTCATTGTATCTGATATGACACAAAATGTAAGTTGGATAAGCCATTGTTCAATTAGTTTTATTTACAATGAAATTATAACAAAATATATACAAAAAGACATCACATTAATATCGACTAACTTTGAATACACAATTGTAAAAAAGAAAACACTTTCTCTCTTTTAAGGTGTACATATATTGAGAAAAAATGAAATGAATGGAAGGCTGAATGCAAGCCATCACCATCTTAACTTAATTCACTATTAATTGTTACTCCCATTTATAAATAAAATCACCATTATTTTTATCCAAATATCATGCTGTCTTTCATTTCAGTTACATGCTTATAGATTCTGGTCATTATGAATCTCTCATGCTTATCAATCATCTTTCCGTATTAACTATGATAATGGTTTTTATGCAACTGTACTTTACAGAAATACTGATTCCAGTCTTTTCTTTCTTTTGTTTTTAGTTTTTAAAATTACAATCACCATATTTGTTTTATGAGTAGCTGGTGATAATGATGATAATAAATGATTGTGAATAACTTAATTTAATTTATGTTTATGAATTATCCTGATCTACCATCTCAGATTCCTATTTTTCAAAAAAAAAAACATTTTAACTTGAATTTTATTATTGGCAATTGTATGTAATTTGAAGATATTTGATAATAGTTTTAGATACTTTTGCTTTCCTGTCTACCAAGATGGGAGCTCATATTTTTAATAAATATACAGTTTCTGGGATGACAAGAAATCTTTACAAAAAAATGGCTGCTAGGAAATGTCATCTTTAATATTTACATCTTAATTTTTATTGTTTTTATTTGAAAAAATAAATCATTTAGAAAAAAATAATTACAATAATTACAATTAATTTATTATTATTATTTGCATTAACTTATTGATTAAAAAAAGATATAAGGGTGTTTTATCACATCCATAAGAATGGCTGTTGTTTTACCTGGATCAATTACAATGAAGAACTCATTGACTTTTCTGCACAAGCCACCAAATACCACTGTTTTGGAAGTATTTCCCTTTGTTTACACATTGTAAAAAGAGTTGATTTTGATACTAGTGTTGTTGGACAAATCTAACTGATCTTTCCCCCATTCAATGGACATTAAACCTCTACTCCAGCTATAAATAAATCTGATTGTAGTCAGAGATAGAATTTTGGAGGCCTCAACTCACATTCCTTTATGAGTGGATATTCTATTTTAAAAAGATTTCACATTGAAAGTACAACAATGTTCAGAATGTCTCAGTGCTTCCATGTTATAATATAAGTAAAAACAATTTGTTTAAAAAAATAAAGCTTCTTAATAGAATTTATCTTTTTTTTTAAAATTTAGGATATTAATTTTTTTTTCATTTAACAAGTAACACAGATTTGGTAATAGAAAATGAAAAAATAAATTGTATGCTCCTGAAACTGTATATTTATCAAAAATATGAGCTGCTATCTTGGTAGACAGGAAAACATACAAGTAGCTAGTTTTAAATAAAAATAAAATAAAAGTTTCTTTATTTAAGAATTAAAATATATTAAATGTGTAAAATATTTTTTTATCAAATGCTTTATTAAGATTTTGTATTGTAATTCTAGAAAAGATTATTATTTATTGTATTTACATGATTAAATACTGTATATATATATATATATATACTATCCAAGATAAAATAATATAAAATTCCACAGAAATAATGTTATAACATCTAGTTACAATTGCAGCCTCAAATATCTATCTATAAACTTTAAAAATATAATATTTATATCATTTATGTTCTTTATTACTTTTTACAATGTTTTTTTGCAACTCACTATGATGGTTTTGAATGCCCCAGCAATATTCTTCAGAACTATAATAAACACATTACAAATACATGAATACAAATATACATTAACATATAATTTTATACTTTATACATATATTCTATTTTATAATCATTATTTATATACCCACATATATATACCCCTCTATATAATTATTACCTTTTATATATTATACATTTTTATCTTTTTTATATTCTATATTTATCAATCAATACTTCCTATTGAATGTTAATATAATGACTTATAATAATGTAAAATATAAAAATATAAATATATAATGGTAGAATTAAATATTAGAAAAATTAATAAGAAGAAAATAAAAAATAAATGAAATAAAAATAAAATATATATGTATGATGATAGGAAGTATTGATCGATAAATATAGAATATAAAAAAGATAAAAATATATAATATATAAAAGGTAATAATTATATAGAGATGTATATAAAGATTTATGTGGGTATATAAATAATGACTATAAGACAGAATATATATATATAATTTAAAATTATATGTTCATGTATAATTGTATTTGTATTGTGGTTTGTTATAGTTCTGAAGAAGATTGCTGGCCTAATTAAAACCATCATAGTGGGTTGTAAAAAAGCATTGTAAAAAGTAATAAAGAACATAAATGACATTAATATTATATGGATTTGGAAATGCAGTAAGAAAGATAAAGATATAACTTTAAAAATAATATACATATAAAAATTAGATTTGATATAATGAATTTATTTAAAAACATAAAATTAAAATGTATGTATGAATATATAAATACAGAAATCTGAAGTTTCTATGATAGTTAGACCAAGTCATTAAGATATGTACAACAGCTGTTTTAATCATTGTAGGTGTATGTATACACACATATAGATGCAGTTTTAATAGTAAATAAATAAATATTATAATTAGCACATCTACACATCAAAAAATCACTAATAACATTTTAGAAATCAAAAGAGGAAAAAAAATCGAGGAATAAGCTGACTTATATTTTATGTGTTTTACCAGTTTTTACTTATGGATCTGAGACTTGGACACTTAATAGAAGAGCAATACAGCATGTTGGGAGTAACAAGAAGAGATTGAAAATGCAATGTATGGGTAAGAGAACAAACAGGTGTTACTGACTTCATTGAAAAAATTAAAAGATTGAAGTGGAATTGGACTGGATATATTGCTAGAAGAGATGATAATAGATAAACAATTGAAATCTTAAACTGGATTCCAAGAGATTGTAAAAGGCCCAGAAAGAGACCACATGTGAGATGGATGGATGAAATAAGAAAGTGTGCAGGGGTGATGTGGAGAAGAGAAGCTAAAGATCAGAGAAGATGGATTAAACTTGGAGAGACATTCATCCTGCAGTGGATTGATAATGATGATGATATTTTAAACAAAAAATAAAAGGAAAAGACAATTAATCAACAATAAACTATTGTTTTGACTTACTATTCTAATTAGTGTGGTATAAAATTTTTGTACCAATATAAAAAATAAGCATTAAGTGTCTGAAAATTTCAGATTTTTTACTCAATAGTTAACGCTTAGATAAATGCTAGCTTTGGATTGGTATTTTTAGATCTAGTGTCTGAAACTACCCTAGCACTTCTCTGAGGAGTGCCAAAGCATGAAACCATTGGTCAGGGGTTTGGATGTGGTTTTCTGATAGAGATATTTTAAATGCTTTCTCTGGCTAAGCATTTATCACAAAGGTTGTTGAGCAATTAGCAAAGCTCTTTCTTTAAGCATATATAAAATTTAGGTTTTATGCAAAATATGTTTGGTTCTATTTGTGACCATTTGTTTATTATTAACACTACACTGCTATTTCAGCTGACTATACTTGCCATAAAGCAAGTGATAGAGGCTATTCAAGGATGTTATAGAAGTATTATAAAAATCAGAAAAATATAATAAAATTAATGTTTATTCAAACTTACAGCACAATTTGACTGCTTTAGAAAAACAGGAAGTTTATAATGAGAGGGGTAAAAGTTTATTGCTTTTATTTATTTATTAATTTTTTCAGGTGCAATACTTCGCTCTTGTACTATGAACTAAATAATTAAAATGAACAAAATATGTTTTTTTTTAATTACTTTGTAATTTTTTTTTCAATCATGATTAACTAAAATTATGGATATAGAAATTGTGCATATGAAGAATGGAACTATTGTAATTAATACATATAATATCAAAAAAACACTTCATACTTTAGTTATATAAATAGAATATTAACTTTCAAGTGGTTGGATGCCACTGCAAAAAAAGCTTATTACAAATGTATTTGAATCAAGTTTAGTGCTCTTGAGGACTACATATGACCTCATATTCATAGTGTACAAGCATTCAAAAGTTAAATTTACAGTTGCTTAAAAAAAGTTGCTACTCTTTCTAATTTTTCATGTATCATAGCATTGGGCAGGAAGTGAGCCCACTAGCCTGGGACAACTGCTTGTAAGGTGGCTGTGCTGACCACTCGACCACCAATGCTATATATTTATTTCAAAAGTTGCTAACAAGATTGTAACTTCTTAAATATATGAATTAGATAAACAAACTATACCAAATATAAATTTAGCATTGAGAGTTTGCTGACTTCAGTTGTTTTGTTATAATTTTTGATAATAAAAGTTTCAAATTGCATGGCAACAAGGTGTTCAATTCATATTCACATGTAAGCTCGATCATTTTGAATTCAATTTTTTAAAAATATCTGCAGATTTTCTACTGTCACCTCATCATATGTCTAATATGGAATGCCTTGTATTGTTTAGTGTGGTGGTAAAGTAGCAAACTCTGGACCTCCAAATCCATGGATTGTGGCTGTCCTCCATCTTTTCTAGTGCTTAAACTTTCTATGAACTCCAGATCAATAAATCATTCTATTGAAGTTTCATGATCTCTTATTGATTACTTATTCATTTTGCTCTACCTTTCATTTGTTAATGGCAAAAAATGGTAGAAAAAAATAAACATTTCCAAGATGCTTCTCAAAGAATTTATTCAAAGCTCTAAATTTTTTCAGACATTATATAAAAAAATAATGTTTTTTTTTTTTGGAGACAAGCTCTCCAAATATTAGATATATGCTTGTGTGAATGTAATAACAGTAAATGCATTGAGAATAAAATGAGTAGTTTGTTTTAGTACCCTCTAGTGCAAACTTATAGTTTAATATTCTTAAATATCATGAAAATGTCAAAAATGGCATAAGCTTTATATTTAATAATTTAGTTTTCATAATCATAAATATCAGAAAGCAAATCCAAATAGATTAGCTTCAAATACCAAATTTTTATGACCTATCCTTACAGTTTTCAAGAAATATCCACATATTTTTTTCCAATTAGTATTATTTTTGTCAAAAACACAATTGAGTTTTAGTGGAAAAAGTTGGACTTGACAGATTTAGTCATACATTTCTAAAACCAGCATGATGAATAATGGTTCCACAGAATTAATATTTCCAATAATTCCAGTTAATAAATATTTTCTTTGTAATCACAATTAATGTATAAAGTAATAATAATAAACGTAGCTCTAACAAGTTTTTAATGCATCATTATAGATGACTATTTTATAAATAAATAAAAATAAATAATTGAATAACTTTCTTGCTTAACATTTCACAAAAAATTCAAGTACAAAAGTGACAGAGATGAGAATGATCTGCGAACCTAAAATTCCACTATCAGCCACTCCATTACTGCACCAAACCAGTTTAAAATTGTCAAAAAACAGTCTAAATATGGTAAAGCGTTATCATTTATTAAATACATACACAAGAAAAAAAGATAAAATAGTCTCTACATAAAGCAAAGGCTTCTCTGGCAGTGTTTTTTTTTTTTTACAAAAAAAAAAAAAAAACTATGAAAGAGACAGCAGTTTTCATCAGATCAAATGATGAGGATATGAGCAATATACCATTCTTGTGTTACTCACTAATTAAGAACATTCAAATATACATTTGCTAACCAATTTCATGTGATTATCTGACTTCTTAAAGGCCAAATACTTGGTAAAATATTGAAACCTACCCAACCCAGATTTTTATCCAGACTGAAAGACATGACAGACATGCATAGCAAATGTACTACATAGTTCTAGATGCATAATAATGACACAAATTATTCTTATAAAAATCCTATATAAGTTTAACAAAGGGATTTGAATTGTTCCAAGATCTATTTTAAAAACAACTGGACTTTAATTATTTTATTTACATTATTCAGTGTATGAATTTTCTTAGATAATTATTCATAAATAGTATTTAAAATCTGCAGAACTTTTAACAAGAAGATAGATTCTCTAGTGGCTTTATTAATTTCCTCATTTCTGCCTATATGAATCTAAAAATGCTGTTTGTAAAATAAATGCATTTTCAACATATCCTTACAGAAAAATAATGAGGGAAAAGGCAATATTTATTAGACTCGTCAATTGCAAAATGGTAAGAATTTAAATGCTTTTTCATATTGTTTTACCCTCTAGATAGCAATAGTTAGAAATCCATTTATCAATCAAGATTTGGTTATTAGTCATGCTTCTTAGAGCTTTATTAATCCTTCCCTCCCCCAAATTACAACCAGGCAGTAAAAAATTACTTGGCTTCTATTTAAATTCAAGTCATAGACATGGTAGAAGATGTGTTTCCATTGTACCATGAAGACCTTGCAGTTTATGTATATAAATATGTATATTACAAATTTTTTTAATTCTTTAATGAAAAATAAAATTATTTGATTTATGTTATGGATGTTTATTCTAAAACAATGAAGTTGACTTATGATCTCTAGTCTCTTTTTCATTATTGGGTGGAAAAAACCCATTTACACTGTAACAAAAAATTTCAAAGTTATATTAAAGCTAAACAAGTTTTGGTAAAAACTTACTCCAAAAGTAAATTGCTTTAATTATTGGAAGGGGGGGGGGGTATAAATTTAACTTTCTATTTAAGAGTAAAATTTTTGTGCTTTGGTTTCTTGATAGCAGGTATAATTAAAAGATAAGAAAGCATTAAAGCAAAAATATAATTTATGAATTATATGAAAATTGTTCAAGCGTTGGTGGCCGAGTGGTCAGCACAGCTGCCTTACAAGCAGTTATCCCGGGTTTGTGGGTTCGCTTCATGGCGATGCTTTGACACATGGAAAAAAAAAGTATTTTTTTTTTTTTTAATTTTTGAAACTATAGTATTAAATTTCAAAGATAGTATAACACATTACTGATTTGAAATGTAATTATAAAAATTAAATATACTTTATGTTTATTATTAAAAATGCATTTTTGCGTACCGTATTTAAATTTACATAATAGATAGTAATTTTTTTTTCATTAAGCTAATAATATCAGAGATGAGAACTATTTTTATTTCTTGATAATGTTGTTTTTAAAATATTTTTATTAATTTAATTATTTGTAAAGTAACTCTACTTAAACTGAAAGTGACATATATAGATAATGAATCTTATGTTTTAAATCTTGACTTCGTTGTTTAATTATCTGCAAAAAGGTTAAATACATATTTATGAACATGGAAATATTACAAATGACTTAGACGTTGCATTTCTAATTGAACCACGTCTCATCAGATGGCCCAACTCATTAAACTATTCAAATGTCCATTGTTGTTCCTCTCTAATTTACCAATGATAATTACATCAATTTAACTTAGATAAGTAAATTAGAGAAATGAAAAAAAAAACCAATAATGTATATTGAAATGATGTAATAAATTGGATGAACTAACAAGACGCATTTTCACATCAAGTTGCATCTTGGGAGATATTTACATTTTCTTTGTCTGAAATAGTATCGTTAAAAATAATATAAACTTTTGTTGTGTAGATTAATTAATATTTATTAATCTCATATATATATATAACATTTACAAATTTCAAATATTAAATAAATTTTCATTATAGATATAATTAAAACGTGCATGACTGAGAATAAATAGACTATTCCCATTAGAGATAAACATGCTAAACACATCTACCAAGAAAATAACTTGAAAATTGCAATTTAATCTTCAATGCTGAATCAGGCAACTAAAGAATACAAAACAGAGAAAGCAATTTGATTAGTCTTAATTTATGCTGAAATTAAATATCAAATTAGAGCGGTAGAAAAAAACTTCTCGGCCAAATTTAGAATCATTGTAATTATAAAGACTCATTAAATGACTTTTTTCTTAAGTCTCATTAGCTTTTAAGGCAATTTACATGCATGTTCTTAATCAAATGACAGCCTCTCCTTCTACTGGGGCAACAAGCCAACCATTAAAAAGTCTAATGTTTGAAAACTAAAATTCGGTTAACTTACTGGGAAACCATTAGCATGTCAAAAAGTTATTTAAGCAGTGGCCTGAATGACTTTACTTATAAATTTCAGAAAAAACATCTGATAAAATATTTCAAAACAGAATATATATATATTAAATTTATTGGAAAGGGGTGAAATTTTAAAGATTTTAGCATTAAAAATTCATCATATTTTTTAGCATTTCATTAGCTACAGGAAAAAAATAACAAGAATAATTTTCAATCGTAATAAAATAAACAACTAAATTTTAGAATATCTATTTCAGATTCTTCTCATTTATTGAAATGGAAGCAGGGGGGGGGTGTAATAGAAAATAAAAAGTTTCGGTCCAAGTAAATTCTAAAGAAATCTGTGATCATATTACTTTTATCATTAAAAAATGATCTAATGTCTTTATTACTCAGAAATTCGAGCTCGGAAATTCCAGATCTGGAATCGATCCAGTGCTCCAGAATTTGACAAAGTACAGCACATTTTTTTCTAATTAATTTAAGCATCATTATCATCATCATCATTAACCATTATCAATCCACTGCAGGATAAAAGTCTCTCCAAGTTCAATCCATCTTCTCCGATCTTTAGCTTCTCTTCTCCACATCACCCCTGCATATTTCCTTATTTCATCCATCCATCTCACATGTGGTAATTTAAGTATATATTCAATAATTCAAAAATTTAAAAATATATTTTAAAAAAAACAGACATTTTAACACAGCAGCAGAAATAAAATAAAAAGTTTTCCTTTGGGATGTTACATGGCGCACATCACAGAAGAGTTCATAAACTCCCAAGTTCATCTCTTTTCGACTGTGGTAATCACACAGAACAAATAATTGAGCATTTAATTGCTCAAGTAATACTTGAGTACCAAAGTCATCAACAATCTTAAGTTCATTACTCTACCATTGTGAATATATGTTTATTAAAGTTTTATCTAAAATTGCATTAAAGTAAGTAGGCAACAGGGTGCTGCAACTCTATTAATCATTATCGGTGGTGGCTTGCATCTAATAGCAATAACTTAATAGAAAGAAATAACTAATGTTCATGATGTAACTCTAAATACTGAGATAATACTGAGATCTAAAATAATTTGTTTAAGAGTATTACAAGCTCTGAAAAAAAAAGAAAGATATAACTTGCTCCATTTTATTTATAGATTGCAATATTTAGTAATTTACTGAATGCTGTATGTATATAAAGTGAACTAACTTCAACAAGACCAGCCAAAAATGAAAAATGCTTATAGTTAACATAAGGCAAAAATAACTACAATATATAATTACTACTCAAAATATCAGGTCTATATAAATGTACAAACAAGTTTATTGGGTTCAAAAAGTTTAATATATGTGAATTTTAAATTATGAGTTTAGATTGAACATGGTTAATAGGCAGTAAAGAACCTGGTAATGTGAATGTAGCATTAGTAACAAATGTCTATTAATTACTTAAGCTCATAATATATGACACTGAAGTAGAGTAAATACAATGAATTACAGATTCTAATGAAAATAATGAAAGCAAGCAGAGAAAGTCATGTGATATATTTTGTATTAAGTAATAATAAAATTTTAAATAGAGATTGATAAATATGAATGCTGAAAAATCTATGTAAAATATAAAAAAATTAAAAGTTAATGGCAACTAAGAATCATACTGTGAATCAATAAGTACATTTGACTTTTACAAAATGAGAATTAAACAGTTGGATTAAAAAAACGCAGGCAGAAATATTTTCCTGTGATTGCAAAACCTGTGGAGATAAAATTGTAGCCATTATGTTATTATATCTGTCTGCATTCATGTGTAATATTAAATATTATTAATCAAATAATTAATTTTATGGAGCTTCAATACAGGAACTTTTAGCTCTTGGGTCCATCCTATTACCACTGTACCAAAACATTCTAGACACTCATTATTCACTCAGTTTAATAATTTTATAGGCATTAAAAAAATTAGTTGATAAATCTTTAACTCACATTTTTTCTCAACAAATGAGTGACAAATTAACATATTTAATAATAATATAATATCCACATTCATTCAGAATATGTCCATCCTCTTTATAACATCTTCTAAAAAAGTAGTAATAGAACTTTTTTTTTCCATATGTCAAAGCATCGGCTGGGAAGTGAACCTGTGACAACTGTCTGCAAGCAACTGCTTGCTTGCAAGGCAGCTGCACTGACCTCTCGGCTGCCAATGCCAGACTAGAACTTGTTTTTATGAGATTACATATGAACATTCCCAAAAATATTTGTGTGATAGTAGAGGTAATATGCATTACTGCTGCTGATAAAGCACAGATGTAAATTTCAATCTATGTATTAAGTAAAAATTAGTTAATTAAATACTTTATATAAATACTGCATATACATTTAATTAAAAACAATTTAGCACAATAATAGAGTGGCAGATCCAAAGTTGTATGTTCCAGAATGATTATCAGTTGAATAAAAAAAAATCTTTAACAAATAATAATATTATGTTCAATTTATCACGTGAGTACTCAAATGTTATATGATTTCCAAAGCTCTCAGTTCATATTTTTAATCTCACAAATTGCATGGATGAGAGAGCAAACAGGTATTGTTATCCCTGAAAAAATGGAAAGACTGTCATAGAAGTGAATTGGTCATGTTGTTAGTAGAGATAACAATAAATAGTTAAAGTCTTCTCAAAAGATTATAAAAACATAGAGACTACATGCAAGATAGATGGGTGAAATAAGGAAGTTTTATGGGGTGATATTAAAAAAATAGGAATTGGTGAAACTGAATTAAACATCAAGTGATGATATTCGCCCTGCAAGAGATCAATAATGATTGAAAACAATAATAAATGATGATTAATTAAACTGTAACAAGACTGAAAATTAGATTATAGTAAGAGGTTTATTTAAAGTTTAAAACTTCAAATAATATGCAATAATTATATATAAATAAGTTTCTTTAAATCGTAAAATTTGTCCACATGATCTTCACTGCTTACTATATAATTTTTTGAGCACGAAAGAACAACAGGCCACAAATTTCGAACCCACATCTGCCAACATCGTTTGCTCAGAATAATTTTTTGAAATCCTTCAGATGTCTTTTTTATTTAACCATTTAATTCTTTATCAAAGTTTTATTCTAAACAAAATTATCTTCATCAATTTAATTAATCATTCTTCTTTTTCTTGAGGGGGGAGGGGTATTTTACTATAGTTCTTCCTTATTCACAAATATAGTACCTATAGTTACAATAACTTATGACCTTAAAAAAATGTTAAATAAAAAAGGCAAAAATTGGTAAATTTGAATTTATAAATTTCATATACTTGCCTAACTGTAATGTGTGCTGTAATAAATCATTTATCAGTCAGTTATTTTCTCTTTTAAAAGACCCTGTCGTGTGATTAATCTCTATATTTTTTATTGAACTGTCTTTTTCATAAGTGCATTATTTTATTTAAATATTTTTGTTGATGTCAGAATATATATATTTTAAAAATTAAATTACATTACAGTTTTAAATATTCACAAGAAGGTTGACAGGTAAACAGTAGCATATACAAAACAACTACTATACAATAAAATTTATTTAATTTGTAATCATGAAAAAAAGGGGGAGAGGAGGGAAATTTAAATTAATTAAAAACTTCTTTTAAAAAAACTGGAGGGGGGGGGGTTTGTTAGCATTTAAAGAAACTATAATACTACTAATAACATTTAAATTAGCCAAAATATTTAAACCCTTTAAATTTAAAATGTAATCCACACCTAAATTATTATGATTTTGATAAACCATAATCATTCATGCACAAATGTTTTGGTTTTTAATTAAAAGACTAAATGTGAAGCAATCTTAAAAAGTCAACTACAAAGCAATGACTGTACCAGGACCTTTCCATGGAGAACAGCAAATAATGCATTATTTTACAAGCTAGACTGTTTAATCGATAAAGATTTTATAGTTTTCCTACTTTTTTTCTAACTGGTAATGGTTTGGATGCTTACAAGATTTGATATGGGTTGATGATCAAAAGAAATCTTTATTATTGCAAATTTGCACATCTTCCAATTGGATGATTGTGACTGGTATGGATTGGTGACAATAAAAATCTTCACTATTT
The DNA here is from genome assembly GCA_028023455.1 of Epiperipatus broadwayi. NCBI lineage: Eukaryota > Metazoa > Onychophora > Udeonychophora > Euonychophora > Peripatidae > Epiperipatus > Epiperipatus broadwayi. The sequence goes on along the minus strand of JAQFVV010006201.1, from coordinate 3,329,188 downwards.
CAAAATTTTCCACATTTCACACAGATTAAAATATGTTTATGTGAGTATACTTAAGTAATCAATGGGCTTTATATGTTCATGCTGATATATCTACATTATGGCTTCATTAATAAGAATATGAAAAAAATTAAAGTTGGAACTAATTCGTGGAAGTAAAGAGAACAATTCCTAAAAGCATATGTTGCCTAAGAACGCAGTCATATAATCTTTTTGTACACCAACAAATTAAAATAATGACTTTTATTAAAGGATAATATAATGATAATTATTACTATTGACTCCTTGGAATGGCCTGTTATTAAATTTAAAAACTTGAATGGAATTGATTTTTGAACTCCAAAGTCACAGACCCGTCAGACAGATGTATTAATCAATCCACTACCATCGTTAATAAATACCAAAATAATTAAATGTTCTAATCTATTTTACTTCTCTTTTAACAATTACAGCATTAGTTTAGCAATTCTATAGACAATAAAAAAAAATTAAAACCAGGACATAAATCGTAATTTGGGTTAACTAAATTAAATGAGTTAAATTAATGACAATATTTAAATCATTCAGTTCAACAATAAAAAGTGATTCTCCAATTTAAAATAACTCACTTTACAATTTAATAATTTATTAAAGAGAAATTTGTCATTTAAAAACTTTTTTTTTCTAGTACGATTTTTTTTTATTAATTTTTTTTAAAAAAAATCAGATTCATATATGAAAACTCAAAACTAATGAAGATATTATTACATTTGTCTTGTAATTCATTCTTTGATTTTTTAAAATTATTATTATTTAGTTTGTATAAAATAGAACTAATGTTACAAATATTTAATCATAAACTGTAAGTCATAAGACTAAATGTTTTTTTGAAAAAGAAATCAGTGTTGAAAAGAACATATGATAATTTCTAACAAGTAAAAAAAAAAAAATGCAACAAACTGACAATATGAGACCCAGAAACAAAATGTCAAATTGCAGTGCTCACTAATTCAAAGATGAATACCTTTATTTATTCCTTCTTTCAGTAGATATTTGGTTGGTATGTGTGCAAACAAAAATTTTCCATGCATATTTGTAATCATTTTGTGTGAGTGTTTTATCGATTTCTTTTTTTGTCTGTGTGCATGTGTGAATTCCTGTAAAAAGAATAGGTGAAAACAAAAAATTTAATAACTAATGTATAATATACTTTAGTATAAAAGAGCTGCTCTTCCATGCAAAGCCAAGGAAACTAGTTTCATTAATGAAAACTAAACTATTGCACTGTATTTTTTACTCTATAAGCTTTATATCTCTCTCATTATTCCTATAATTCCAATAAACATTATAACATGCACCATGTTTTTTTCAAATCTTATTTTTTATTCTTAAAATAGATTGAGAGATTGTAGTGTGTAAGACACTTACAGCAATTGATTCATTGAAATTTTGTTTTCTTTTTAAATAGCATGAAAACTATAAGCATGACATCAACGGAAATCCTGGCATTCATTGCTGCTTAAATCCCTCTTTAAAATGGCATATCACAAGTTGAAATTGGATAAAATTTGAATTTTTTATTAATATTTTTATTAATAGATGCATTTAATTTTTTTCTTTTCTGGTCAGTTTACTAGATTACACGAAGATGACAAAGGCAGAATTGCTTTATTGGACAGACTTGTTACTAAAATGGATTAAAAATATGCTGATAATTTACAATGCAAGGCCTTCAATGTGATAAAAACTTAATCATGGAATATCACTTTCACTGAAAAAAATTATTTTTTAACTGAACAGTTTTTTTATTGGCCAAGTGAATTAAAGTTTTACAACTTTTGATTTGTCAATTACAAAATCAGCAGAAAAATATATTCATCTTTTAATATTATATTCATTTTAGTTTCATTTATAAAAAAGTATATTAATAATTTGTCAGATTATGAAATTGAATGAAAGTTTTTTCAAAAATAAATTTCTATTTATAATTATACAAATATTCGATAGTGGAAGACCTAAAAAGGAAGTTTGTAACAAATTAGAAAGTGCTGCGGATGCCATTTCTTTCTTTCTCAATTTACATTCATGTAAAAGTAAAGAATTTTTTACTAAAACCTTACTATTTTTCTAAAATAATTATATTTTCAGCATATTTTAGCAAAATACATTATAATATGTAAAAAATACCAACAACATGTCATACTCTACAACATTTATTTTTGTTTGAAAATCAAATAAAGAGCTTGGAGTGATGAAAATTGCTGACAGATGTCAAAATTGTTGTTAGCACTGGTTTCTGTTTCAATTTACATTCATGTAAAAGTAAATAATTTTTTACTAAAATCTTACTATTTTTCTAAAATAATTATATTTTCAGTATATTTTATCAAAATAATTTATAATATGTATGAATAATAATAAAAAAACACTCTAAGACATTCATTTTCATTTTGAAAATCAAAACAAAAAAGTTGGAGTGGTGAAAATTATTGACAGGCACTCTTCTTTTATTCAAATTGAGGGCCAACCAACCAGCCTTTAGGAAAGCCTGTCTTCTCCCATTGTTGTAGCTTCTTACATCAATATTATTCATTTTTTACTTGTAAAATAATTCTAGAGAGGGTAGCATCTTATGGTACTTTTTAAGCTTTAAAATAAGCATAAAAATACTACAGTAACATAAAAACTGACAGTTTTTGAGTGACTTGAAGCCATGTACATTGATCTGCAGTTGTTTCTAGGAAAAAGATATTGGTTGTAAGTATTCTATTTTAATTATGCAATAAATGGTACAATTTATTAATATGTTTGCATTTGTATCAGTGTGTCTGTGTAGTATATAAATTATATAATATTAAATCATTTATGCTCTTTATTATACAATATATAAATTTGTATTCAAATATAACAAAAGTGATTTATGTACAATGTAATTTTGGGTCTTTGATCCAAATTTGAGGCAACCTTATTTTGTAGACATAATGATTCTCAAAAGGTTTAATAATTTATTAATGTGTTTATATTTGTATTAGTATATTTGTGTTTGCACTTGCATGTTTGTGTTCATACAACAAGTAATGATTTACATATATAGAGCAGTGCAATGTAAATTTTAAGACTGATTATCAGATGTACAGAAAGGTTGAAGTTGATAAAGCAATCACAAAATTTACTATACATAATACCATGTGAAAATATAAACATTTAAAATCAATAAAGAGAGATTTCAAATGGTGTGTGTGCCACAATGACTATGTATATACCACATGGAATTGTATGCAAGCAAAGAATCAAAGTCTGATTCTTGCATATGCCCTGATACTCATGCTTTGAAGTCAGTAGCTTTGCCACATCTTGCATTACATTATTTTCAAGTCTATATCTAACAAATAAGCTATATGCAAATAAATTATATCTCTGTGGTACAATAAATATAACAAGATAACATGACTAGTATGCATAAAGAAAATAAACATCACTGGTGTACACAAAAATATAAAATGAAGAGATGAAACTCATTTTATCAGTGATACAGACAATAGCCTACAATTTCTAGTTTTAGATAGGCAAGAAACCATTTGCTATGATGACAAATACATATCAATCTTTTGAAAATGATTTGTTTTGTATCTTTTATTAAGATGAATCTTTTTCTTATAGATGCCTTTGAGATTTGTTAACTTTTGGGGTATAAGATAAAATAAAGAATTCTTATGCGACTAGTTTTGGAAATTCTGAAACTATAGATTATCTCAGGTAAGAAGTATTATATATGGTTTGATAAGAATTATGAACAAACAATAAAGTAATAATTATTCGGATGTTGAAATTTCTTTTTTCTTTTTCATTATTTTTTAAATGGTAATCACTATTTGTCTTAGTCTTATTGTTTTCCTTAGTTTTTCTAGTTTTTATCAATGTAAAGCTTTTTTCTCTAACATTATTAAAACTTAACTTATTGTGAAAATTGTGTCTCAAGTCAGTTTTTTTTTAAAATTCAATATAGCTGCCAGGTCCATTTTAATCTAAATATAAATGCATGTTGTTTTTTTTAAATCCCCAAGGTTATTATTAATTGTTATATTGTCATACACCGTCTAGAAACACAGTGTAGGAAATTATGAGTATTTTTTTTTTTTTTAAAAAAAAAAGACAATAAACACTAAATATCATTTGAATGCAGGAAATAAAAATATATACATATATATTGGTACAGATTAAGAATTTTTAAAAAAATTGGAAAAAAAATGGCATATGTTATAATGTTTATTGAGATTAATAAACTCTATAAAAATTTAAAAACAAAAAGATATTAGGTTTTGGAATATTAAAAAAATATATGTTGATTATTATATTATGGATAAAATACATTGGATTTGGGCATTCCATCATCAGATTTCCAATGGTATGGATGGCTGAAAAGATGGAGGGTGGTGTTTATTGAAGCTTGTCCATTAAAATTTGAAAATTTTCTATCTTAATTTAAACTGAGCATTGATTATATATAAGTGTGCAAGATAATGATCCAGACCAACTGATGGATGCTAGTTCAGCACAAATATTATATTGGATATCATTTATCTTTTTTATATGCATGTGGTCATGTGTATCAGTTGTATAAGATGAAGTGGATAGCTAGAGAGAGCTTGAAAATCTGAGTTCAAATTCTGTCTAATTATATTAAATGTAGTAAAGACATTATACATGTATTTAAATATTACATATGCAGCCTGTATTCTGCCCATCCCTCTTCTGTGTATTTAAATGGACATATTAAGGTTCTATATGTGAGGGTCAGAATGATTTAAAGTCAACATGGATATGACAATAATATTGATATCAACAAGGACTTTGAGTGCTCCATCCTCAGATTTTCAATGATATGGATAGCTGAAGAGTTGGAGGGTAGAGAAGATTAAAGCCTGTCCATTAATGTTTGAAGATACATATGTGTGGAAGATGGTGATCTGGACCAAGTGATGAGTGCTGATTCAGCACAAAATGTGTATTGGAGATCATTTATCTTTTTCAGACTGTGTGGCCATGTGTATCTGTTGCATGAGATAGAGTGGATACCTAAAGGGAGCTTTGAAGTCTGTATTCAAATTCCCAATATTATATTACATTTTAAAATTTGTAAATTTTAATTTACAAATAGTCATATAAGCCAATCCATCAAAATCAAAATTCCTCTGTATTATCTTAAATGATACTTAATTATTTATTTTTACTTGATTTTTATTTTAATAAGAGTTCATAGAAAAATGAAGATCACTCTAAATTTATTATAGTTTTTGTAATATAATAATTTATGAAAGACTTGTTAGAAAACACAATTTATTTAAAAGTTCAGACTGAAATATCTGTTCAAAAATATTTTTCTTTGACCTGAAAAGTGTCATAAGAGTGGAAGATCGAGCTATATGATCCTAGAATAATTTTCACCTGGGAAGGTAAAATAAATGGAATTGATGGGGACAGTCTGCCACTTTCATACCTGAATGTCAGGTGGTTTCCCAATCAAGTTGTTATACTATTAGTGATAGCTAATTTGTACATTTCATAACTCTTAACAAAAAATATATTTTACTTCAGAGTTTATATTTAAGTAAAGCATCTTAAAGGGGATTTTTCCCTAAACAAATTAACATTCAGACCAATAATATTATTTTCAATAATCATTTGTAATTATAATTTAAAAAGCAATAACAATATTTTATACATGTATTCCCAGAAGTTCATCTTCAGTAGAAAATAGTTAGACCCAGTAAACCAAACACCATTAGTTTGAAAATCTCTCTTATCCAGAAAGTATTATTTTAATTTACCCTGTTAATAACTGCAGTGTAAAATTTTATGCTGATATAAATAGAAACATATGTATTTTAAAGTGTTATACTATTACTAATACAGTAAGGACAGATAGTAAAATTAATATTTATTTACATTTTCATCAGAGTTTGGGTTTGCATGAGAAGGGAGGTTTATTGTTAAAATCCAAAAAAGCTTACAAATCCCCCCCCCCCCCAAAAAAAAAAAATTGATTAATGATAATCTAGCTATATTAATAAATGATTAGTACAAAAATAACATGCTGGATTATCAAGTTGAAGATGCTTGAATCTATCAATGCATAAAATCACGTAGAGTAAAAATAAGTGAACGATTTATATAAAGGTCTAGTAATAGAAGAGGTGAGCCATTATCAATAAATCTTTAATTGTAGTAGCCGCCACTGTACTAAACCATATGGGCTAATGGCGTAATTATAAACAAGAGTAACTTAATAATTAATATTCACTAAAATAAATGTAAAGTATAATTCATATTTTATATTGCAACACATTCTATATTTATTATTTGCAAAACATATGCGAAAATACACATATAAAATCAAAAATATATTTAATATAAAATATAGTAGTGATGTAACATTTGTAAATCTTTTATATTTTTTTCAGTAATGTATTTTTTTTTTAAAATTTTGCAAATAATAAAACATAAGTAAAAAGATTTTTAAAATAATAATTCAAGATTTAAAATTTTTAAAAAATTTAAAAATACTACAAACAGAAAAAAAAATTTAACTATCTAAATAAATAATTCTTTTTTCACTCTCAAAATTGACCTGTTAATTCTAATATATAAAAATGATTGACCGCATCTACATTATCATTTTACTTACAAACTCACAACTTTCTCTATATACGTATACCATTTATAATTACATCTACATTCCTACCTTTTTATTCTTTGGTCATTTACAAGGATTATTTCCAATTATTTCTAGATGTATATATAGATTTACAAATTATATAAAGATTTATGAAGTTACAAGTATGTAATAATAATTTTCCTTCACATTTTCAAATCCGCATATATTTATAATTTATATTTATAAAAAATGATATTCACGATTAATTAAATCAATAATAATAATATCATCTAAAATGTAATTAAATATAATTCATTTTGCTGTTGTTTTTCATATAAATAAATACTTAAAACTAAAAAAGATTATACAACAAATATATTTTTTTAATACAAAAAAACATTTTTTCGATCATGTTTATTGTACTCTCTCCCAATGTAATATACATATTATTATAAATATTTATATACCACCATACATAGCAACATATAATTTTTTTACTACAATTTCTCCCCAGTCCCTTTTTTTTTTCTCCCATCCTTTTCTTCCTTTCTCTCATCTCATATAACTATTATACGCTTTTAAATAATACAATATTTGTTGTTGTATAATCTTTTTTGGGTTTACTCATTTAATAATAATATATAAATATAAACAATTCAGTCTTATAAATTTATAAGATTGAATTGGTTTATATATGTATATTACTGATTTCATTAATTTGTAAGATTGTTTTTGCAAGCGTAAATTATTAAATGTATGGATCCATAAATGTTGAGGGAATTATTATTATTATTATATATATAAATCTTTATATATCTATAAATCTATTTATAAGAAAGTTGGAAATAGATTTTGAAAATGACTACAGAATATGATTGAAATGTTGGTGGATGATATATATATGGACATAGATAAAAGTGGCTAATAGAATAAACAAGATTTATAAAGAATACAATGGTAATATGTCAATGATAATTAAAATTTTATGAATTAAAAAATCTTTGATTGTCATTTAATTTAAATAATTTTTTTTATTTCAATTTAAAGTTTAAGTACTGTCTGTGCACATGTCGTGTGCATATAAAGATGTGATGTGCTTAATATAGCTACTGCTTGAAAGATTTTGCTTCCACTCGTTAAGTCTCATTAAAGTTTGCCACAAATCTTTTTTTTATTAAACTAAAAAAAAAAGAACTATAAAAAAATTAAATAATAATAAACCAGGATAATAAATGAATCCAAAGCACATGAAAACATGCAGAAATATATGAATTAGCATGTGTGCTCATAATCATCTTTGATAAAGCATTAAGATTGTTTCTCCTTCCATTATGAAATTGTATTTTTCTCTGTTTTGAATGATTCATTCCCATTTTTCAGGTGCAATATAATTTAGTTTATAACTCTAACACTTCAACATTATATTGAACGAAAATGACTTCCTTTTCCAATATTGTTCCAATATAAGAGTTTCTAAATGTTGAAAATTGAACCTATACATTTAGTGCAATAATAGAATGATGTATTATGGAGCTTAAGACATGACTTCAGCTCTTCCATTTCTGGTGCTGCCCCCAAGCAATAATACATTCAATTATATTTACTACTGAAACAACTCCTGAAGACATTCTTTTTCAGACTTTGAATATGAACTAACATCTTTCTTCTTTATAATGGGCATTAGTTACTACATTCTCTGAATTTATTGCAATAAGTTGACAGTAAAAGAATAAAAGAAATTAGTTCCAATTTCTATCAATGCAATCTTGAACTCTTCAAATGTGATATTTTTCTCAAGATGAAAATCAAGAGTTACAAGGTAGTGATTCAATTTTATTTTAAACTATCCATTTAAGCAAATATGTTAGAATAGTGATTCAAAATAAAGCAAGAACCAGACTTAGTTTTTTTTGCCATCTATAGTAACCAATGTTCACCAAATTATTCAAATCCTCATCCCTAGGCCAGTTTCTGGCTTTTGCTTTTATTAGTGATTTTTGAAATTCAAAACTAAAATTAATATATTTGTAATTACACTGATTCCTGAAATTTAAATAGCTTAGATTTTTGAACTCAAGCCAATCTGTCTACAACTTGTTTTACCAACTGTAGTATAAAATAAAAAAATCAAGTAAATGTGATTTGTAAATGATAAATCTAGAAGAAAATAATATTTATAAGATGCCTAAAAAAAAAAAGGCAGATAAAACATACTAGCAAATTAAATATGCATATATTGAGATTTTATTTTACTTAAATTTTTGTAATTACTTTTTTGTAATTAAACCATCAAACATCACATGATCACCATTCCCTATGCTTGCACTGAGTAGTGCTACTGTACGGAGAGTTTAGCCTCTGTGAAAAAAATACTTTGTTTGTAATTGCTAATTTGTATTTCAAAATCTATCTAAATGCAATACTTTTATTATATATAACATAAAAAAATTGCTCTGCATTCTTGTGTTGACTTATTGCCAAAAATCATTAGTTGTATGTAAATAAATATTAATAGGCCAAAAATATTGGAGTCAGAATTTTTGCATGCTTAGTCAAAAGATGGAAGTATGATTATACAGGATCACAATCACAGTGACATAGTTAGTGCATATAAATAATGATGACAAGAAATGGTGCTAAAGATCAATCTGTAAGTGACTGAAGACAATAAAGAAAAATGAAATTAAAAGAATAACAAACAGAATAATAAGAGTTATTCTTAAAATAATTAAATATTTTTCACATATCATATATTGTTATATATAGAGCTTGCAAAATAAGACCTTAACAAGCTTTGTAGAATATCCCCAACCCAAGACCGGTTTCTGATACTGGAGTCATCAGTGAGGTGCTAGGATATTCAAGCATTAGATTAAAAATACCAGGACAAGCCCAGCACTTTATCTAATGTATAACTATTAGGTAGAAAATCTGAAATTTTCAGACATCCATATGTCTTCCAATCCAGCTATCTAACTTAAATAGCCATAAGGGACTGAACTAAGTTAAGATACATCATATATTAATAGCTTTAGCAATATAAAATCACCAAAGCCTTCATAGCAAAAAATAAAATTACAAAAAAATCAAGTCAGATGTCACATGACCTAATAAGCTTGTATTTACAAATGTTATATATAGAGCTTGCAAAATAAGCTCTTAACAAGCTTTGTATAATATCCCCAACCTCAAACTGGTTTTTGCTACTGGCATCGTGAGGTGCTCTATATATAACATTTGTAAATGCAAGCTTATTCAATTAGGTCATGTGACATCTGACTTGTTTTTTTTTTTTTGTAACATATCCTACATATATCAAAAAATGCAAACATTTTTTTGTCTATTAGTCAAACTCAATGTGACCAACTTGTTAATAAAAAAATGTCATAATAAAAGTATTTTTTTAAAAAAAAACTAATTTGATGAATAATCAATACTTCCTTATACTATGACTGAATCTAATATATATAAACACTTAGCGGCATCATTTAATACTGCTGTATATTTGGTGCTGTTGTAGAATGACAAATTTTGGATTCAATGTCCAGATATCATATGCAGCTCTGACAATTCAGGTGATCAAACTTCTTATAAATTCCTGAGCAATCTTCAAAATAAATATTCATTTACAACCACCAATAATAGTCTAGCCAAGTATGTAGAGATGTTATTATTGCAAATTTATTTTTGGTTTTAAAAATATACAGTTAATTAGAATGGCCATTAAAACACATGCTTAATGAAAATGACTGCAACATTTTGAATTATGACCATTCTAATCCTTGGGAAAAAACAAAACAAATATAGAAGGACAAAGAAAATACAAAAGCAAATCAAGAAAGATTGGTATCACAATAATTTGTGCATATAATTAAAAAATTGAAATGTGGATTCACAAGCATGCAATAAAATGACCATAGTTAATATAGAAAGATGATCAACATTATGAGAATTTTGTGATGGTACTATAGAAAATTAATAATTGGAGATAGTAAAGTAAAAAATGAAAAAGAAAAAGTACATAAAAAAGATAAAGACTGTTGTCACAAACAGTGTCCAGTCTTTAGTGAGCAACTTCTTATCAGATAGTGGAAAACATTCTTGACTGGATACTGCTTAGTGATATGAAGTTAACTATCTTGTTAAAACCTATTTCATTATTATCACTCCTGTGAGAATCTCATTGCTAAACTTAGGTTCAGTATGATTGGATTTTTTGGCTTTTATTCCTCTTATGAATTTTAGTTGTTTTTCTTTAGTAATTTATAAATAATTACCATGTCGACTGTAATCTGTTTGTTTCAGCTTTCCAAAAATTCAAATATATTAAGGCAAATGATTATTATCTATGATATATTATTTTTATGGGAATAATCTTCAACTATAATGTGGATTAAAAAAGTAAACGATATGTAATTTAATATTAAACTATACAATAAATTATTTCTAATCGACAACATATCTTACCATTAAATTGACTTTCTTAAAGGAAATCTTATATATGACCTTTTTTTTTTTCAAATAAATTTTGATGCTAAGTTTGTTCACCAAATTTATCAATTTGGAACTGGCAAATACGAAATTAAGGCATACCCACTACAAGTAATTTACCACATCCTATGCAAACTGCTCTTATTTTAAATCATATTAATGAATTTATTTATTTAAAATGTTACTTTTTGATAAAATATATTTTATTAAGAGCATATTGATTTTTACTTTACCTTTTTTTATTGTAATAAATGTTTGCAGAAAGATAAAGAACATTCTAATTTTTTTCCAATCTTTGTCTTATATGTGTCTGTATTTTTTTGAATAAGTTAATAACTCTCAGTAGTGGCCAATTCAAAATCTTGAATCCCAGGATCATTAACTCCTTCCAGATATGCAAATTCTAAAAATATTCCTGCAATAATTACAATTATTTTTATTATCCTTATTTTTATCTTTTTATCTTAACATTTTAGTGAGTATATTGATTTATTTCCCTCATCTATCAAATAATTAAAATAATTTCTAGGAAAATCTTTATGAAAACCTAGATAGCATTACTTGGAATTGTGATGTAAATATTTTAAGGACAGAATTCCTTAACACTATCATATTCTACATGTGAATGTCATTCTCTTGTTTGGAAAAAATCATTAAACTTCTAAGTATGCAATACATATTAACATAAGAAATATTATTAGCACATTTAACTCCATTATTAAAAATGCACAAGCTCATAAAAGTAATGTCATGTTATATATGACTTGCTTTATTAATTATTATTAAAAAGTAGCTTTTTTTTTTTTTACACATTTCTCACTCAGATATAAAAAGACAATTTGCATCACAGAAAATATATAAAAAGCTATTAAATAGTTCGTAGATGAGAGGTCAGCACAGCTGCCTTGCAAGCAGTGTCTTGCAGACAGTTGGTGCGGGTTTGTTTCCTGGCCGATGCTTTGACATATGAAAAAAATACATCAGATTCACCTCTGTATTTATGTCTTTGATCAATATTGTTTTTCTGGATGTTCAATCAAGAATCTCTTCAAAGGAACTGAAAAAAATATGGTGTAAGAAGTAATTTCTTGTAAGATTGGATTCAAACAAGTTCCTTTTGTCAGATACAACAATAAAACCAGCTGGATTTGGTTTTCCTGAATATTATTGAATCTCATCAACAAATTCAGGACCGGTGATAGTTGCTGGAATTATTTGCTTAAAAAATGAAATTTATAGTCTTGGATTTATGTAGCTATGACCAAGTACATCCCATGAAACATATTGTAAATAATGCACTTATAGTAATAGAATTGAAAGTCTTATAAGGAATTTATCTCCTGGCTGAAATCGCTAAACATTCCTTTACAATGTTTATGGGGGAAAAAATCATATGCTAAATAAATATTGGAAATAAACATCTCAAATACTGTGATAAGATTTTACTATCATTTCAACACTGAAAAAATGTGAACGGAGGCAAGGTAAAAACCCTAATTAGAGAATTAGGTATATAAAAACTACTTTTTTTGTACTAAGATACTGATTAAAGCATATTTGTGTTCTCTTTTATCTTTGTTAACTCTATTAAGGTAAATTCTATTTGCATTCATGCAACAAGATAATTTTAAGTCATTCAGCATGGTTTGTCGCAGTTTGTAGAGTGTCCAACATGGGATATGGAAATCCCAGGATTGTTTTTGGCACTCGCAGGTCTGGTGCTCAAATTTCTTATGAACTCCCAAGCAATAAAGCCACATACTTTTTAGTTTTAAGTGCACTTTGATATTCTACTTTTTATAAGTGATCATATGATATCAGTACTTTATTGTAAGTGATCATGTGATATGAATATTTCTGCAACTTTTATTTTTGATTCCCCAAAACTTTGAGGATTTATTTCGATCAGTGTTTAGAGACCAAGATGCTCTGAATCTCATATGAAGCCTAAAATTTATGACAAAATAAATTGCATAAAAGATGATAAATAATGACAAACTATCATGAAGGAAAGTTCTGCTAAACTTGTACACCAACTCGATTTTAGATCTACATATAAAGTGGCTAATGAAACAGATAAATTGACATTGAATCGATTATTTATAAAAATACCCAGGAGCCTATAGATTTTGTATTACTTGAAGGTACAGTGTAATAAAAACTATTGCTCTGTATACTTTATTACATTGGCTGGGTGGCAGCAAACTTGAGAATTAAAGCTCGACGAATAACAGCGTAACTTCATTCCTTCCGGTACTCTAAAATTTTTAAAAATATTGTACAGTATCTTTGCCTTCAAGATAAATAAGCATGGAATATTTCTAAAACCTTCTCTACGCAACAGCTGACAAAGTGATAAATAATATCTTCTTTTTCAAATTTTCTCTGTGGGTAGAAACCGGCTGTAGAAGGAGATTATATATATATGAAGTCAACATTCTGGCCTAATAAATTAAATTCGTTCCTTTAACGGCTTAAACAGAAATATAAACTGCAGTTTATCTATTAATTCATTAATTTTGTCTAGTTTGTCCATATATAGAAGACACAGTATTTATACAAGTGTACGTTTACGAATAAAACACGATCTAAAATTAGAAAAAAAAAACAAACATTCTATTAAATGATAAAACGAAATCACCGACCAAACTTAAAATAAACTGACCTTTGCTTGACAGCTACAAAATGAATGGACTAACAACAACCTTTACTCTTTGACCTAATTCGAAAGATCAAAACCCAACATAAACACAGACATTAGCTTATCTGCTTAGTGCTATTTTAACAAAACGTATCGATAAAGAGTTTGGTAGACAGCCTAGTCAAGGTTGAGTCTTGTCAAAATATATGTATATTTTTCTATATACATTAAGTAATATTTTTTTTTTACAGTTCAAATATTTTTTATCAAGTGTAACTAATAGTGTCACAACTGGCTGCCCATCTCTACATCATCAAATACAATTTTTTTACCTGCTTCTTTAAATAGGTTAATCTAAATGTCTATCTTTTGTGAACAATATTATATGAAGCTATCTGAAATTTATGTTTGTTTACAAAGACAATAGTCTTTTCCTCCAATCAACTATTAATTATTTAACAATCTATTGACACTGTTATCACCACTCTATATCGAACTAAAGTTTTTGTTACTTTACAATTTTTCCTATTGTTAATTTTAACATTTACTTTTTCTATATTCGTTTATGTATTTCTCTCTTTTTTTTTTTTTAGTTTCAATATGAATTTTATTGATAAAAACTTAGTATATTACAATAGAAATGAAAAATAAAAACGATATAAAGAACTTGACATATTTACAATTTGTTAGAATTAGAAAAAAAAAAACTACATATTGTTTTTTTTTTTTCATATATCAAAGCGTTAACCGGGAAGAGAACCCAGCCAGCTGCTTGGAAGGCACCTATGTTAACCACAAGCCACCAACGCTTGACTACTACGTATTGTTAAACATACAAAATTGAGAAATTATACTTAGAATATCTCATTATAAGTAAGGGCACTGATGAATGTGACTATGTAACTACAGATATATCTGGAGGAGCAATTTTTTTGACTCTCCATTTAATTGTGTTTAGTTGTTTTTAAATGTGTTCAAGTGTGTGCATATATCATTGTTGTAAAGAAATAAGCATATTGTGCACCACAGAGCATAGAGTATAAATGTAATGATTCTCATTTCTGCAAAGCAAACTTTTGAAAAAGAGTTAATGAGCAATTGAATTGTATTATTATTTTTCTGATCAAGCAAAATAGGTGTTTTTGATCTTCTTCTCTGAACCATAATTAACATATAGATTGTGTTGATAAGATTTCTCTTATATCTCAAAAAATATAATGTAGGCAAAGACCAAATATTTATTTTTAGCATAAAATTGAAATATTTTGGCACAAGAATCTAATACTCAAATCTTCTTATCAGTTAATGCCAAGCAAGAGGCTCAGCAATTTCATTTATGTTTGGGTATAAAAGAGCATGAATTTTCCAATATTGTCATTTTTTTAGTGGAAATATTATTTTAATATTTGTCATTAGGTTGTAAATTGTGATTTTGTAAAGAATGGTCATATTTCAACCACATGTAGATTAATCAATGTCATTTATCACTTGGATGTATCAACAAGAGTTTTGGGCGTTTCTTAGAATTCAAAATGGTTGGGAGCACATATTAAATCAATACCAACCTTTGTATAGAACTCTTATTATTTTGTATTACAATACATAAATTTTAAAAATACTATTATTACTTCAATTCAGCAATATATAGTATTAAACATTTTTCTGTTATTGCTCGTAAATTTGAAAATTCTGTTGATAAAAAATTGATCTAAGGAATATACAATTCAGCAATTTTTACATTTATTAAATTCTCTCATGTTAAACAAACAAACAAAATTCTAAAAAAAAATTTTTTTTAAAAAAATGGATCAACATATTTTCAAAACAAGAAAATTATGTTTAATATATACACGATTCCCATTTGTGGTTAATGTTATTGGGTTTGCACAGCTGATAAAGGGGATTCCCTAATAAAGGGGATTCCTCTAAAACTGATTTTACAAGTCTAGTATTAATTCATTAATAATCTAAAAGAGGGAGCTTAAATATTCTTATTCATAATATTATAAAGTAAAACTTTGTAATGTATTAATTACATAGTTATTTTATATAAATGAAAGCACTTCTACAAAAAAAATTGAAAACTATTATTAAGTGAATAAAAATAATTAGGCTCTAATAAGGTATTTATACATTTGTTAATATATACATAATCACAACAACTTTGCTTATTGATTTAGATGTGCATTCAGTTACATGAATGCACATACTAATTTCTGTACATTAACTGTGTAAGAGATACATTAATAATTTAATATTTAGTCATTTAATCAATATTTTCAATTAGTTCTAAAATGAATATTACATGTGACTAACATAAACTCATTCCATCCATCTTTTTTTTTTTTTTTATGTTTTTGATATAGTTTTATTAACAGAAGTTGAGAAAAGCATGAAAATATTATTGAAAGTGAGAGATCAGAAAAGAAAAAAAGCAAATTTGATTGAACAAAGAGAAATCTATTAGTTTGGAAAAAATGGACGTGTATTTTTGAAAATATCAAAAAATTAAAGTAGAATTGTTTTGTTGAATTTTGCACAATGATAGAGTAGGAATTCAAAAACTAAGTGTTCCTGCATTATTTTGCAATTGTAAAAAAAAGAAAAAAATGGTTTAGTCAATATGAAGTCCAGCATTTTGATGCTCAATCATTACTTGAACTCTTGATCATACAACTATTTCAAAGATACAATATATAAATAAAATATTATTATTTTTATATTATAAACTAGACAGATTATTGTGTAAAGAAAAGTAGTGCCAGTTTTAATTCACAGGCTATAAACTTAAATAATAATTAAAAGGGATATGGTCTTAAAATTCTGTAGAAGTCAGAATGACTTATGGTCAACATGGGTATGACAAAATGGCAAACAAGAGCTTTGAACATGCCTTCATCAGATTTTCAATGGTATAGAGAGCTAAAGGGTTGGAGAGTGGAGAAGATTAAAGTCTGACCATTAAAGTTTGAAGATTTGCTATCTTAATATAAACCAAGCACTGATGTGTGGAAGATGATAATCTGGATCAACTGATGAGTGCTGGCTTAGCATGAAATATGTATATTGGAGATCATTTACCTTTTTCACATGCATGTGGTTATGTGCATTGTTTCTATAAGATAGAGTGGATGACTGATAAGAGCTTGAAAGTCTGGGTTCAAACCCCCTCTAATTACATTTAGCTTAAGAATACATACTATACTTGTATTTAAATATTAAATAATAATTAGAGATTTTAAATAACCTATAAAGAGATGTAGAGTATTTTCCTGATGGTTTGTGATGATGGCATTTTATTTATATATTGGACTATTTCTGTCATCTAATATTAAGTATTGAATGCCTTCAGTAAATTTAACTTTATTTAAATATTCCAATTACATTCAACTGTCAATAATAGCACACAGGTTAGTTTATGCACATTTCAAGAGGTATTAGTACCTCTTTTCTTCAGATGCTGCTGACCAGTGGCAGTACTAGTATGGGAATCAAACCTGGACCCTTAAATTTTTGAATATTGAATTTTAAGGTAACACTCTAACAACTGAGCCCTTAGCAGGATAGTTCAGTTGGTTAGAGCATTATCTTAAAATTCAATATTGAGGAATCTAAGGTTCCAGGTTCAATTCCCATGCTAGCACTGTCACTGGTCAAGCCAGCAACATCTGAAGTAGAGAGGAGAATAATATCTCTAGAAATGTTGTGCATTTACTAATCTGTATGCTATTACTAACAGTTGAATGTAATTGGAATATTTAAATAAAGTTAATTTTTTTAAAAATATTCAATATTTAATATTAGATGATGGAAATAGTCCACTATATAAATACAATATAGGGTATTTTAGAAAATTGCACACTGCTAATTGGTTAAAAGTAAAACACATTTAAATAATCATTGTGCAAATTGAAACCTTTTTTGTAATCTCTAGAGAGAAACAGTGAAAAAGATATTACTAGGCTTGCAAATATTTTCCATCCTTAACCAACTATATAGTTAAGAATGACTAGATATCCAGATAATATTAAATGCATATTTAAAAAATAATAATTACTTATCTTTAGCTTAAGAATAAAGAAAACTTTCATTGTAGAAAAAAAAAAGTAAGAAAACTTTAGCTGAGAATGATTAGATACCCAGATAATATTAAATAACATATTTAAATCCTTAGCTTAAAAATAAAAAGTAAAGAAAACTTGCACCAAATTTTAGTTGACTTACTTGATAAGGAATATCCTCTTTTCAGGACATTCATCACTTGTAGAGATGTGATAAAAAGTGATAGCACAACAGTGGATGATTAAGGGCAATTACTTTATATAATCAAAACAATTTTGAAGAAGAAAATCATTCTATTATTTAATTATTAATAAAAATTTCATATCTGACTTGCTTTTGATATATTGTTAAAATAAAAGTTTAAATTAAAAAAAACATAGTCTTCAGCAATAACTTTATTTTCTTTAGCCTATAAACTCATATAAACTATAGAAGATTGGAAAGAATCCAAAAATTAAAATAGTAAATGTATTTTGCTATAATAAAATTTTTGTTCAGATTCCAAAAATTCTTGTGAAATATTTTCATAAATTATTTTTAAACGATTCACATAAACATCCACATTAGACCTTTTTTTTAAAAAAAAAAATTAATTAGCTTAAAAAAACTTATATAACAATGTCACATGATCCATCTGGGAATGTAGATTTTATATCACTATACAATCTAGTATCATAGCTCTGGAGTAAGACTTAAAAAAACTGGTCTAACAAAAAAAAAAAATATTAATTAATTTCAAATTTATCCTTTACATTGAAGCACTCAAATCTGTTGCACACATTTGGCTTCACTTTCTGGTGATGTTTGAAACCTCCAAACATGGGTTCAAACCCAACCATTTAATCATAAACCACTAGGGAGTGAAGGTATACCGATGCATGTGATTGTTTATGTCTTTGTAAACTTTATATTTGTCTAAAAATTAATATATATATATAAATTATATATTTCTATTACCGTAGACAATCATGCGTATGTGTGTGTAACAGATAAAACTTAATAATTAAGAGCGTTGCATTATGTATACTTTTATTCATATCTATTTTAATAGGGAAAAAGTTCGAGAGTGTACTGCAAATGTATTAAACAAAAGACTTACCATATTCTAAATTCAGAAAGAATCTGTTTTTATTCTAATACAGGTTTATTTAAATTTCACGTTACTTAATATTTATTCCGCAGGTCTATTTTCAGCCTAAAATAGATTAAGACCAGCTCTCTTGAACTTGATCTCACTCATCCTTCAAAATTTGCTGTATCATTGTAACCGTTAACATACATCCGGGGATTACCCAAAGGCAGTCACAAATGAGTATAAATACCACCGCATTTCCCAACTAAAGGAGCCCTACATGTTATTTTCTAACGCTGTTGCTGGGGGAAGTTACGTCACTCAAAAACATAAAATGGTGAGTGAGTAGAATTTAGATTTGCTTCCTCGATCTTTCCAAGATCTAACCAATGCCAAGGTACTCGTAAGCCATCGTGTCCAAACTACTGCCAAAATGAACTGTATATTACATAAGGTATGGACTGAAACTCCAATTTTGCCAAAATACTGCTAAATTAACTATATTTCATAAAACATGGAACCAACACATGTGCATACGGCCATGAAGTAATCTGAAAGAAAGGTAATTCCCTGCTGCAAAATGAACTCTAATGCTTTCATCTTAATAATCCTCTTAATCATAAAAAGTAAACTTCAACCTTCGATAATGTTAATTCCAATCACCTAATGTATGTCTTTTTAAATATCTCTAGTTTTGTAATCCTTATAATTTCAAAATGTAATTGCTTATTTTTCCATCGGTAATGCTAAACCGATTAATTGCTTAAACATGACCTTCTTTTTGATTTTTTTTTGCTTTTATATTTAATTTGTATTTTACTTTCTAAACTCGAATGCTAGGTTTTCACTCTTATTGTATTTTTATTTTAAATGCGGCAAATTTTTTTATTTAATATTATGCAAATCATACCAATTTTAATATGCTAATAACTCAATCTGGTGAATCAATCTTATTTTATTTTTGCTATTCTGCCATTAGGGAATATTTAACCGTAAACGTAAGTTTTCTTACTACACTATAAAATTTGCCCGATTGAGAAGTACTCCTAAACTATGTTTTATTAATTAATATTATGCCATACAATGCTATTTAAACTAAATTATTTACTATTATTTCACGCTATTGATCACTATTATAGAAGTTCCGTATTAAATAAATTAAATTCAGACCCTCATTTTAAGTGATAATTCATTATATAAGTAGCCTGCCACCTAACGATAATTTAAGTAATTAATTTCCTGGGCGTGTTAATATGCGTTTAGCAAAGGGATTCTTAATTTTTATATTCTATTAGTAATGTGTCAGATAAGTTCTTTAAGTAAATTGTATGCCCCCTTTTTGGGATTGCTTGCACATAATTATTTCATTACGCTAGGCTTAATTACTATTTTAGGCCAGATAAATCAGGGTTAAGACAAACCTGAAAGCCTTCACAATGTGTCCCGATGATAGCGTTCATAAATCAAAAGTTGCTTTATCATACTTTCTTTCATTATTGGAATCCATAAAGCACATTTCTTGGCAGAGTGTGGAGGCCCCAATTCCCACAGATTGTGCTGGTTGTGTAAGCGCTGCTATGGGTTAACATTCGACAAATCGGAACCATGGT
Organism: Epiperipatus broadwayi; assembly: GCA_028023455.1. Classification (NCBI taxonomy): domain Eukaryota; kingdom Metazoa; phylum Onychophora; class Udeonychophora; order Euonychophora; family Peripatidae; genus Epiperipatus; species Epiperipatus broadwayi. The sequence continues at coordinate 3,308,681 of JAQFVV010006201.1, read as the reverse complement.
ATCTTGCTGACCACCTCCTCAGATGCTATCTGTCACAAGTGCAGATAAGCCTATATTCTTCGTCCTCAAGTTGATGAAGCTTCTCGTCCTCTCAAACATTGTCATCCGGTCCGCACGCTATCGTTCATCCTTCCTCATATATTTTAGATGCCTGTAAGCCGTGATGATATGATTTTCCTAAGCCATTCCAAGTTCTTATTATAATATAAATTTAATTTGCCTTATTATATATTATCACTTACTACCGCTGACCACCCTTCGTTTAAACACTATTAAATACGTTAATAATTAACTATTAATAAAAACTATAAAGGTCGAGTCCTGTGACAATGTAGAAATAGTTATACTTTTCCTTATTCTTTTCATAAATCATAAGTGGTGAATCATCTCATAAGGTCCCAAAATAATTAATCTATTGTCAATGTAACTCGAATGAAATCCAGGTGTAATCCAAGCTTGCTAGTTCATTTATTATTTAAAATATAATAGGTATAATAAAAGCCCACTTACAATTATTGAATTTTGTTATATTCTATGTAACTTGAAATCTTATAAATATTCATTCTAAAAGCCCATGTATGGCTATTGCAGTCTGTCATAGTTTTAATGATTTAATAATGTCATAGTGTGAATAATAGAAACCCGTTAAATTGTATTAGCATATTAAGCCGCATCGGTTCAAATAATTAATTTCTTACCATGTATGTTTAGTAATGCATATCCATCAACCCTTAAGATATGTTATTAAGGTTAATATGGAATGCCTAAGGGACCGTAAGTGAAACCTTGATCGAGTATTCTTTGTATAGTAAAGGTTCTAACTTATTGTAAATCTATATATCCAGCTATTCACATATTAATCGATTCTTATTATTAATATCATGCTAAATAAATTCATATTTAATAATCTATCTTTTGGAGATTTTATTGGTTCATGCATGCACATCTGTTATTATGTTGCATTATCATTTAGTTAAGCATTAGGTCTCGTGTCTCTGCTGACCCCCTGGGCCGGAGATAATTGAAAGATAGGCTGCTATCGTCAGAAATGTTGTTTGTAATGGGATAGACTTGGGAAGTGGGCAATAGGGCAGAGTTCATGAGTATCCCTGACCTGTGTATCTCGTATATGATTGAACTCTAGGTACTTTTGCTTAAATGCTAAGTCTTGTTAGATGAACATACAATTCTGACTGGTACAACATATACTGAAATAATATAATGAAGTTGGTTAAAACACTTTCTTTAAAAAAGTATTTATAATCAATTTCATTAAACTTAATAAATATCTGTAAAAAAAAAAGAAGCCCATTTAAGAAGAACACTAGTGCCACCTAGTGCAAGCTTTAATAATCAATAGATGCTAAATTTTGCCTTATAATCTCCATTAAGTGCTTTTCCCATCCAATATTCCAGACTAATTTCTAGTTTATGGATTGCATCAGTGAGAAATCTTGGAACTGGAAGTTCATCTATATCTTTGAATGCATTCTTCTCCAGCATTTACCTTGTACATTTTTGCTTAACTATAAATTTATCTCAAACTGAAAAGTGCTACCAAGTATCATCTTTTGATTACTAGAAATTTGCATTGAGTGATACTTTGTATAAACATAAGGGTATGATGTTTTAATGGTTTAATACCAATCCTAACAAAAAATAAAGGTGATTATAGTATTAAAAAACCAAAGACATCATCATATATAATTATTGAACTTGCATCAGATTTGTATAACAATTCAAGCAAATTAGCTTGCATTGAAAATATTAGTGTGTTTATGTTTTTTAGTTAGGGTTAATAGCTTTATAGTAAAGAAAAAAAGGTACTGGTGGAATTACTGTCCTGCCACTGCTAGAGCCATCATCAGAAATATTCAGAGTAGGAGGCCAGAAGCAGATGACACAAGTTCCAGCCACATAGCATGGAGAAACAGCGTCACCTAGTAGACTAGATTGCTGGGTAGTGCTATTTAGCAGACGATGTAAGCTGGATCGGTTTACCTACGGCTAACAGCGCCACCTAGCGGGCAGTAGTGCTGGCTGCTACTTGGCGTAATTTTCCTGTGTGTATGCATGGTGAACAGCGCCATCTAGCAGCTGAAACTTGCATCGTCTGCTTCTGGCCCCCTACTCTGAATATTTCTGAAATTTTTGCAGAAATGATGTCTCTAGCAGTGGCAGGACAGTAATTCCACCAGTACTGAAAAAAAAGTGAAAGATGAGTATTGAGGAAGGGGTGCATTAAATCCAAATATTTTGGCATACTGCTCCCAGATACAAGAATCCTCATTTATGAAAGCCATAAGCTAGAAACTAGTCAGGGGATAGTTGATGAAAAAACACTGAATAGGGATTATAAAGCACTACCATCTAACATTTATTGAATAATAAGGGTAACACCGGGTGAGACTATTGTGGGGTAAAAATTTTGTTAGTGTTTTAACTGCTTGTGTAAGCATAAAGAGAGGGTGATTATATGAAAGAGAATATTTCCTCCTACAGTAGTTAATGATGCATCATATTACAATAATATATTTAATTTTTATAATAAGAGTTTTAATAATTATATGGCCAATCCATATCAACTTGGGCACTTTACCTAATAATAACTAATAATAAACAATCACTCAAAAATGAGTATGGCCAATTCAACTCCCCCCCCCAAAAAAAAAAGATAAAGAAACCATTCTAAAATTGAGTTTTGCAGTGACTGTACAAATCAATCTGTAAAACATAAATATGTCTACATATAAAACATGCTGGTCTAATTTTCTGTTCACTTGTTAATTTATAATGTTGTCTTTTAATTTCATCAGCAAAAAAAAAAATTCTTTCAGAAATATTTCAACACCATGTCTAATTGTTATTCTCCATACTATTTATTCCATTCTCTGATATATCTTCCCAATAGAGACAATTAACATTGCAATTCTTTAGAATGTCTTTGAGATAATTTTTATAAAGTAGATGAAGTCTATCTCTCCTACAAAACCAATGTTCAAGTTCACCACAAACATCCTCTCAGGAAGTCTTCCATTATACATTTATTTTACATATCCAATCCAATGAAGGTATAAATTTGCAATAGTAGACTCAACAACATCATAATATATTGATTGGTTTTACAATCTTGCTATTGTATTTTTAAAATTTATAGATTATCCTTAATGAAATTTTTGTAATGCCTTTATATTGCACCAATAGGGTGCCCATGTTCCACATCCACACAAATAGTTAAAATGACAACTTTATATACAGATAACTTACTACAGTAGTTATTTCCCTACGGTGAAATATTCTATTTTTTTAACTTGTTAAAAGCAGCCAGCACTTTGGAGTCTGTTAAATCTCAACATCGAAGTTCACCTTTTTACTTATGAAACTACCAAGATATTTGAACTGATTTATATTCCCAAGTTGATAAGCATCCAAGCTGAAGATATCTGATGATTTTTGCCCCATCACTGGATGATAAAGATAAGTTTTTTGAACTTTAGATAATAATCTAAGATCTTTATAAGTTGCATTTAAAACATTAAAGACATTCTGTAAATCATGTTTTGAACTGACAGAAATAGCACAATCATCAACATATTATAAATCCAGAATTCAAGAAGATGACATTATTGTTTTGTTCTTAACTGATTCAAATTAAAAATTCCACTATCAAACCTGTATTGTATCTTGATCTTTGGCTGATTAAGCCTGCTATAATCAATTCCAAAGACCAGTGCCATAAAAATTGAAAACAAAGTTGGATCAATTATACAACCTTGTTTAATACTAGTTTTCATTTCAAATGCCTAGAGTTTTCCACATGTAGCAACAACACTTCCTCTCATTCAATTAGGTAGACTGTATAATATAAATAAGTTTTGGTGGACAACTAACTAATTTCAAACAATGCCATAGAATTGCCCTATTAATTGAATCAAATGCCTTTACTAAATCAATAAAAGCATTATATATAAATCATTCCTTCTGCCCTGATACTTTTCTAGCATTTGCCTCACAATGAAAATCATATCTACAGTTCTTCTTGATTTCCTAAAACCACATCAAATTTCAGGTAACTATAACTGAAAGCAATGTTTTCAACAAAATTCTTGAAAGTATTTTTGCTGAAGTGGATAGTAAAAGAATTCCACAATAATTGCCACAATCTTGTCTATTCCCTTTGTTTTTAAAAACTGGGACAATTAAAGCATCCTTACGATTGAATGGCACAACTTCATAAGTCCTGATACTCTTAAGAAGTTTCAACATTCTTGAAGTTAACATAAGATGCTCTTTTATCAACCAATACTGGATGGCTAGTTGAAACTGAATGTGACAAGTTGAAAAAAAAAGCCTAGGTATATGAAAACATTCCAGTATTTACCTGTCATGGATGTAAAGCCTGGACTGTATGTAGGTGTGATGGCTTTAGAAGCAGATGTTAAAGATTCTTTAGTTTCAATAAATGCATGTATATATAACTAATCAAACGATCCATCACACAGAAGGTCATTTCCAAATTGATAGCTGTTAAAAATTTTAGACTAATCATTAATTCTATATATATAAACTAAATAATTCAAAATGTTTTAAATCAGTATAAAATTTTATTTATGACAGTTGTTTATGTATAAAGAAAAAAGGAAAAAAAAAATCAAAATTTGATTAACTAATTAAAAAGTTAACTAATTAATAGTTTTGTTCTTCATTCATTATTTTCTGTTGGAATACTTGTAGATAAATTATAATGAGGTTTTTTTTTTTATGTAAGACAATTTGCTAATTAGCATATCAATGTGACAACAGACACATCACAATAAAGCTGATTGTAAACAGCAAAAATAATTAATGTAAAGAGTATGTATACTTCAATAATCTAATTTTACTTTCTTTATAATGTAATTACTATGAATAATGTTGATATTTCTCATGTTTATTATTGGATTATTCAAAGCAACCCATTGATTTATTAAAAAAATATTTTTGAAAAATGTTTTATAATGTTCATCATCATCATTTAATTTTCAAAAGTCATGTCCTATAACACAATCGGATTATTATTTTAAACAATATCTTATATCTTTTATTTTATCCCTTTTTCTATCATTTTTCACAAACCACTTACCTAAATCAGCTATTTTATCGGATTATCAATTCTATATAAATTTTTTACCTAAGATAATTACAACTCATCTGCAACAAACTTTGGATTTTAATCAACCAAAAAAAAACAAGCTGGATTTAAACATGGGTTTAGTACAATGGGTCATATCCAAGTTTTGAAAAAGATTATAGAAAGAATTGATGAATATGAGTTACCATTATGCTTTGGATTTGTAGATTATAAAAAAAATATTTGATTCTCTAAGCACATCTTTAGTGATTAAAGAATTAGATCATCAAGATACGATATTTAGATTATTATAGTGTTCTATTACAGTGATATGAGGAAGATTAAGATCAAAACATGATGACTCCATATCTCCAAAAATGGGTAACTAAGGAAGTAAAAGTAAATGGAAATTATTTAAGTCATCCAGATTTTGTGGATAATTCTTTTTGCAAATAATGCTTCAGAGATTTATGAAATGTTGCAAGAATTCTCATATGAAAGTAATGTTTAATGGATTTTCTCAAAAGAAAAAAATAAAGATTGATAATGATGAGTTAGAAGTTAACAACTATAAATAGTTTTGATCAGATTATTACTAAAGATGGAAACATAATAGATGAAATTATTCATAGAACTAAACTTAGTTTGAGTGCTTTTGATAGAAATAATTTAATATTAAAAGGAAATATGCTTATGTGTTTGAAAAGGAAGATTTTTTTATACTTTTATTGAGACTTGGTTATTCAACAGAAGAGCAATGCATAGATTTTGAATCATTCAAGTATAGAGAGATGTATGTTAGGAGTAATAAAAAGAGATCAAAAACAAAATACATGGGTGAAAGAATAAACAGGTGTTCCTGACATTATTGAAAGAATTAAAGAGATTGAAATGGAGTTGGACTGGACATATTGCTAGAAGAGATGATACCAGATGTACAGTTGATATCTTAAACTGGATTCCAAGAGACTGTAAAAGATTTAGAAAGACCCCACATGGGAGATGAATGGATAAAATAAAGAAGTGTGTTGGGGTGATGTGGAAAGACAAGCTAGAGAGAAACTACATTGAATTTAAGGAGATCATCATCCTGAAATAGACTGATAATGGTTGAAAAAGATGATGATTTATTAGATTCCTGAAAAATAATCTTTCTAAACATATTATTTTCACTATTATATATTTCTAAACTTAAATTTCCAATTTACTTTCTCAGTTCTTCTTTAAATTCACATATCAAAAACAACAACAACTAGAAACTCCTTTTATTAACAGAAATCTCTTATCTATATAAAATATCACATCAAAGAATAATAATAAAAAATAAGTGAATGCTCTTTGCTTGAGAGTTCATAAAAAGTTTAAGCATAAGAAGTGATAGTAGAGCCAAGATTCATGGATCTTGAAGTCCTTAAGCTTTCATTAAAGTATAAGATTATTTTATATATTTAACATAAAGATATTATGAATAGCATTTTTAATAATATGTAAACAAAAAGCTTCACTTTATGAATGCATATAATTTTTAAATTAAAAAACACAAATCCATAAGTTACTGGATTGTAGGTAGCTCCTTATACACATAAAACATAATATCAGTTGCAATTTTTTACATAAAAATTATATCCTTAATATTATGAAAGAATTGCAAATTATTTAATTCCAAATGATAGTATGTTAATCTCTTTCTTTAAATAACAGGATAGTATCTAACAAATCTACAATAATAGACATAATTCTAAACATGCTATTTAAGAATTATTTTCAACCATAGCTTGTTATTTCCTTCATCTTTTGATGTTTATATCTAAATAATTTATCAGAACAATCTATTTGGGATTGTGATGCAAATATTCTACAAACAGCTTCTTTAGCACTTGGCTATTCTATCACTAAATGTTCCAACTTCTAAAAATAAATTGTTAGAAATATTATTGGAATATTTAAGATTCTTCCCTTATTATTTCATATGTAATGTATCAGATATCATCACATAATATCACCTAGAATGTGTTAAAAAAGCTATTAAATAAATCAGACCTATTGTTAACTCACTACATAACCAGCTATCAACACACGATCTTTTTTCTAGGTGTTCATCAAAGACATATTTCAGAATACTGAAGAATTGTGACATTGAATTTTTCTTCTTCTATATTCATGCAATGTTCTTCTTAAAAATTACATGAAGTTTCATCTATAGAATTAGGAATATACAGGATTAATATGATTATCTGTTTCAAAAAAGTAACTCAATAGAATAACAAAATGCAAATTATAAATAAACTTGTTTAATGATTCCAGTCTATATATGTAATGGCAAAATTGAAGAACTTAAAAAAACTTTATGGGAATCTATCTGCTTTCTGGAATCTGCATATTTCTTTATAATGATTGTAACTTATAAGTAAAATTATAAATATTCATGTACTACAAAATTTAGTACTTTTGAATAATTTGAACTCAAATAAGAATAAAGAAGTTTAAAAAACCTATCAACTGATGAGTGCTGGTTCAGCATGAAATATGTATATTGGAGATCATTTATTTTTTTCACATGTATGTGGCCATATGTATCAGTAATATTGGATAGAGTGGATGATTGTAGGGAGTTGAATGTCTGGGTTCAAATCCCTTTTAATTATATCTAGCTTAAGTATATATACTATACCTGTATTTCAACATTCAATATATATTTTTTATAGATGCCCACATAAAAATGCAAAGCTTATTAATATACATATATTAACATACATTTTCAATATACATAAAAACATAATGTAACAGTCAATCCTAAATTTAACTTTTGAATAAATAACACTCATTTAAAAAAATATAAAGAATGATTTCTGAGATATTGTTACTGACTCACAGGACAACTTTATCTAAATCATAACTCAACTTATTTAAATATAAATTGCCCGTCCATGTTATTTGGTTCCAAGCCTTTGTGCAGATAAAATTTTCAGGAAGTAATAAATTCTATGTAATGCTTTTTTAATACGCATATATGGATCAGCTATTTTAAAAAAATGTATATAAATATTATATATCGTATATATATATTATTATGTGCAATTTAATTTAAAAATTATATATTTTAAAATACCAAAAATAATTAACAAACAGTAGAATATTTTTTATATATATTTTTAACATGTATATGCAATATGTATACACCAATAATTGAATTTAAGTTATGTATATTAACGATATCATTATCTCTCTATCCCTTCAAAATACTACTTTTTTATTTTTCTTCATTCTTGTAATTATTGATGAAATTCCAAAAGATATAAAGCTTAAGTTAAGTTTGTAAAACTCAATTTTCTATTCTGGTGATATTTCCACCACAACACTAGTGATTATACTGTGAATTAAAAAAAAAAAAAAATTAAAAAAATTAAAATTTTATATTTTATTACTATTTTATTTTTTGTTTGGTAATTTTTTGAATTGTGGTTATTGAATCACAGATAGTGAAAATGTGAATAGAGAAGAAAGACTGGATTAGAAAATTAAACATGTGTGACAAGTAAAATGTAAATTGCTCTCCATGAATGAATAAAAAATAAATTCTGTCAAGCGTTGTTAGCCAAGAAGTCATCGCACCCGCCTTGCAAGCAAGTAGTTGGTTGCAGACGGGTGTGGATTCGCGTCCCGGCCGATGCTATGACATATGAAAATAAATAAATAAATAAATAAATTCTAAATTAAAATTTTATTGCACTATTTATATATCTCTTTCAAAAACTTTTCAAAAATTCTTGATAGTAAATTATTATTTTTAATTATAATCATTTTAATCATCGTTTAGAAAAATAGTTTAAGACATATCCAGAATAAAATGCAATAATCGATAAAAACTGAAAAAAAAATAATTTCTATTTAATCTACTCTTAATTATATCATTTAGAAAATATCCAATAGAAATTCTAACAAGTTTTCAATATGTTCCTCCTAATCTATTTGATTTTTTTAATATTTATTAACTTCTATGTTTATTAAAAATAAAATGTTTAGTATTTGGATCATTAACAGAATAATCATACTTCTATATTTGGATTGTGATTCAATAGGGGTTGGATAAACATTTGATGAAAGTTGCCATTTGGGTAAACAATAGCTCTCTCACTCTATATATATAACTAATTTTATTGGATTAATTATACCATTATGATGAAATACCTTGCCTTTTAACTTGTTAAATGTTGTAGCAAAACACTGAAGTCTATGTTGCATTTTAATGTCTAAGTCCATGAGAAACTACAAAGTGTTTAAATTGTCTACACTTCAAGTTGATAAGCATTTGAGCTCCTTTTTTTTTTCATCAATGACTGATGGAAGACATAGAATTCCATTTCAGACTTTAAATACTAATACAAAGTAAATTCTATAGAATAACTTTGAATTGGTAAGAATAATACAATTATCAGCATACTGTAAATTCAAAAAGAAGTTATCGTTTTTGCTTTTAATCTGTTCAAATTAAAAATGTCACCATCATCCTCATCATCATCAACCATTGCAGGATAAAGGTCTCTCCAAGTTCAAACAATCTTCTCCAATCTTTAGCTTCTCTTCTCCACATCACCCCTACCTATATTCCATTTTGATATCTGTTTCATGATGTCACCCATAAACAATTCCCAAAGACCACTGTTTTGAAAACAGAAACAAAGTTGAAGATAGCATATGTCATTATTTGCTAAATATCAGTTTTCATTTCAGATGCTCAGTTTTTCCACCTTCACTAATAGCACTTCTCATTTTCTCACACAGAATTTGTATAATTCAAATAAATTTTGGTGCCAAGACTATCTGAATCATAAAAATATGCTTCTTGTTAGATCAGTTTACATACATAGTAGTCTTTTGATAATGAATATGAGCATTTGATTAAAAAAAAAGAAAGAGATAAAACAAAAGAAAATCAGAAGAATAAAAATGTTACACAAACACACAATCCTAGTATCACGATTAATGCAAAAAAAAAAAAAGGTCAATGGCATAAGAGGCCCAAGACTACTGGGGCCATACACTAAAGAAGTGCATGAAGACTGTAAAATAATAATATTATTATATATATTTGGAAATAATGCTAGATAACATATAACATTAATTAATAAATTAAACATATTAAACAATATTAAAATTTATACACACATACACACACTAGGATAAAAACGACATCTACTTTATAAAATAAGATTAATGTTAAAGAAGCTGTATAACAGGTATTAAGATGATCATTTTTATTTCAGTTTAATGATGTGGCAAAACTTCTCAACCAGAGATGAGATTATTTTATCCAATGTCAACAAGCTACTAATTCTCATCTTGTTTTCTTAAAATGAAAAGTGTTTATGAACTAGTTTTCACCACAGGTGATTTAGTAATGGACTAAACCACTACAATAAATTAAGGTCAACAAGTGACCTGTGGTTTCTCCAGGGGCCTTCTTCTTAATGCAGTTCATGCCCAGATTTTAAAGTAGATTTCATTCATATTCAAATGTCAGGTCCTTTTTGAAAAAAATTGTACTGTCAACGCAGTCATTTTACTAACGTGTATGTTAAGAATAAAAAAGTAAATATATATAAAATTAAAATACTCGGAAGCTTTTAATATAATCACTGTGACAAAAAAAAAAATAATCATATCACTTATATAACAATTCAATAGTATTTTAAAATCTTTCCCCATAAAAGTTGTAAAAAGCTTTTATAAGCATTATCTAAGTTAATATGAAAAAATAAAATTGTTTCAACCCTTCAATTTTTATGTTTTTATAACTCATATATATATAACAAAAATTAATATTTATTATTCACCCACCACGCCATCTAATTTTGGAAATTACAAATAAATGGGAAAATGAGATCTTCGTTGTTGTTGTTGTTTTTTTTACTATGTTATCTATATATATATAGTAGTGAATTTACATATATATTTAAAGTTTAGGGTTCAAAGGTAATCAGTAGGACACTGCAATAACACTTGAACACCATTAGTTATAGTTATCATTCTCGTGATAATTTATTTTAGCATTTCAATTTTAAAACTACATCATTAATAGTCTTACGTAAATTTTAAGTCATTTAAAAAATTAAATCCTATATAGTACATTGAAATAAACCAATAATTCTATTTTTTTTTTTTTTAAGTGTCATAGTATCGGCCGGGACGCGAACCCGCAACCCGGGCAACTGCCTGCAAGTGCAAGGCAGTCGCGCTGACCTCTCGACCACCAATGCAAGACAGTAATTCTACTTTTGATTCAAATTCATAATTACAAGGCAAAAAGTCTGTGGCTTTACAAAACTGTAAACAACTGTTTCCCAACTATCGGTCATCGGCGAAATTGTTGCACATCAAGACCTATTGCCTTCCGGCCTTATTTGCTACATCATTTATATGCTACACTTAACTAATAAAACATCTTCATATCTATATCTTAGGGTTCCAATTTTGCTATGTCCGAATCAAGGCACATTTAAGTTAGGCAAAAGGATTCATTTTACTGCCACTCCATGTGCGAAGGCACCAGCATAACAATAAGACATTATAACCAATAGTCTGGCTTGGATCTTTCATCTGGTTGCGATATTAAAATTATTTACATAATGAACAATTAGCATATCGTATTTTCTATTGTTTGAATTATGCATAAACCACAGTACTTAAATCATGCTACAGGTATTTGATTATAACTGGAAAATAACAATGGATTCTATTAATCACTCATTAAATAATTTAAATAATCCTATTTCTCAAATCCCAAAGAGTACATGATAATCCGCATTTATGATTGCAATAATGGATTGGTGATGAAACTGAAATATGTAGTTAATAACATTTCGATTAAACTGTAATGGCGAGAAATTAACTGAATTGGTGATTAGTGATTTGGAATAGTCATGAACACAAAAACAATAAACTAGCATGCTACAAAGACGATACTAACATTTATTTGCACTAATATTTACATTTTATTTGCAGATGGTATATATAACAAAAAATAATAATTTTAATATTAATACAATATTAAATGTCCACAACTAAATTCTGTTACTTGGCAAGATACCCCCAAATAATATCAATAGTAAGCATTATTTGTGTCCATAAAAAAAAGATAATAAAATGAATAATAAGTTTGATAATATAATACCTTGTTGTGGATAGTATTCCATTTAAAGAATCAACAAAATTAACCTACCAATTAATCACAATTACATACTTTTCATAGGTTCAAATGTATAAATGACATTATATCTGATTCCTTTGTTTATGAATTCTCTAATCAATACATAAGATATTTATTTATGTTGTATAAATTTATTATATTAATAAAGCATAAAACAAACAGCTACACAACCTTGAGTCTATTAGAGCGAACGGATTCAACAATTTCCTTAGTAACTTAGTTTAACTTAGATAAAATTTGAGGTTGGCTGGATTACAAATATTCATTCAACCTGTAAGAATATACCTTGCATACTTTCCCTAAGCTACCACACAATGTACAGGGTAACATTACCAACATGGACATTAAAGAGTCAAGTCTGCATAGACAATAACATTATTAGTCTAGGGCAGGGGTGGACAAATGGTGGCCCAAGGACCACATGCAGCCAACTAAGAGTTTTTTTATGTGGCTCACCAAGACAATCAAAAAAATCCGCTTTGAACTGAGATTTCTTTCCCATGCATGATCAAAGATTCATCTCATATTTTCCACTAGGATGGCCAAGTCAATACACATATGCAGTGTAGATACAATGTGCAATGCTTTTCCAGTTGATCTGGTTAATTTCAATTTTGTCTTTGCATTAGCAAATATATACATTTCCAACTTTAGTGAAACCATGAACCCTCAAAAAAAATGTAAAATCGGTGATGAATGTCATGTGCTTAATGAAGAATGGACAAACAAATATTTCTTTGGTAATACAGGGAATAAAGTAATGTGTTTATTTGTCATAAAAAAGATGCGACCCTCTGCTAACCTTCGCTTCCACAAAGTGGCCCCCGATGTGGCCCTTTACCATCCCATCCTCTGTGGCCCACAAACCAAAACAATTGCCCACCCCTGGTCTAGGGTCATGTCTGAATATACTTGAATTAAATATCCAGATGTCTACCAGTACTTAAATGGATACAAGAAAATACATGATAAGAGATCAACAACTTCCTTAATACATCATACCATCCAAGTATATTCATTAGGATCCTGACCACCATAGAAGATATTGTGTTAGATCTATCCATGACACTGCAAAATACTAATGATTTCCTAATACAATAATCCCAGTATAAAATGAAAAACCAGGTACATCCTACAGAAAATTCACAGCCATAAAATAGCCACCTCTCCTCATCATCAACCATGAACACTTAACCTTATTTAGTACTCGCTTTCACAGATTCACTAAATTGTTATTCATAATGATAATGATTAGTTATAAATACATTTTATCATGTACACAATGAATTTAGTGGAATCCTACCAGCCATCATCAATCTATAAATTGTTTATATTCAAGTAGTAAAATAGAAGTAAAATACACCAACTTTAGGTTCACATTATTAAAATCGTTTCTCCTTTGAACACAATATTGGTTAAATGTACTGTTGAAATATTATGAATTTATGATATAAAATTAATAAACTGAAAATAATATGACTGTTTATGTAAATACTTTTAAGACGGGCTATAACCTGTATCAAATGTGCCTTTAAATTTATAATAGTTAAGCAATATCTTTATTTTGCCATTAGAAGAACTTCTCAAACCATGACACAAGATAATGAATTTTATAAAGATAAGAGTGGCTGTCTTATCTTTAACCTAACTTTCCACTTTTATTGTGGACTTAAACAGTGGAAAGAACTACAGCTTTATGCTCCCAAATCAAGATGCTTCAGATTGGCCTATATAAGTGGAAAGTTAGGTTAAAGATAATGGCCGCTCTTATCTTTATAAAAGTCACTATCTTGTGTTGTGGTTTGAGAGGTCTCTCTATTGGCAAAATAAAGATATTGCTTGTTTATTGTATAATTTCAAGGTGCATTTGATACAGGTTATAGCCTGTCTTAAAAGTATTTACATATACTTCCTGTGTGCTTAATAAATAATTATAACTATATAAGACTGTTTAACGTATATAGGCCAATTTGAAGCATCTTGATTTGGTTATAGTTTTGATCAATAGATGGAGTCTCTTGTACCTTCAAAAATTTGTGTTTGTATCTTAGCAAAGATGAATATATTCTAGAATAAAGCTTTTCAATGGATACCATTAATAGATCAAAAATGTAAATAATTTTATTTATTTTTATTTAAAAATTGTAATATAAATAATAATATTAATGCCATTTACTTTCTTTATTACTTTATAATGCCTTATGTATTTATAACCCACTATTGATGGTTTCAATTACCCCAGCAATCTTCTTCAGAACTATAACAAACACAAATACATAATATAAATAAATAATAATAGATATGTTTAACATTTAAACTGTTTTATACATAATTTAAAATGAGAAGCATGTGATTATATAAGCAACATATATATATATTTAGTAGTGAAATATATGTCATTAGTGGTAAATTGTAATAATATTGATTAATTAATAATATTCATTAATTTTTTAAAATCTATAACATTTAGAAACTTTATTATTTTTAAAATTATTCCGTCTTATATTTAAGATGTATACATTAAAATTGCATTATTTTCTATATGCATGCATACAATCAGATTCCACTACTGAAAAGTCATTAGAAAAAGTATCTCTCTTAAAGCAAACAATAAAAGTAAAAGTTCACATTGTGACGATTAAATAAAATTAATGCTTTATTAGTTTTCTAAAGATAGACTCTTTCTTATCTATCAGTAAGGTAGCACTTTTTTCTTTCATTTTTTAGATAAAGAACTTAATAGTACAATAATGGCAATCTGTGACCTCCATCATTAAATAAATTTGCCAATAAGCAAATTAGAAGTTTCTTTCACTTACTAAGGAGTGTAGCGACAAATAAATAGACAATATTACTTTACTATATTTTATTATCACAGGTATGTGGCATCAATACAATTAAGAATTTACAAACAAAATTAAAGATATAAATGAAACAATTAACAATATGATAAAATAATTACATGCATTTTCACAACTTTCTTGCTTAAACTGATTTAAGTGGGGAAAAATATATAAATTATTTTTGCTGGATGTGCTAAAGAGTAGATTCTTCGAACGATCATTAAAGAGTAGATTCTTAAATAAAAAAAAGTATATACTTTTGGAAATATATTTTTAATAGTATAATGGATGACATTCAATTAATAAACTGTCCTCATTAGCAATACTCACAAACTAGTATTGATATTCAAATTACAGAAGAAAAAAAATCAAAGACAATGGAGATGACTTTAAAAACTAAATACAAATATATGCACACATATCACATGCAGATTCTTTAGACTATTTGATATTTTTCGATGCTTTAACTTTTTTTTTTCATATGTCAAATGCTTTGACCGGAAGCGAATCCGGGCGAGCTGCTTGGAAGGCAGCTACGCTAACCACTAGGCCACCAACGCTTGCTTTAACTTTATCTACTATGAACTTCACTTTTTTCAAATACTTCAACATCTTTCTTATCCATATCTTCATAATAAAAAGCTATCAATATTTCACTTTTGTTCAAAATGAATAAAATAGATTTTGGGCATCCATGAAAACATATTCAGGTTGACTATAAAATACTTTTAAGAATATTTATCACTCATTTATTTCTTAGATAGCTAACAATAATAAAATTTCTAGTGTCATATCTAGCAAGCTGAAGAAAATATTGATTGATTTTATGATCTCCAGTTCACTACATCTGTTGTAACTCTTTTGCAGATGCAACAACTTTATGAAATTAGTTCTTTTAATTAAATTCTCATTTATGCATAAAAAAAAAGACAACAACTGAAATAGTAAATTATGCAATAAATAATAAAAAAAGTTTAATGCTATACAATTTCTTTTAGAATAAAATAGATTTTGCATGTTTATATTTTTTTATTTAAAAAAAACAAAAACAAAATGACAAAGGCTCAAATTACTAGTATTTTAGAAGAAAATATACAATGGAAGTCAAACGTTGGCGGCCGAGTGGTTAGCATAGCTGGGTTCGCTTCCCAGTCGACGTTTTGACACATATATATATACAATGAAATTCGTACAGCCTCTGCAACAAACTCGCTGATTTATTTTAATTTTTTAAAATTCACATTGTGAACACTGGAGGTATGATCTCTAAATGTCCTTTAAAAAAAAGACTGTTGGTACTTTTATACTCTAGGTAAGAATGTTTTCAAAAATTTATCAATTTAAACACAAGTTTACATTTTTTTCGTCGTCAATTTTCATTAGAAAAAACCCCTAACAAAACAATATAGCTTTATTTTTATTAAGAATTTAATGTATATAACATAATTTAAATATCTGCATCATAGATATATAAATTTAAATGTATAATTTATAAACATATAAATGAAATTATTCAAACGGAAGTCAATCTCCGATGATGCGCTATTTCTTAAATATTATAAATCTACGGGCCAGTTTTCAGTGCTTTATAATAATAGGTAAACATATAAATGTTACAAATGCATTGACATTATTTCATTTTTTTTATTAATTATTTTTTTTAATGACTTCAGGTGTATACATATTTTTCTCAATTAATTATATTATAAGCATAAATTTATTATTACATATATATGTATATGTTTAAAATGCTTGTACTTTATATACTATGCATTTAAAATAGATCCATTGCAATAATTGGAATCAGATGATATAAATGATGAGATTCGGCTGCATTCAAAATGTACCACAAGGCGGCGCAACTCTAATAATTACAAAATTAAAATTGTAATATTATTAAAAAGAATGGATGGAATATAAGAAGTAAGCAAAAGGAATTTGATTTTGATATAAATATAGATATGGAGAAGGAATGGGTTTGTAAAATTAATGGTAAGAAAGTAATTTATAAATGTAATGGAGAAGAAAGAATTAAAAGAATTTATAAAAGAGTAGTTAGGAAAGAAGAAATTGTTAAAATTGGGTTTTTGAATATGCAAGGTGGTAGAAAACCAGAAAAGTGGATGGAATTAAGTAAAACAATTGAAAATGAAGAGCTTGAGGTATTAGCAGTAGTGGAAACACATTTAAGGGAAGAAGAAGAACCTATTTTGGAACAGTTGGTATGGCAGGGTATAAATAGAAAAGAAAAAGAAAAAAGGGGTGGTAGTATAGGTGTTATATCAAAAAAATATTTAAATATTGTTAAATGTCAAGAACACTTGTGGTTTGAAATAAGGTTGGGTAGACAAGAATGGATGGTGGCTATAGTTTATATAGTTACTGGAGATAGTCAAATTATATTGGAGTGGAATAGTAACATATACGAATGTTTAGTTAAGGATATACAAAGTTTTAAAGAAAAAGGGAAGAGAATAATGGTTATAGGGGATATGAATGTACATATTGAAGAAATTGATGATGTAGCTTTTGAAGAATTTCTGTCAGAAAGTGAATTTGAGTATTGGAAATTTATTAAATATTTATGAGGGACAATACACATGGTCCAGAAATAATATATTTCACACAATAGATTATGTATTGGTAGAGAAAGAGGGAATAAATAAAATACGGAAAATTAAGGTATTTGATAATGAAGAAAAAGTATGCACTAGTGATCATAATTTCATTGTAATTAAAATGGTTAGTAATGTGATGGAGAATAGAAATAAAAGTAGAAATAATAGTGAAAGATGTGGATGGAGAGTGAATGATAAGAATAAGTTGGAAGAGTATAAAATACAAGTTGAAGAAATAATGGAAGAGCGAGTTAGGGATGAGTATAAGGATTGGTGTAAGGAAGTAGAAAAAGTTGCAAATAGGGTTTTAGGTGAGAATATTGAAAAGAATAAAAGTAATAGAAAAATTAAAATTAGTAAAAGTATAAAAGAAAGGAAAGAAGCATGTAGAGAATATAAGTGTGCTATTAAGAATAAGGAAAGTGGAAAAGATATTAATGCTAAATGGGAAAAGTACTTAGAAAAGAAGAAGTTGGCTAAAATAGATATTTATAGAGAGAGAATGAAATTAAATAGTAAATTGTTGGAGGATATTAATAAAAGTGGAAGAGATGGAAGTAAAAAAATTTGGAATTATATAAAAGAAGAAATGTAGGGGAGAGAGAATTAGTATTACTAGATGATGAGGGAACTGTGTGTAGTTCTAGAGAAGATTTAGAGAGAATCTTAAATAGTTATGTAATGAATATAGAAAAGATGTTAGATGTGAATGATAGAATGTTAGAAAATATGAAAGAATATAGTAATGGGAATATTAGTTTTTCAGAAAATGAACTAAATGAGGTAGAGAAGAAATTGAAAAGTGGGAAGGCAAGAGGTTTAGATGGATGGGCAGCAGAGATGGTAATGAATTTAGGATATAGGGCAAAAGTAAAGTTATTATCCTGTTTTAATAAAATGGCACAGAATAGAGTTTTTCCAAGTAGTTGGAGTAATACAAGAGTAAGGTTATTATTTAAAGGAAAGGGTAAGGATCATAGAAAGTTGAATAATTATAGACCGATAGTGGTAACATCAGTTTTATATAAAGTTTTCTCATATATGGTGGCTAGTAAAGTTGTAAAATGGATGGAAGGGAATAATGTAGTGGATGAAATGCAAGGAGGTTTTAGATTAGATAGGCGTATAAGAGATAGTTTATTTGTAGTTACACAACTTATGGATATGAGTAGGAATGCAGATAAACAGTTATATATGAGTTTTATAGATATAGAAAAGGCATATGATAGAGTAAATAGAAATAGATTATGGATAAGTTTAGCAAATTTGGGAATGGATGAAGCTTTAATAGATATTATTAAGAAATTATATGAAAATAATTATTATATATATCAATTAGAGAATATAGAATCAATTAAAGTTAAAAATGGTGTGGGACTAAGGCAATGATGCCCTATATCACCTATTTTGTTTGTGTTGTATTTGAGTGAAATGGAAAGAGCAATAGAAAGATTAGGAAGAGGGATAGAGATACCGTTAATAGGTAGTAAGGGAGTATATATTTTGTCAGGTCTTTTTTTTTGCGGATGATATATTTTTGTGTGCAGAAAAAAGAGAAGATATGGAAGTTATGTTGAGGACATGTGCAAGAGTGGGTAAAGAGATGGGGATTAAATTTAGTGAAGAAAAATCAAATATAATGATGGTTAATACTGAGGAAAGAGAAGATGTAGAATTTTTATTGGGAGATATTAAGTTAAGTATGGTGAATAGATATAGTTATTTGGGAATTATTTTAAGTAATCAGAAAAATTATTTGGATGAATGGGAGAAAAAATTGATAAATGAAGCAAAGAAAAGAAAGGGATTGATAAAGAAATTAACAGTATTTTCATATAATAAATATGATGTAGCTAGAATTATATGGAAAGGAGTTGCAGTAGCAGGGTTAACATATGGTAATGATGCATTATATGTTAGTAAAAAGATATTAGATTATTTAGAAAAAGCTCAAAGGGAAGTAGGAAGACATGCATTGGATGCAGAAGTATGGACAGCAAGGGAGGCAATTCAAGGAGAAATGGGATGGTCAAGTTTTCATATAAGAGATGCAAAAAGTAAAATGAAAATGTTTGGTAGATTGCAGTTTATGGATAATAAAAGAATAGCTAAAATAGTATTTAATTGGATTATGAGTAAAGGATAGGTAACGAGATGGGTGAGAAAGGTAATGCGGTATGCAAAAGATTTGGATAAAGCATTTATATCAGTATATTTGTACAAAAGATGGGATGATTGTGTTAAGAGGATTATTGAGTGTTATAGTAGTAAGGAATGGGATAAAAGAATAAATTTATTAATAAAGACTAGGGAGTTAGAGAGATGGAGAAATAGTATGGAGAGTAAAAAGTGTTTAAATATATATAGAAATAAACAGAATATTAGGTGTGAATTAATATATGATAATAGTAAGGAAAGTAGTTTATTGTTTAAGGCTCGAACGGGATCTTTAGCTACAAAATAATATACATGTAAATGGAAAAATATGGGTGATTTATTTTGTAAATTATGTAAGGAAGGAATTGAAAATATTAGGCATTTGTTAATTGAATGTGAATGTTTGAAAATAGAAAGGGTACATATAATGAAGTTGTGGAAAAATAAATATGAAAAGAGTGATTATACAGAAAGTGAATTATTGGTTTTTATGCTGGGTTTGGGAAAAGATAAGGGGGATTTAGATATAAAGGTTATAGAGTTGACAAAAATTATGTTGTGGAATTGGGATAGAGCAGATTATGGGTAAATTTAGAGTGGGGAATGTAAAAGAAAGTGGCTAACAGGTTTATCTGGGTATAATTGCTGAGATATTCTTGACTTCGTTTAAGGACAAGCCATAATACATCACATCACATCACATCACACCACATAACGCGAAAAAAATATTGATTTGTCAAGCGTTGTTAGCCGAGAGGTCATCGCAACTGCCTTGAAAGCAAGTAGTTGGTTGCAGACGGTTGTGAGTTCGCGTCCCGGCCGATGCTATGACGTGGGAAAAAAATATTGATTTGACAAAATGATTAGCCATTTCGGTGCTTCAATATCACTGAAACTCTCAAGAAACTAATCATAAATTAATAAATATGATAATTTTATACTTAAAAGCATAACAAAATCATATTAATATAGAACATTATTTATGTAGGCGAATAATTTTTAATAATGTTTCACGGTTAATCATATAAAGTAGTCAATATTAAACTAATTGAATCTCGCAGTGTTGTGGCTGTGTATCCAACACCATGCCTGTGTCTGTGTTCAAATCCAGACATTGTAAATTTAAACAAATTTGAGATTTTTCTTTCAGATAGCTGATCCATAGTTAGCCCAAGTAGCCATCTATTATTGGTCAATAAATAATATCTAGCTAAGAATAGCTAGAAGGTAAACTGAGAAATGAAATGCAGCCCAAATCCTGACCACCGAGCAATAAGAAAGTTGATGGACTACTGTTTTTTCTTTACTGCTCTTTTCTGACAGATGGAGTGGCCTATTATCCTGCAGAGGGTTATTTAATAATTATTTTATTATTTATGATTATCATGTGATGTTTGGTAGTATTAAAATAATTGCAAATTAGTTGTATAATCATTATATTGATTTTTTACGATGTCAGATTTGTAATAAATAATCATAGTTAGAAGTTAAACATACTTTTTTAATTTTTTATATGATTGTGTTATATTATAGTCTTGCCACTTTGCAAGGGTGCTAAATTATCAACCTATAGGCAGATAGGGCGATAAGACAATAAAGAGTGCTATGATCACTCAATACCACTCAATCACTGCCAGTGATAGTTTTCAATCGTTTGCGACACAACTAACACAATTTATCCGAGGAGCTTTTTTTTTTTTGACTTATGAATACTTCGGATCTGAACAATTTTTACTCCCTTCTCCCCATTATAAATCCAAACTCGGGTAAAATTTGTAATAAATATTAATTTTATAATTTACAATTTTGTAAATATATAAATACTTCTAGTATACTATATACATTTATTTTATTAATAACACTCAAATACTTTAGAGAACAAAATATGTTTTCATTTATGTTAGCATAAAATTTTTATATACCAGTAATTAAAGATCGAGTTACTCTATACCAGTCTATACGTATTATGATTTATTGCTCAGGTTGCGCACACACATTCACTTTTGGAATTATGTCTATGTTAAAACCCCATTATAATTAGCCTTTTGTAATGTTCTTCAATGTTTTTGAACTGTATATTACTAAAGAGGAATAAAATAAACATTTACTTTATAAAAACTCCATTAAAAACTATTTACTTGCATTATACATGCTTTGAAAAGACTTGTCAGTCAAAAGGAAATAAAAAATACTTTTTAAAAAAAGTATAGAAATAATGTAAGATAGTTGTTGTAAAACTTTAAAGAAGGAGAAATTTATTTTTTTTAAAAAAAAAAAGATTACTATTAGCGACAATCGTAGTTTCTTTCATAAATAAAAGCGTTGGTGGTCTAGTGGTTAGCATAGCTGCCTTCCAAGCAGCTGGCCGGGGTTCGCTTCCCGGTCAACGCATTTGACATACGAAAAAAATAAATAAACATAATTTAAATAAATAAATAAAAACGTTTAAAAAAACTTTTAAACAAAGTTATAAATCAAATAACTTTTGAAAAAGTATACATAAATTAGCACTTAATCTAGAATGCAAATTGAGGTTTCACATTTGTTTAACAATCAAATGTTAATGATATTACTTTATTTTAATGTTTACAAACATACAATTAAGCTATCAAATGCTATAAAAGCGATTTTAAAGTGTTTTCACCAATAGTGAAATGCCTAGTATAGTTTACATCATCAAAGAGCGGTCCATAGAATTTTCACTTCCTGTGCTTGAATTTTTTAATGAGTTCTCGAGCAATAAACTAAATAAAGGGATTTGAACTTATGATTTTCAGTCTATATTCATTCTCTACTCCATCCCAAACAACAGATCCACATTATCAATGATCGCCAATATATGTATTTCATAAGGAACTAGCACTCATCAGTTGGACATATATTGGAGGTCATTTATCTTTTTCATATGTGTGTGGTCATCTGTATCAGTTGTTTGAGATGAAGTGGAAGATAAATATAGACTGAAAATCTTAAGTTCAAATCCCTCTATTTACTACAGTAAACATTCATATACTGAATAAATAGGTTAGTATATGCATTACCTTAAAATTAAATACTCATGAATCTAAGGGTCTAGGTTCAAATCCCATGCTAGTACTGTCACTGGTCAGGCCATCAATACCTGAAGAAGAGGGGAAAATAATATCCCTCAAAGTGTTATGCATATACTAACCTGTTTAATGTGCTATTACTAACAGTTGAATGTATTTGGAATATTTAAATAAAGTTACATTTTTCTAAAGACATTCAATACACATATTAGATGATTGAAATAATCCAATATAAAAAAAAAAGTTTGCTTTATAATTCCCATGATTTTTATTATGACTATGAACACAAGAGTGATTCTGATTGGTGTTGAGACCTTAGCTAAGGAAAGTTTTGGTGTCTTTCCAAGCATGACTAGATGTAAAATTACTTTATATATTTCACCGAAAGAAGAGATATTGAATGTTGATATTTAAAATATAATAAGCTCATTGAGAAGTATTGGGAAATTGAAAAATTAAAAAAAAAATGAAAAAAAGATTATTAATGTTATGAGATTAAATGAATTGAGGTGGAGGGATGTGGAGGAATA
Organism: Epiperipatus broadwayi; assembly: GCA_028023455.1. Taxonomy (NCBI): domain Eukaryota; kingdom Metazoa; phylum Onychophora; class Udeonychophora; order Euonychophora; family Peripatidae; genus Epiperipatus; species Epiperipatus broadwayi. Next base: position 3,285,166 of record JAQFVV010006201.1, on the reverse strand, counting down.
AATAATGGTAATATTGTTTATTCTGGTGGTGATAAAGCAGTAAATGGAGTTGGTATTGCTGATGGGAAAAACTGAAAGTGTGGCAAGGGTAGATTGTGATGATGATAGACTTATGATGAGAATGATAACTTCAAATCCAAAAATTTGGTATTCATACAAGCTTATATAACAACTACTAGTCATGCTGATGTATAAATAGATTAACAGTTTGAAAAGATGGAGGAAATAATATAAAAGACTAAAAATACATGTGCATTGCTGTTGGGTAATTTGAATGCTGTTATGAGAAAAGATTGTGGGGAAAATGAAAGAGATAGATGGTTTGTGAAAGTATAATGAAAATGGTTTCAAACATTTGGTTTAAAAATTATCTAAAAATATTGTATACCTGTAAAGTTCCAGGTGATATAAAATGAGAGAATATATACTGATATAGGATAGACATAAGAATGCCATTAAGGTTTTACATATTTTGTCTGGTGGTGACATAAATTTTGATCATAATTTGGTTATTGATAAATTAAAGTTAAATTTAAAAAGAATGAAAAGAGGGAAAAGATATATGTGTCTAAAAATGATTTATTGTAAAACTGAATATTAATTAGATAATTTTTGATTAACAACCTTCCCTAGTGATAAATAGATCAAGGATTCAAACTAAACATGGAAGAGTAGGTTAAAATGTTAGTAAACAGTCTTGTAAAATGGTCATATAGATGAGACTGACACTTGACTTCATTCCTTCATTCTTCTTTTCTATTTTCTCAAGAATCATCACACCCTTTTCTCACTTTACTCCAATTGTTTAAATTGCAGCAGTTATATTTTATTTTTTTAAATTTTTTTATTATTTTTAAATTCAGTATGTTAGGCTGAACTAAAATTATTTAGGTACACTTACTGAACCGAAACATCAAAGGAACTGAAATTTATATACCTGCAAGCTTGAGTGATAATTTTATTGAATTATTACAATGTGTAGAATGTTATCATTTAAATTTAGTGTTGGAAAACTTCAAAAAGTTATTTTTATCACCATTACCATGATTTAAGAACAACTGTCAATTTCAAAGTCCAATTAAACATCTATGTTATGATTAAAGCTGCCATGGAATATTTAATTATCTTATTGGCAAGAACATTACAGAAAATATTAAAAATTTCTTGATATTTTCTTTAAAATATTTATTTATATCAAATTATCTTGAATTTATTTACCTGAGTAAATAGACTTTTAAAATTCAAAATAAGAACTATGTAATGATTTAGAAAATATATTTTCTGATGTTTACAAATGATTTATTAAATCTACAAAAGAAAAAGTCAAACTACTAATGAAGTATACTTCAATATAATGTATTTGTGCTGTATATTAAAAGCATTTATTTTATATAGCACATGTTTATAAATTGTAATACATTAAAGATCAGCCTTTTCAAGCTATTGTGCATGTGCTTTTTATGAGTGTTAATAATAAATGAATACTTTAACTCCCAACACAAGATATAGTACTTAAGAAAGAATAAAATGAATCCGCTTATTCTTTCCAACCCAAATGCTTATATATGGGCAAATCTTAAGTACTGGAAGTGAAAGCATGAGAATAAACCACTCACTTTAAATTACTGTTTACAATGTCTGAATGGATGGCATTGATGAAATTATCTAGACTTTACTAAATGTCATTCTCAAATGAAACTTAAACATATGTAAATAAGCATTTATTTTATATAGCACATGTTTATAAATATTATATTATTATTGGAAACAGCATGAGAAAACTTTATTTATTATAACTAATTCCATTTTTCCTCCCTGTAGAACAAAGAAATTATCTCCAGATGGAGTAATAAATGAAAATCAATGTACAATCAACTATTTAATTAATATTATATGAAATTTAAAATGTTTTGTTTGATAAAAATTGGAAATATAAAATCTATTTCCAAAATGACATTACAATTAAATGAACTTAAATCATTTTTCTACATTTAAAGATTTATAATGCCTGCAATTTTTTAAAACCTTTGATATATTTCTTCCCTCTGTGCATTGTTATGGAGACCACAGAGGTTGCAATATGATATTGGAATTAAATATTTTCTCCTGCAAATACAATCTTAATAAATGCTATTTATCAGAAGTACTTTATTATATAATACTCACATTACTATTACAAATTTGAATAATTTGTATAATCAATTAATTTAAAACCTGAGTTCAAGAACTTAAGATATATTTACTGCAATATTATGAACATTTATTATAATTTAAATCCACAAATATCTATAAATTTATCCTATACTTGCTAACAGAATTATTTAAAATTATTAAGGATATCTGAAAGAAATGCATTCAACATTGCATAATTATAATATAGATTTTAATATCTTAATTATATTGTCTTATATAATGGATGTGTTTGCTGTCCACAAAATATTGTTGCCAACATTCTTCTTCATATTCAAGATTAACAGAGAATAATTTAAGAAAGAAGCAGGACATTATTTAATTTATTTATTTGATGGAAACAGGTTGAATTTATTTGTATTATATTTCATATTATATTTCTTTTATGTGCATATTATTTTCATAATTATATGCTATATATTAAGATGTTATAGGTTAAAGTTATCAGAATAATACTTTATCATATTAACATAATTTTGAAATAGTATGTATCTCTCTTTTTAAAAATATGAATAATTTTTTATGAAATTATATTGTTATGCAGTAAACAAAATAAGCAGCTAATTATTTCTATGATTGTTTTATAATTGGTTGCCTAATATTAATAGAGACATGTTTGGCATTATTTATTTATCATATTTCACATTTGTTAGATATATTATATTCATTCTCCCTTTATTTTAGATATGCTAGTATATTTAAAGATGGTAGTATGAGTCTCCATCATTATTTTGCTAGCTTGTCTTTCAAAAGGGATGGTAACATTGTCTCTTTCTTATTATTTGTTGTCTTGCTAGCATTTATATGCTCATAGCTTATATTTTTAGGGATATAGCTTAAACTCTCTCTATTTTAGGGCAATTCATATTTAGTGTTTTTGTCCCCAATGAATATTCTCATTATTTATCCTGACTAATGACAAAGTCCTAGATCCTTTATTAACCCTCAAAAGTAGATGCATCTTATGAGCTATGCCATCATATTTTCACTTTGTCATACTTTATTATTGTTGAAGATGGATTTGTTTGTAGTTATAGTATGTTTAATAAAGATGTAAGATTTTACCATGGCTTTATCTGCCACTTTAGTGGTTTTATCAAGGTAATGAGGAACTCTACCATATCTCTCTCACATTCTTGGTTGGCTTAAATGTGAATAATACATTGTAAATGTGTACGTTCTAAATTCAAGCTTTTCTAATTATCATGACTAAGTATGATAAATAATTAATTAAAAAAATTTTAAAGTTTATTTTAGGCATAAATAGATAATATATATTTGTCTTATAATTCCTTCATCACTGGATTGGTAAGCTATTATTGTTATTATTGAGGGACATTACTTATATGAAGGTTATGAATAAATTGATAAATGAGAACTTTGGATTAAATAAACAATAGAAAGGTACTTTAATATGCTGGATATTTTTCTTAATCCAATGGAATTTATTTTTAATAAAATATTCTGTAAATTTTATTTTGATTTTTCTGTTAAATTTTGAAAAAGTAACATTGTGAAAACTTTGGCTATGTGAATTCCAATACAGTTTAGTTGTAAATTTGTTCTTTGCTTTTCTGTAAATAAATATTTGTTGTTATTATTTAAGAAATTTCTCATAGTTGTTGCTTCACATCATTCCACTTATCAAACATAAATCATTCCACATATTGATTAAAAATTAAATGCTTATAAAATATTATACAATTATTTTAAGGGTATTTACTAAAAGAATACATGACATTAAAATTAATAAGAATCAATTTATTAAATTATTTAAGCATTAGTATGACTTCTAAAAAATATGTATTTGCTTAATAAAGTATTTCATTTGGACTTATTATTTGAATTACTTTAATTTGATTTGCTTATTTCAAATCACTGTGCATATTTATTCTACAATTATTTTTATATTTGAAGATCTTATTTATTATTTTATGATAAGATTTAATTTGACAAGAACCTAAATCATATTTAGAAGGTGTAAATAGATTTATTCTAGAATGTTTAAGATGGTTACAAAATCCCTTACCCATTCTTAATATATGAGTGTAATCCCAGATTATTCTTTATCTTACTCTAAAATTAAGAGATCAGAGTAAGATGCCTTTCCTCGCACAGGAATACCATCTTCAACCTTCAAGAGTCCATAGAAACAGGGGTCTTTGCAGCTATTAGACAATCAGTTTTTCTCATCTATGCTCTCTGGTTGCTCCGATGTGCCATTATCTTCAACCAGAGAGTATATTCAGTAAATCAAAAGCTCTTGAACCTAATTCGCACTCTCAAAACCTGAGATACCAAACTAGCCTCACCTTCACTCCTCATAGACACTTGGGCAATCCTCCAACTCCCATCCTCTCAGCCTCTGTCATAGGACTCAATCACGAAGAGAGACTGGTCTGTACTACACACCATTTCCCCATTCCACTTCCCATTTCCTTTTCACATGTCATGTATCCTTCCATCTTATCATATTGCTCCTGAAATTTCATTTATATTACTGTATCTGTGTTTTTTTGGATGAATAAACATTTCATCACTGAGAAAAAAAATTAAAAGATCATGTTATATTTTATTTAAGTTAATAATATTATTGTTATAATTACAATAAGACATTAGCTTAGGGGAAGTGTATGTCTTAACTAGAATTGTATTCAACATTGAATAAATCTAAAGAATCAAAAGAAATTATAAGATATATTATTTTTAGATACTCTGATTTAATTTAATGGATCATATTATTAAATTGATTATTTTATTTTAGTATTACAATTTTACATTCAAATATGGATCTTAAGTGGCATAGCTTTTTAAAGAACATTTTAAATTATAAGAATTAAATAATATTTTTATCTGATCAAAGCAATGATATGCTCAGGAAGTAATTAGAAGATGAATAAAAAATAGTGGTTGTATTAGATCTTAGTAGAAGCAAGAAATTTAAATGCAAGCTTAATGGCATATGTTTAAAATATCAAGATTCTTATACTATACTAGAGTGAGATGAGATTTCTCCTCTTCTTGATTTATTAATAGTATTACTTTGTATTTATTATATTTTATTATAATGCTGCTCCTATATATTTTTGTATTGTGGCATATGTTATGAATCCACTGAGCTTAGCTATTGAGAGATATTCTTTTCTTTACATTACAATTTTTAACTTTGTACTACGTGCAGCATCGTTGTCGATACCGCTGTTTTGACATCGTATAGTCTATCTTTTTTTTTTTTAGGTTACAATATATACATTCTTAAAAAAGTAATAAAGAAGTAGACAGGCAAAAAAAATGTAAAGCATTAGTTTATTAATTACAAAAACAGAGAATTAAAGGCAAAGCTCATCACAATTTACCAAAAACTAATTAAAGATATTTTATACACATAAACTATAATAATGTAATTAAACATGAATATAGAGATAAATTAATTCTTATACTTCTTTTCTTTTGTTATTTTGAAATGAAAAAAAAAATTATAATCAATCAAGCTATTGTTAGTTTAAATACGATAAAGGAGTAGAAATTGATTGCTACATGCATAAGTAAATATTCTAATTGTCATTGATGGTTATAAAAGCCAGAAACTGTTATGAAAATGAGAATGTTTATTGATTATCAATAGATGGTTTTAGAGTAGTGAACAAATCATGTGATATAGTTGTTGATATGACATATTTTTTTGCAAAATTACTTCTTAAAAAATTAATGCACTGGAGTTAGATAAAAAAAAATTGAGTCTGGTTTACAGTATCACTATATCGGTATGCCATTGATATAAACAAAATATTAAAAGATTTAGAAAAGGTAAAAAATTTAAAACCAGGTGTAACTTTATATAGGAAGCTAGGTCAATTTGCAAAAATAGCTGCGTTAGAATAAAATGATATTTATAATCAGATTTTTATATTAAAAAAATAAATATTAAATTTATATATTTTTAAAACTGTCTTTAACTAAAATAGATACTATTAGCTATTGGCAGAGTAATATGTCAATACATTTTTACTTTCTAGTCAATTTATTTCCTCTACACATCATAAATTTGTAAAATAGCTTCATCTACGAACAAAATATATACCACTGACAGATTTCAGCTGTGCTTCCATGCACATATAAAGTAGCCTATTTTATAATGCTTTAATACTGAAAGATTAGTAAGCAGATAAATAAAAAAAATTTGGTGGCACTCACTCAGTTTTTATAAGTTCATTATGTCAGTCAGACAAGTAGTCTGTTTCCAAAATATTGACCTATGAAATCATGGAGAACCTTTACATCACTATTTCTGCATTTTATTTTCCCAGGGATTCAAACTTAACCAATGAGGAGACTAGTGACTGTTTTCTTTCACACATTTTCCCATTTTCTTTTCTTTATTTAGGTTACTATGGAAACCAATCATTACAAGCTCTTATGCCATCAAACAACTCATTATACTAATTGTGCCAATGAAATTATATATTTGGTGAATTAGGTTTCTATCCTTTAATTATAAGCAAAATCTGAATAGCTATATTTGAGTGGTAATTATGATTGAGATTAGAATGCAAGGAAGAGCTACAATAGGGAAAGATGTTGCAGACTTCCAGAAAAAAATATTGCCAGTAAATTTAAAAGGTACCATCACAAAGTATTTAATAAACAGACTGAAAGATTAGGATATATTTGTGTTTCATGAAGATTTGTTTATTGAGCTAGCTCACCTTCAGCTTTTTATTTCTCACATTTCTGTCTTTGTGTTTTTTTTTCTTTATTTCTCACTCCTCTGCCTTTGTTTTTTCTTTTTCTGATATTACAATGTCTGTAACTATTCCTGAGTGGCAGCTAACCATGAAGATGATAACATAACTAATTCTATGGGTGATATGTACCACTTTTTTCAATTACAGATACTTATTATTAATTCTTAAACAATATTATTGTATTTCATGTCAAACTTTAGAATAAGAAATTATCACCAATCATCACTCATCAATTGTAATGGTAAAGTTGTGATTTTTTTTATTAATCATCATGCTAAACTGTGCCTAACTGACATCATACTATACTTCAAAGATGTTAAATAATATATATTTAAACAAAAAATATTAAGTAATAAATTCTAATCTGCAATTTCTATTTTCTAATAGTCTATTTTGCAATCAAAGTATTTAAAGTAGATAAATGGTTTATTTTGACTGAATTTTTCAATAAATAAACATTAGCTTTCAAATATCATTAGATCAAATAGCCATCCATCATTGTTAACTGCATAATAAAAGCCAGTAGTAAATTCAAGGTGATTGTGCAATAAAACGGAATGATTGTCGGCTAATAAATTAGAAAAAATGCGTTACCAATTTCAAGATTGTGCAAATTTCTATTTTTTTTTTTTTAATGTTTCCATAAAACATTTAACCAATTCTGCTGACAACACTTGAGTGTTTTTAAACAACAAAATACAAACGAAAAGCAAATGTAAAATTAAACAAAATTCATTTTTTATTACCTTTTTATGCAATGCGAATTTAAAATATTTTAATAACTTTTTCAATTTGCTGAATCTCGTAAATATGTAGAATTAAACACATATGTCGGTTTAGTTATTTTGTCTGTACAGTGACTTCATATTATGTAGTTAAGCTCACGGTAGCTTCGCTAATAAATGGTACATATCTATATTATTCGTTTTGGTAATGTGGCATTAGAGCTGCGACATGAAGAATTATAATTGTTTAATCATTAAATTAATTAGATTATTAAATCAAAAACGTATTTTAAAATCTACATTTAATAAAAAAAACAATTTAACAAAAAAAATAAAAAAAAATAAATACCGAAAAGCATTAATGTAAAGAATAGTTAAAATGCATGTTTAAATTAAATTGAATGTGTGTTTGCGCGTACACATTTTGCATAATCTGTGTGTTGCGCGTACACATTTTGCATAATCTATTTTAATACATTGTACAGGCTTACACCTGCATTTATATATGTAATATATGCGGGATTCGAACTCAGACTTTCACACGACCTACAACTCTCAGTGCCATCTTCTCACCTGATCATACACATGTTGAAAAGATAATCACCAATATATGTATTTCGTGCTATACCAGCACTCATCAGTTGGTTCAGATTATCATCTCCACACATATATACAATTAGTACTCAGCTTTATATTAAGTTAACCAATCTTTATACTTTAATGAGTGCTAGTTTAGCACGAAATATGAATATTGGCGATTATTTAACTTTTCAACATGTGTGTGATCAGGTGAGTCAGCAATATAAGATGGCAATGAGAGTTGTAGGTCGTGTGAAAGTCTGAGTTCGAATCCCGCATATATTACATATATAAATGCAGGTGTAAGCCTGTATAATGTACTAAAATAGATTATGCAGAATATGCACGTGCAAACACACACTCAATTTGATTTAAACACGCATTTTAACTATTCTTCACATTAATGCTTTTCGTATTTTTTTTTGTTAAATTGTTTTTTTTTTAAATGTAGATTTTAAAATATGTTTTTGATTTAATAACCTAATTAATTTAATGATTAAACGATTATAATTCTTCATGTGGCAACTCTAATACCACAGTACCTTAGTTTTTTGTTGAAATTCTTTAAAAGAACTAAGATTATGAAACTATTCAAAAATATCTCCCAATCTCACTTGGTCAGTATCCCACAGAATCTTTAAACAACTTCACCAATCATAAATATTAATTAGATATATTTTTATCCCCATACAAATTAAAGTGTACATTCGAGGTGAGGAAATAAAATATCTGTCATTGAAAATGAATGTGATTTTAAGTTTGTGCTTTCATATGCAGATAATAACTCTACACTCTAAAGATCTTTATTTCCTGTTTAGTTTTATTATTTCTAAATTTTATTAAAATATAGAACATCTTGGGTAATGGAAATAATGGCATCCTTATCTGACTTCTATGGCTGATAGACCCATTACGGAAAGTCTATTATATGTTTGTAAAATATTATGATAATTTTAAAATATTATGAAAATATTTAAAATGTCTAAATAAAATCTGTAACAGAAATGTTTTGTCAGTTGTTATTTAATTGTATTAAAAGGCTTTACTATTATTATTAAACTCTTTACAAGCTTAATTTAATCCTTCAGATAAGTGATTTTATACCTTTCAGGCTTGTCAAAAAGTACATTACCTGATTAAATTTGTTTTATATTTGCATGCAGATCCATTGACCAAAAGCTTAGGATTTTAATTTTGATAACTATGAAAAAACATCTTTCAAATTAGATTTTAAATGTTTTCCTCCAGCAAAAATATTAGTATTCTATTTTAAAACAATCAAAATAAAAACTGCTTGTAACTGCATTTAGTTTAACAGTTTATAAATAATTACAATTCTTTTTCATTAACATTCAAAAATCAGTACAAGGAATGCAGTTAATATACTTGTATATTTTTGTGTTTTTTCTTTCTCAATATAGACATTTATTTAATGCTATAAAATATTAAACTAGTTAGTTTGTTTATTATTATATATATATCTTGATTGGGGAACCAGGTTGTCATTTAATGATGATCCTTTATTTAGGTACTTACAATTGCAGATCACTTTCAAGTGAAGGAAGGTTGCAAGAATTGGAAGAAGAAATATCTCATATTAAATGAGACATCATTGGACTTTATGAAGTTAAAAAAAAGATGAAGAAACATTTAATTTAAAAAATGGTAATGTATTATATTGCAAAGTTACAAATATTGGAAGTGCAAGTGAAATAGAATTCATTAGCAATAAAAAAGTGAAAAAACAACAGTGTGGAGATTGATGGTGTATCAGACAGAGTGGCAAGTTTAGTAATTCAACTTAATGGTAGATACCAAATGCAGATAATTCAGATTTATGCTCCAACAAGTTCTCATAGTGTCAAGCATTGGTGGTCAAGAGGTCAACGACAGCCGCTTTACAAGCAGTTGTCCCGGGTTAGCGGGTTCACTTTCCGGCTGATGCTATGACACATGAAAAAAAAAACAACTTCTCATAGTGATTAAGTAGTAGAAGATTTTTATATGGACGTACAAAAGTCTTTTGGTGAGATTAAACAACATTTTTAAATTGTCACAGGAGTCTTTAATGCTAGAATTGATAAACAATTGAAAAATAAAAGTGTTATAGATAAATGTAATTATGGTGATAGAAATGGGAGAGGACATAAACTTATGAAGTTTGCAGAAAAAGAAAAACTTTATATTATGAATTCTTTTTTGGAAAAAATGTTAAATGGAAGTGGAAAGATTCAAATGAAAATACAACTGAATTGGATTATACTTTGACTAACAGAATATATGTATTTCAAGACTAATGTTCTTAATAAATTCAACACAGGAAGTGATCATCGATTAGTGAGATGTAAGATACATGTTAATGCAAAACTAGAGAGACAAAAATTATTTCAAAAACAGTATTCACAATTGATATTCCTAATCTTCAGAAACATTCCAATGAATTTAAATTAGAACTTGTAAATTGTTTCAAATATTAACAGATTTTGAACATGATTCAGATTTGAATGAAATCAATAGGAAGATAACTGATATATTTTTTAAAATTGCAACAAAGATAGCTGGTACAAAAAGCCACAGTTGACTAGTAAAATTTCTACTGAGACAAGACAATTTATTAAAAAAAAAAAGGAATATAAAAATATATAAAAATGATGCATTAAGAAGGATTGAATATCTGGAATTTTGTAAAATGATGTAAAATAGAATTGATAATAATATAAGACAATATAATTATGAATTAGCAAGACAAGCAATAGAAAAAAATAAAAGTCTTAAGAATGTAAAACAACATCTTTGTATTGTCAGGAAACTTATTTCTGCTATAAGAAACAAAGATGACTCTATCATTAAAAAAAGTGATGATATGAAATGTGTAAAAGGATTCTATCAATAATTATATAGAATAAAGAACAAGGAAAAGAATCTTCTACTACTACTATATCTTCTGAATTGTCCAGGATTTAAAATGAAGTGAGACATGCAATTAAATCTATAAAGAAGGGTAAAGTTCCAGATAATAATGGAATTATAATCAAAATCTTAAAAGAAGCAGGTGAAGGAATAGATTTTTTTTTGGCAAAATTACATACCAAAGGTCTAAATAATAAAAATGTACCAGATGATTGTAAGAATGTAGTATTAATATTAATATTTAAAAAAAGTTATAAAAAAGATATTAGCAATTATAGACCTATCAATCTTTTATTAATTTCATATAAAATTTTTACTAAGATAATTACAACTCATCTATAGTGAACTTTGGATTTTAACTAATTAAAGAAACAAAGTGAATTTAAAATTGGTTTTTGTAATGTAGGTCATATCCAAGTATTGAGAGAAGTTATAAAAAAGGCAATGAATATGAGTTGCCAATATGCTTTGGATTTTGTAAATTGTAAAAAGGCATTTGATTCTATAAGTATTTCTTCAGTGATTAAAGCATCGGATCATCAAGATATAGATCCAAGATTTGGTCATAGTCTGAAGAATATTTATAAAAATGTAATAGCAACAATTAGATTATATAATGATACTAGAAAGATTAACATCGAGAAGGATATATAACAGGGTGACTTCACAGCTCTAAAACTTTTTATAGCAATTTTGCAAGAAGTATTTTATGGATTAAAATGGGAATCTAAGGGAGTAAAAATAAATGGAGATTATTTAAGTTATCTAGATTTAGCAACTGATGTAATTATTTTTGCAAATAATGCTTTAGAGTTCAGAAAATGTTGCATGAGTTATAAGATGAAAGTAAGAAAGTAGGACTAAGAAAATAAAGATTGATAAAGATGATTTAACAAAATTTAATAACTACAAATACCTTGGTCAGGTAATTATTACACATAGAAACATAATGGATAAATTTAATCATAGAATTAAACTTGTTTGGAGTGTGTTTGGTAGAGTTTATGTGTTTGGAAAAAAAACTTCTTTATAAATGTGTTTATCACTTCTTAATTATAGATCTGAGACTTGGACACTTAACAGAAGAGCAATGCAGAGACTTCAGAATACTCAAATGAATTATGGAAAGATGCATGTTAGAAACAACAAAAAGAGATTGAAAACAAAATACACATGTGAGAGAACAAACAGGTGTTATTGACATCTTTGAAAGAATTAAAAGACTGAATTGGAGTTGGGCTGGACATATTGTTAGAAGATATAATAAAAGATGGTCAATTGGAATCTTCAACTGGATTCCAAAAATCTGTAAAAGATCTAGAAAATTACTTTCTAGAGCCATGGATGGAAAAAATAAGAAAGTGCATTGGATGATATAGAGATGAGAGAGTAGAGATTGGAAAAGATGGATTAAACTTGGAGAGATTTTCATTCTGCAGTGGATTGATAGTGGTTAAAGTAATAATGGTAATACATATATATCTTCAAATACCTTTTGCATTACAAGAATTTATATGTATACTATCTACATATGTATTTATCAATAATTATGGCCTATACAATACCTAAAGATTTCTGGATCGAATCTCAATTCTGTAGACTCAAATATCATATGATTTTCCAAGTGATAACCTATTAAGTTATTTTAGTCCTGTTAAGTTAAATGCTGTATTAAGTGATAGATTTGAGAGCTAACGGTTCTAAAACTGAAGATTTCCTAGTGTTCAGATGTCATGTATCCTTGTGAGCAACCAAATATTCAATTATTTATTTACCAATAATTTCAAGGCATATTTTTAAAATGTTACTTTTAAAAGTTATATCACTTTTAATCAACAATAAGCTAACAGTCACTATTGATTAAATGATAATGTGCGTCTTGTTTCATATTCTGTGTTGAAATTGACTTATGATGAGAATATGAATAAAAGCATAAAAATAATTTATGCTGCAGTAAAGACAGCAATGAGAAATAAAATTTCAAAAAAATAATCCATTTATATATATATAAAGGGAAACATACATTTCATAAAACTAATACAGGCAAAAAGGTAATTTCTAAAATATTGTCAGCCATAAGTAAAATATTGCATTATTTCCCCTCTGTATCACTAGGTGGCGCTATAAAACGAAATGTTAAGATGTTAATAAATTACATTCACCTTTTTAATTGATATAATTTTACCAACTTTTCATTCGGTAATTGTTAGTTATCTTCACTTGTGATAGTTGCATTAAAATGTTAACAAAAAACTGTTATTGATAAGTAATATGCATAAAGAGAAGGCATAACACTTGTTTGGTGATTGTGCCAATACTTGGTCTTGTGCCCAATGCGATTCTGCCATGTAGAAGGAAAAAACTTGGTGAATTTATTCCAGTTTTATATCAGTCCATTCATTTAGTCAAGAATAGTAATAGATTTTTCCATTACAATGATTTGAATGGAAAATACAGTGTAATTTGGAATTCATATTTTTTTCATCGCAACAATGATTACAAGCCTTATAAGAAAGTCTTCTAATATTGTCAGATATTAATCAAGACTTTTATCGCATTCTGGAATGATATTAGAAATACTTTTTGCACATAAAATTGCTAAGTTCCAATTTCATTGATTACTTTTTCTTTATTAAAATAAATTATTTTCATCCTTTTATTTATTGGAATGCTTGCTATAATTGGATTATTTTTTAGAACTTGATATCTCATTGACTACTTTTATTTAACATATTTATTGCTATCAACTAATTTTTTAGGTATTAGGTTTTGTAGTATTATTTCCATGCTTTACCTTCTCAATGTAAATTAATTTCATTTCAAAATATGAAACAAGACCTATTCATTTTACACTTGGCAACAAATCCATATTTAATTTTTTTATGACCTGTTTTCATATAATACATTTATTCCTTACTAAATTCATGTTTTTATTTAATATATCTTTTGATTGTAAACAGAGTATTTTTAGAATTTCATTTTTATGGAATTACTTACTAAAATGTCAATTATTTTCATGATTTTATTGAATAGATCTTTTTGTTATAACTATATTAATTTTTTTTAATTTAATTTTTATGAACTGCCTTTTTAAATACATTTATTGTCATTAAATACTGCCTTACACTATATTTAATAATAATAAATAAACTAGAAAATCACATAACATTACAATACTAGACAAAAAACAAATTTTACTTTATTAAAATTCTTCTACAACCATGATTTCATCTATTAACAAATAGACCTTTTCAAGTGAAGTTCAACAAAATATACACCATATATATATATATATCAAACAAGATAACTTTCCCATCATTCACTTCAACAAACAACTTCCTTTAACAATAATCTCATGAAAGCATCCTTTGATGTTAAAGGAAGTTGGTTGTTGAAATAAATAATGAGGAAGATATTTTGTTTTGTATATATATATGTTGTATGTTTTGTTGAATAACACTTGAAAAGATCTATTTGTTAATAAATGAAACCATGATTGTGGAAGAATTTTAGTAAAATTTTGGTTTTGGCTAGTATTTAATGTTACATGAATTTCTATTATACTTCTTATCATCTATTATTATTTTTATATATTCCTTTTTGTATTACTTTGCTTGCTAAATAACTTATTTCCATGAGTCTATTTAATATACTTTTTTCTATAAATTCAATAATGCATATGCATATTTTATTTATTATTTACTACTTTTTTCATTGGCATATCCTAATGATGCTGTTTAATGAAAAGATTGTGGAAACTCTGATAGAATATGTTACAATAATATCTCATGATTTAATTCATTATTTCTTATAAAATATAGTGTAATCACTAAAGCTTTGATTCTATCCAATAGATATAGTAAAATATCAATATTATAGACTAATGATTAATTTTTTTTTCATCAAAATATTACAGAATTTAATGTTTTCTTTTTGATTATTCATGAGAGTTTCATATTGATAATGAAATATTTATTATATTTCAGTTTGCAAAATTAATATTAGGTTGTTGATTTTTTTTTTTTAAAAAAAAATGCTTATAATGTTATAAGTCACCATTCACTTTTAAATGAAAAGTGGGCATGTAGTTAAATTCTGAAAGTGTTTTACATTCACCTAATAAAGCTTGATTATTATTTCTGATAGCATGAAATTACAAGCTGATTTATTCTAGTATCTCAATTTTATCATAAACTTTAATGAACACTTTACATTATCAAGATGTATTCAGATAAACAATGGGGGACTTTCAACCCATTACTTGATTCTTTAGCATATTACAATATTTAATAACAAGAGCATCTCTCTACTGTAATGGCATCTATAATAAACTCAAATATTCAGTGATTACCAGATATGGCGTATTTAAATTCTTATCTCCACATTCACTTCTGCATGAATTTTAGCTTTGAATTCCAATATCTCATTGATAAAAGCAAAGACCAGAAACTGGTCTGAGGATAAGAATTTAAATGCAGTACCATCTGATAATGAATCATTACTCAAACTTACAACAGATGGCACTAGAATGAAGAGCTACTATTACTACAATCAATTCTGTCTTAAGTAAACCAATATTATAAGCTTTCATTCTGATCAAATAATAAATTAATTCTTATTAAAATGATCTTTACACACAAAATTTTACAAAGATTTTAATACATATTTAAATCTTCAGTGAGGTTTATTGCCAAAAGATTATATTCAAGCCCCAAAGCAACAAACTGATTAGAATAGTTACACTCCAAAATCCACCAGTAATCTAAACTATCAAGAAATGATATTCTGAATGGTAATATTATATAGGCAATCATTCCTCTACATTAATGAAAGACAAAAGAATCCATGAAGGCTGTTCTTTGATGTTCACTGATTTATAGATTGCTTTTATATTGATTAGACTGGCAATAAAATGTTTAAAAAATCATATAAGTGAAATATTTTTTCCTCCATACTGTTAATAAAAATACTTCTGACCTTTTTTTCTCATAAACTATGAAAATTACTTCAGACTTAAACTTCTAAATTTAAAAGTAGTTAATTAGTTCTTTATAACGGCAGGCTGCATGATGACAATAATAGTCATTGGATGATATAGTTACAATAACTAATCATTTCTGTAATACTAAATCTCAGCATTTCTATATATATAGGAATATCAACAATATATATATATTAAAAAAATAGAAATCTAGTAATTTTATATTTGAGATTAATAAAGAATCAAGATATGATTGTCACAGCAAGATGTAAGATGAAAATCAATGCCTTGTTTACAGTTATAATAACCAATTATTAATCAAGATCTTATTTCAGAATGACATTTGTAATGGAAGTTTTTTGACACAGAAAAGATCATTTACATAATGCTAATAAAAATAGTAAAATGAAACTGAAAAAAAAAAGTGGTAATTTTACATACATATTAGTAGCAAAAGAGACTAAATGAATAATTAGTTGTTTGGGAGTTCATATGATATTTGAGTATTAATAAGTGATAAAATAAGATTTAATACAAGAACTATTAGCTCTCAAGTTTACAATTCGCCACTGATGTAAACTGCATGAGTTTATATATATAAAGATAAAACAGGATTATTAAATAGCCTATTTTAGGATCAAAATCCTCTCATTATCCATCACAGAAGAATATTGAAGAAGACAGTGTTCACCGTGCTTGCCAATTATCAAATGATGATGAATTAAGCAGTTTTTCAACCATGTTTTACATTCTGGTTAGAATAGCCAGATACCAATTTATCAATCAAACTGAAATGGTTAGCTAATTTCATAGTAGACCCGTTACATCAACAAAAAAAAAATAAATAAATACGAATTTCCAAATTTATTTAGTCCAGATTCAAACCTAGGTCACAGCCGCAGCAGGCAGATGCAAGCCATACTTCACGAAGTCTTTTGGATTGCATTTCAGTGGAAAATTTATTATATAGTTTATAGTTTTATTTCACGAAACTGCAGTATTAGTTCTAAATGCAAATAAAAATCATTGCTTATTTTAAAAAAAAAAAAACTTACATATGTTTTATTTTCTTATTTCGCAATGTATGGCGAATTCACTATAATACATATTAATTTTTATTAGGATTCAATTAGAAAAAAAAAGATATACCATGTGATTTTGAAATCTATTTGTCATAAAGTCTTTTAATATAAAATCAACTTTGTTTTTAAAAAAAAAAAATCTGTCAAAATAAAAATTTCCTTTGATCTTAATGTTTTTTTTTAATTTTTATTAATAGTTAGACTGAAATGGAAAAAAAAAAAAGACTACATTTATTTAAAAATATTGCAATAACAATGAATATACATGAGGGGGGGGGTTAATTTTAACTATTAATTAAGAATGAAATACAGTATACAGTATATAAACACTGAAACAAAAATATAATTTATTACAACACTGTTTCTTTTTTAAAATAGATAAACATGGTCTAACCTACACCCCCCCCCCCACCTTCAAAGAATATGTGACTCTTCAACTAGGACGAAAAACACATTATATTACAATCATATTTTTATTTTGTTATACTCATTGCATCAGTTATTATCTGATTAATAATCTATATAAATTTTGGAACTTAATCTTCTAAATTAAAAAATAGCAAAACACCCATTCACCAAACATTATTAACTGATTAATTGGGTTGATAATGAATGATTATTTGAAAAAAAAAAAAAAAGCTTAACTTATTTGTGACCTATTCAATTCAAGATTAACCCAGCAGATGCTATGGGTATCTTTTCAGAGGTGATATAGATATTTATGAAGAAGAATAAGTTTAGATAAAAAAAAAAAAGGATGGTTAAAAAAAAAAAAATTAACTGTCACTGATGGCAACTTACACTTAATGTCCACCACCCATTGTGGCATTTTTTCTTTCTATTTTATCAAAAAAAAAGGAAAGGAAGAGAGGATTGTTTTCAACATATATGATATTTCAGTGAAATAATCTGTTTGTGTGTATTTGAAAAAAAGTAAAAATATTTTATGGCAATTTAAATATATTAGTACAAATAATACATATTTAGAAAGAATAAAAAATAATTTTAAAAATAATAAATTATTTTAAATACTACTACAGATAATTAAAAAAAAACAGATCAATATTTTTCCAACTTTATTGTTTAAAAAATTATGAACGGAGTAACGGTATTTATTGCACACATATATATATAATGGTAATCCTGACGTTTAGCGCCCCGAACAATTCTCCCTCTATTTTTAAAAAAATTAACTATTTTTTCACTATGTAACTATATCCAAGTGTAAATGCTAATAAAAAAAGATTAAAAAAAATACTTACATTTACATGCGTATTTTTCACGTATAGCGGTCTTTGCTGTATATAGAACTGTAAATAAATGACGTATATTAACTGTAAATGTTTTTCCGTAAAGAAGAATAAATAACAAGAAAACAAACTTACATTTTTAGGAGTAATTGGAAGCCACACAAGCGAGGAAATGCACGAAAAGGTCGTCGCGTGCGTGCAGATTTCTGAAAGAAAATTCCTGCAGGTAGGATGAGAACAAAGGTGTGCTCATCCCAAATTGGTATTTTAGCTTATGCTATGCGACAGAGTGGACATAGGCATAATTCCACGCGGTCAAGCAAAAGTAGTTCAGAATTTGTCACGTGTCACAAATGACCAAAGTACAGTAGTTCATAATTTTTATAGCAACTTTGCGTGAGACTAAATAGAGCCTAAAAAATTAAGTTTTGTTACATCCATTTTATTTATTCATCTTCATGTAAAAAAGACATTTATAGTTACATATACTCTGCAATTACATAATAAATAACCAAAAAAATAATTACTTTTTTAGGCTGTATTTAGACTCACGCAATTTGGTCACGCGTCATTTGTGACACGAGACAAATTCTGAACTACTTTTGCTTGACCGCGTGGAATTATGCCTATGTCCACTCTGTCGCATAGCATAAGCTAAAATACCAATTTGGGATGAGCACACCTTTGTTCTCATCCTACCTGCAGGAATTTTCTTTCAGAAATCTGCACGCACGCGACGACCTTTTCGTGCATTTCCTCGCTTGTGTGGCTTTTCGTGCATTTGCTCGCTTGTGTGGCTTCCAATTACTCCTAAAAATGTAAGTTTGTTTTATTGTTATTTATTCTTCTTTACGGAAAAACATTTACAGTTAATATACGTCATTTATTTACAGTTCTATATACAGCAAAGACCGCTATACGTGAAAAATACGCATGTAAATGTAAGTATTTTTTTTAATCTTTTTTTATTAGCATTTACACTTGGATATAGTTACATAGTGAAAAAATAGTTAATTTTTTTAAAAATAGAGGGAGAATTGTTCGGGGCGCTAAACGTCAGGATTACCTATATAATTTCAAATTACTATAAAAACAATTTAAATTTAAATATAAACTTTATTTATTTATTAAATATATATAAATAATATTTTAAATTTAAAAAATAATTAGTTTTTTTAGCTTCCTTTGCAATTTACATCCATTAAATGAAGAAATTGTCTTTCCTCATATAAGCATCTTTGTTATTGCACAAAGGAAGTTTTATATATATATGAGATTTTTCATCTACTGGTTAAAACTATAAAGTATATAACAGTTGTACATAAATCCA
Organism: Epiperipatus broadwayi; assembly: GCA_028023455.1. Lineage (NCBI taxonomy): Eukaryota > Metazoa > Onychophora > Udeonychophora > Euonychophora > Peripatidae > Epiperipatus > Epiperipatus broadwayi. The sequence continues at coordinate 3,265,374 of JAQFVV010006201.1, read as the reverse complement.
TGAAACTCGACTAAATGTAACGATAATAGGGTAGCTTTTGAAATCACAAAGGAAGGATTACCATAATGTATTTTAAATTTTAATCCATTGAAATATGTTATAACATTAATATGGAATTTGTTTATTGTATATGTTAATATACATCACTTAAAACTAGAAAAGGATTAAAAATATGTGCCAACTTTACATACATATATGTATTTAACACTCAAATGTTTATAACTATTTTCTAGCTTTATAGATGTATGTAGTTTATCACGCACATACAAACAACATTTATGTTACAATGCGAAACTTATAGATCAAAGTTTTATTTTATATGCACTCTTGAATCAATGCAATAAATTGTTTTAAAAGAAAAAAATCAATATCAACCCTAAACTGAAAAATATGAAGTCTTGTCAGTTGACTCTAAGTTAATAATATTCAAAAATAAACACTTTATCGTTGTGTGTATTAAAAAAGTTTACTTATTTCCTTTAACATAGTATGTTTAGTTCATTTAATATAGTATGCTTAGCATGCTTTCAAACTAGCTTGTGGTCATAGTCAACTACAAGCTAGTTGAAAGCATGCAAAGCACATTATGTTAAATGAATTAAACACAATATGTTAAAAGGAATAAATAAGCTTTTCTTAATACACACAACATAAGTGTTTATTTTTGAATCACAATTGCTATAAGGAAAGATACAAAATTATACTCGAATTCTACATTAATAGGAGGTCATTTGTTTATAAGTTCGTACAATGATGCCAGGTTGCATACAACAACTGAACATTTTTATGCTTATCTCATCTGGAAATTAATCCAAAAATCTTTAGTTCTTAAGTCTGCCATTCTATCTCTTTACCCTTTAGACTACTGCATAATTGTAACATGTTATTATCTAACTGATCTGTATTGTTTAATGCAGTGAAAGAATATTGGATTCTGGGAAGTAACATTCTCAGATTAATACTAATTCTGCTACTTCTGATGCTTGAGCTTCTTATAAACTTCCAAGCACTTGTATCCAACTATGTTTAAATATATAGTGGTCATATTCTATGAACATATATAAATATCTATAAATCCTGAGTATTCCATTTCTTTTTCTGATTGTCTCATTATATATATATATATATATGTAGTCTCTCTTCCATTCATATTAATGATTTTGTTCTAAGACATACTGCAAATATTAAAAAATCGCAAAGAGTAATGAATTATATTTTAATATGAACTTTGAACACATATATAAATAAGTATAGTTACAGATGTATATGCTTATAGAAAACACATGTGGCACACACATATATTTATATTGTTATATACAGTGATAAAAAGAAAGTACAACATTTAATATGTATTATTTATTACTTTATAATCATAAATTTATTTAACGCACATTGATTACGTAAGTAATATTTACTAAGGCAATAAACCTCTTTTCTTCCAATGCATAAGCTTGTGGTTAAGACCTGTAGAGGGCTCTACCTTCGCATTTTCAACCGCACATGCTTTAGGTTTATTGCCTTAGTAAATATTACTTTATAATCATGGATAACCGAGTTGCAGAAACAAAAATCAAGGTGCATGGATGATATGGAACATCTTCATCCTAAGCTAAATTTCACATAGTTTACTTACAAAACATTAAAAAAGTGTTTAGTTTATTTAAATATTTATAAACTATTTTATTAATATAATTAATTATGATATATTAAAATTATTAACAATTTTATTTTTAAATCTGTATTTCAAACACAATTCGCTTTTATTTTTAATTACATGTTGGACTACTTCAATCACCTAAAATTAATTGTTAAATGTTGTCTGAAAAATTGACCGATAATTAAATTTTTCAAATACATTAAGTTGTACTAATAGCATACAGGTTACTATATAGCTTGACATTTCAAGTAGTATTATTCTCTTCTTCAGATGTTGGTGGCCTGATAAATAATAAAACTAGCATAAGAATCTAATCAAACTGGATCTTTAGATTCATGAATATTTAATTTAAGGTAATGTTCTAACAAAGTAAAATATTGTTAAAACAGATAAAACTCACCATATGTATTGCCACACACAGCAAGCTAGAGTAATCAATGGGTGCCAGAAGGCTTCCATTGCTGAGTATGGCAATACGTATAGTGAGTTTTGCCTGTTTTAACAACAGTTATACACAAGCATAAAAAGTGGTGGTCATGTGATGTTTATTGGCTTAAAGTAAAATGTTCTGTCAAAAACAATAGTTTGTAAAAATTTTATATACATATCTATGAAGTTCTTCTGATTTCTCCATTATTCCTTAAGAGCACAAGGTTACTGAGTGATTTCCAACTATTAAGAAATATTATGAAATTATTTGCCATTATTACATAAGCAGCTTCTCTGACTTTTCTTTATTTTTCCTCACTATTCAATATTCTTGCCATTTACCCAAGTAAAAGATGTGTTCATTGGTGCATGCATGGTCTGCCACTTTAGATGCATCTGTGTATTTCTTGTTCAATCACTACTTTGTGATATTTTAACCATTTTTCAAAGGATCAACTGGTTTCAGTGATATATGTGCTTCCACATTCAATTGATATTTCATAGATGCAGTTTTTGTTTTTCAGCATTTCCAGTTTAGGTCTTGTAAAAATTAAGAGTCCTCAAAGTGTACTATGGCTTTGAAAAGCTATTCTAATATTATACTGATTACAGATTTTCTTTATTTTGTCTCTCTCTATAATGTGAATAAACTACAATATCTATAATTGGTTACCTTTTAATGCTTCTTTTTGTTATCAATTTGGGGTTTTCTTATGATAGGTAATGGAGAACCATTCTTCATGAGAGTTAATGCTATGTAAAACTTTTTCCCTCCAAGTCTCTGACTTTTGAACAAACTATATTTTCCTTGATCCATAATGATAGTGTAACTCCAATTTTTGTGATTCTGTCATGATTGAATGTACATCCTATTTTCCTTTGTGTAATAATTTTCTGCAGACTATCATTTTGATTTTACCATGAGGGAGTTTTGTCACAAGAACATTTAGACCAATTTTTTTCTTGTTCTAATTCTAATGGGAATATAAATGAAGTGGATATGATACTGATGTGTGTACAAAATGTTTGAAGTAGTCCTTAGTCATGTGATCTTGCAATAAATATATCACAGATATAGTCAAATCCAAACTTTAGATAGAGATTAGTATTTATGATTTTGTTTTCAAATTCTTCTGTATAAATGTTACCAATCTACATGAAAGAACTTTAAATCATAATTGTAAATACTATACTCTATCTTCACCTAACATCTAGCTTTGTTATATCAATAGAAACATTTGTTTGTATGACTATGTGACGAAGCACTACTGCATATATCTTGAACACACATTAGTAACATATCCCCTTCATTTAAATTCAGAAGAAAATTAGAACAGAACAAAAAGAAGCATTCTTAGATGTTATTATAACAAGACTTCTCAATAGCAAATCAAAACTACAATCTACAGAAAACATATTTAATATGTATATATAAAATGATAAAACATAAGAATTGAAGTTACGCTATCATTATGTAACAGAAAAAAGTTTCTCCAGAAAGCAATGGCTCGGAAAAAAAAATCTCACATAGAATAAACTCTCAAAAAAGAATGGTTATCTATCAGTCCCCATTAAGAAAACCTTTAATTTATAACAAAAAAAATATCAAAAGAAAAAACAATTATAAGTATTGTAACTCTATAAAATTTTACTTCTTTTCTTGGTCTATGTAATTCTATAAGTAATATTAATACACTTCCCAAGAAAAAAATAAATTTTATTTGATAATTGAGCAGTGCTTTCAACTCAGGCTGTCATAATCATAGAACTTAAACTTAGAGGCTGAAGTTTAAATGCTCTGATTGAGATCAGTCAAATCAAAAGCACTGCTCAGTTGTCAAATATCCTTTCTTAGAAAGTATATTAATGTTACTTATAGTTACTGTAGCTTAATCATTATATTAGAGATAATGGATGAGAAAATCTGCAGTTAGTACAACATCAGAATTGTTTTTCAAAACTATAGTACACTATGAAAAATATAAACCTCTATAAATCCCAAACTGGAAATGCTAAAAAACAAAAACTGCATCTATGAAATCATTTGAGAATGTAAAAGGCATATATACCCATTGAAAAATGCATAAAAGAGCACAAAGTAATGATTAAAGAGCAAAAACCAGATGTCTCTAAAGTAGTAGGCCATGCATGTGTCAATAAATATATATATTCAATTATAACAAAAGTACAAGCGTGCTGAGGTACTGGCAGGAGAAGCTATATAAAGTACTCTTATAAATCAATCAATAAATAAGTAAAAGCTGAGCGCTTTCAAGACATATTGCCTCATATTCATAGCTACAACAATAAATAATGTGGAGTAAGTATGTGGATGGTAATATGCAAATTATATGTAAATTGTTTAATTTGTCCAATGCTTAGAAATATCAAAGCAAGTGATGCATCTGTTAATGGAGTTATTATTGCTAGTGATGAAATATTTTTCCTTTTTCTCAATGCAAACTATTCTAGGGTTGGAGGGTTCAAACATGTGTCCAGTCTTTTTTGAGTGCTCTAAGAAAATTGATGAATTATCATTGTTCTTCTGTGCTCTTTTATATGTGTACTTATGTTGGATGGCTCTATTGTTAATAGTGGCTTTGGTTTCACCATAGTAAATGGCATGACATCCAAGCTGAGGGCATGAGATGCTGTAAATGACCTGGGGGGGGGGTCTGAGTGAGATCCAATTTATCCTTAGAATTGTTTATAAGATGATTAGTGCTGGGGTGGGTGGGTGAAACCTGATTCTAAATTTGTTAGATAAAGATTTAATTAATCAATTAAAATTTTTTAGGAATATAAGGGAGGGTGATATGCAGAAGGCTCAGATCTCTAACATTATCTGTGTTTTTCTTGTAAAATTGTTTGATTTTGTTAATAATTGTATTATATTTGAAACCTACTCTTAATAAAGTATTGATGTAGAGAGAGATGTTATCTTTCCTGTGGGATTCAAATTTGCATAAGTATAGGTTCCTAAATAAAAAGCCATTTAAACCTGCAAATTTAGAGAATTAAGAGCATTGGAGAACGGGTGGATAAAGTCTCTGATTTCAAATGGCTTTATGATCATAGAATAATTTATAATTCTTCCTACTCAAAGTAGACATAAGTCTAGATATACTAATCTTTTCAAGTCATCTTCCCAAGTAGTGTTGATGGTTAAGTTGGTCTGTTGTTGAATTTCTTGTAAAATGCAAATGGTTGTGTGTTTAGTGGCTGCAAAGAACACATCGTCATACCATGCATATATATTCAATTAAGAAAGGATAAGAATATCAGTTAGAGAAAAAAAAAAAAAACAAGACAATCTTAAAATACTGCTCATGTAATAGTGGTAAATAATCCCATAAATCAACTTGACTCTCAAATAAATATATAAATTTTCTACTGATTGTTGTCTTTGATAGAATAGTCTAGTTGATTAGAACATCACTTTAAAACCAATATTCATAAATCTTAAGGATCCAAATTTAATTCCCATACTAGTACTAGCATTGGTTAGTAAACAATACTTGAAGAAAGAAAAATAATATAACTTAAAAACATTGTAATATATACTAACCTGTATGTTATTACTAACAGATGAATAAAGTTTGAATTTTTCTAAAGATATTTTACAATTAATTCTAAATAATAGAAATAATCCGATATTTAATTACAAATAAAATACTACATTATAGACTTCAGACAATGTTTTTTTTTGTATATGAGATCAGATCTAGTGTGCAGTAATATGTGGATCAATACATGAAAAATCCATATTTCTTCTAATTTATTTGAAGATATAAATAAACATGGTTCTTATTATCATTGGTTAGACCATAGATGTGAAAAAAACTTTAAGTTTTACATCTATGTGTACTAAGTGATTTTATAGTAGCCATATTGAAATATATCAAAATGAATGACTAATATAATGTTTAAATACTTCTAAAAAGTTATCTAAATCTTTTATCACAATGTTAAAGGAAAAAAATTATTAGGATGATCAAAAATAAAGTATTTAATTTTTTAAAATTATTTTTTATTAATTCTTTAATTGGTCACGTGATGTTCAACCACCAAAATCCTTATGTTGAACTTCAATCTACAAACATGACATTTTTGATTCAATCATTTTAGCACATCATAAAATATACAATTTTATATTCCCACATATTACATACTTGGGTTTGAATCTGGGTTAGATAAAGCTTGTTTTTTTCAGGTTCCAGTCCGGCTTAGAATTTTTATTTCAGATAATAGTTATAGTTAGCTGAAGAATAAAGTAGTGAAAAATCAATCAAGTCCTCATCATCCAATAATTGGCAAGCCTAATAAGTAACGCCTTCTCCTTCAGTTCCCTTCATGGGTGAAGCAGCTGTTTGATTTAAAATGGCTATTTAATGATTGTTTAATTTTTTATGTATTAATAGATAAAAATAAGTTTAAAAAAAGATTTTCAAATTATAAAAATATTATTTTTGTCAATTATAACTAAACTGTTCTTCTTCTCAGGTTTATGTCCTAGAGGTTTACAAGTACTATACTTCTTTTTATTTGATTTTTTTGATTGATGCGCGAAACATTAAAACTATAGAATTAATTGAAAATCTGCATGTGTTTAAATGATATTGAAGAATCAGTTCATCTTGTAGGTTAATCTTCGGAAGACTTCTCTGGAGCTTTGTTTTGAAATGATGGAAGTGATTTCAGGCAAGGACAGGTATTAATGCTAGAACTCCTGCCATCATTAATAAGAAGAATTCATCTCAAGTAAATCCTCCGCTTATTATTTCAAATTATTGTAAATCTTTAGCAGATCCTAAGACTAGATTATAAATTACAAAAAATCATCTATTATTCCATTTCAATCTCTAATTGAACAGAATAAATTAGTAAATGAAGTAATAAATAAAATGTGAAAAATATAATTATTATATTATATATGCGAGAATGAATAAACGAATATTGCATTGCGATAAGAAAACATTATTTGAATATAGCCCTCTCCCCTTGTGAACTCACTATCCATGGTTTAAATATGGCTATCTGTATGACCACAATTATAAAACATTTCTCAGTATATTTCTCATTCTGTGCATCTAACAAGCTCTCTCTCTTTTTTTTACTGCAGTAAATTTTCGTAACTGCATTATTCTGTTTCATTAATTATTTTTGTAGATCTCTTAATTTAAAATTCAGGCATGTATATATGTTAAACATATGTATTATTCATGTTTGTTCATTATCCAATAATTTCAGATATCAATAGAAAAATCTGTAACTAAATGAAGCGAATATGAAAGATTACTGCATTAAGAAAAACAGTTGATAAAACTTTACCCATTACTATATACACCTGGGTCTCGTTTTACGTGGATTTATTTAACGCAATTTTGAAGTTACGCGATTCATGTTTCTTCGGAAGTCGAACTCTGATAATGTGCTATTACTTTAAATAATAAATTTCGTGCACTTACGTCATATTGACAGTAATAGCACATTATTGGAATTCAACTTTCATCTTAGTAATTTCAATATTTTCAGTGCTTTATAATAGTACGATTTTATGCAATAATGAAATTAAAATCATGATTTCCACATTTTATGTATACCCATATTAAATTTTACAAGATTATAATGTAAATTTGTTCAAACATTATGCTTGTTAATTTTGCATTTTAAATCACATTCTGTTTTTGCTTTTTAAAAAAGAATATAATCAATTATTAATCATTTAGTGTCCACAAGTTTATTTTTAATTATTTTCTTATTAATGACACTAATCACGAATGTGCTCTTAAATTCCAACGAGAGCTAAATGGTTGTATGTCTGGATATCGCGAGCTTCATAAACAATTAATAAAATCATCGTCTCAAAGATTAATTACTAATTACGTTGCACCAGAAAACCATTAACACAACATGAGAGTGAAGTTGGTGCTAGTTATATTTCCTCTTATGAAGAATCTGATTTTTTACCAGTTTGCAAATGAACCTGTTTATCGGCAAGTAGCGATAATAATTAAAATGTGTATAAAAAAATGTCAATTACTGTACTGTAAATTATGCATAAAAATATATTGTTTTGAATAAAATTAAATATTATAGTTAAAAAAAGTTTGTCTTGTATCAATTTTTTTCAAATTTGAAATTTTTTATTAGTCATATTTTATTTCCTTATATTTTTTTTGCGCAGATTTTAAAGTAATTTTACGTTGATGCTTTGCTTTTAAGCAATTTTTGACAAATCACAGTCCGTATCTCCCCTTTTTCAAGGTAAGTTACATCTATTTTTGTGTGATTTCTTTTGCACATGTTTTCTGAGGAACCTATCTGTCGCATAAAATGAGACCCAGGTGTATTACTAAAACCTGATCAATTTTCTTGAAATTTAATATCAAATAGTATGATCAACTATATATATAAACAAATATATCCTCTCAAATTTCATCAAGTATTAGTGAGGCTAATATGGTAAAGCTTAATTACATATTTTATACCTTTATCACTGAGTTGTTTGTTTTATAATTGCTGCTTCAACAATAGCATATCTGGTTTAGTATATACATAAATGTGTGCGTGTGTGATTATTTGAAATCTCTGTAGAATAATAAATAAAGAATCATTTCTTTTTTTTTCATTGTCAAAGCATTGACAGAGAAGCGAACACGGGTTGGCTACTTGGAAGGCAGCTATGCTAACCACTAGGCTACTAACACTTGACAAAAGCAATTCTTGTATGCTGATAAACCGCTATTAAGCACACTTTCAAGGTCGATTCTTTGCACATATAACAATATATTTGATGAGCTTATATTTTATAACCTAGACATTTGAATATACATATCTAAACTGCTGTTTCTTTGGTTAGAAGATTTATGAGATTGACAATAAACTGTCTTCTTTTCTTTCTTTTGCAGTCAAAAAAAAAAAAAATCCGAAAAATCGATATAAAAACAAGCTATACAATACCTATAAATGTAAATTGGTTCCTTAATAACATCAAAAATCAAGTATCCATACTAAAATATTCAAACATGATTTATTCTCTTGGCTACAAATGATATACTGTGATTTGTATACAATAGAAAACACATGCAAATTTAGGTTACAACAATATATAGATGTGCTGAATCTTTTGCTAATATAAGTTTAGTATTTCTTATTATGGGAAACTGGCCATGTCTTCAAAGTCCAAATCCACATATCATTTGTAAAGAACAACATGAACTAGATAAAGAGGGTGCGGTAACCAAAAACAGCAGCATAAATACATGCCAAGTAAGGAATTTAAGTATTACCACCTTAAAAATGAGGGCATAACAATTAAATTATTAGTATTCATGAGGCCTACACTTTGGAAATGTAATTGACAAATTATCAACCTATCAAGAAGTAAATCTATACAGATTTCAAATACGTATAGATCAGAAAGTATTACAGTACATACAAATAAGAATAAGTAGTAATAAATATAATTTCACATGTAACAAAATGAAACTAGCCTTAATCTTATTCAATTTAATACATTAAACATTTAATATTAGTAATATTAACGTTTATGAGATAACTCCAGCTTCAGTTCATTACACTATATATATTTTTGCAATCACATCTTTGTCATCTTTCACTTTATATAAATACATTAATGCTTATTACTTATCATTTATTGGGCTAGAGATTATCATATTTGTCATCTTTCACTTTATATAAATACATTAATGCTTATTACTTATCATTTATTGGGCTAGAGATTATCATATTTCTAGCCCATAGACACATGATATTGCTACTCTAACTTCAGCTTTTTTTCCTTTTAGATATATATATATATATAACACTTTCATTCCATCACTTATTACCTTTTCAGATGTTTTTATTAATATGTTTCAAGAATGTGTGGTTGCATTGGAAGTTTTAAGTGCATTTAATATATGTATCTATTAATTTAACTTCTCTTTTTAAAATTGAAAGTTGTTAATAAATAAAACAAAAACTTAAATATTCAGTGCCATATAAAAATCAATAAATATTAAATTTATGATATAAGTAGTGCAAAATTTTACATCTTTTAATTAAAGAAAAATTCTTAAATTTATTAATTATTAAACTATGAATCTGAATTGAATCATTTATTTTAATTATAATTTATTAGTTCAATTACTTGTTTTTTGCTTGAAGACATGATGTAGTGCTTACATAATAAGATACAGCATTTATAGATTAAAAAAAAAAAATATTATTAAAAAAAAATTGAAGGCAATGAGCAAAAAAAAAAATGAAAAAGTTGCCACCCCCTTATTCCAATTATTAAAACAAATACAAAGATTGTGTAGGACAAAGTACTGTATATTAAAAGTGTTTTACTAATAAATGTTTCATAAATCCAATAATTAATTTATTAAATTATTTAATAATTAATGTCCTGCATCAATTCTAATTAAAATATTCAAATGATTAATCTCTTGGAAAGTCATGTGATGTTCAAGCACCAAAACAGTCAGGATAAGCTTCATATCACATTATCACCAATCTTTATGCATACACAAGCTGTTTTCACTGAGGCAAAACTCTCCATACAGTAGTGCAGTGCTCTCAGATCCAAAAGTCCTCACTGATGAAAGCCATAAGTTGGAAACTAGTTTGGGGATATTGAATGAGTAGGCACTAGATAGGATTTTATACACAAACCTTCCTGCATCTACTGATTACTCTGGCTTACACTTAGTGGCACTACTGTTTGGAGGATTTAGACTCTGTGACCCTTTAGTTTTCAAACTGCTATACCATAATTCTGCTAAATTATACTATTTATTGCTGAAACCCAAAAATGTTTTAACAATGCTGACAATTTTAAGTTATGTTAGTCATAGAAATGATTAAAAAAAAAAGATTAAAAGTAACATGCATAAAAGCATGTAAGTATATACATTTTGCACGAATTCTGTTGCAAAACATCTACAATAATTCAATTAATTTAGCAGGTAATATATTTACCAATAAATAATCAAACAAAAACAATAACTTTTTTGAAATCTATATCAAAAAATATCATTAGTACAATCTAAATTATAAATATCAAGCATACAAACAAATGGAGAGAATTTTACTATGTTAGAGCAACAAATCTTAATATAAATAGAAAAGTATTTTAAATGTGCAGTTATTAAAGGAATCTATATAAAATCTTGTGTTAAAATAATTTTTTGGCAAATAAGTTTATATAAAAATTTAATCTCTAATCTTTTGTGTTACTTCTACTATTACATATATAAAATGTCAATCACTTTCTCCAATGCTATGTTTTTTCAGCAGTGCCACCTTGTGAATAAAGTCTGAATTCAAACAGCACAAGTTAGCATTGCAGGAGGGCAATATGCTCTTGGTCTATTATATATATAGAAATTTATTTATTCATCTATTCAGAAAACAACATTTAAACTCTAATGGAGTAAAAATCTTGAATTGAGAAATTTAAAATGTAATAAGTAAAATCGAACACATAATATAAAAAATAATAAAATAAATTAAAAACCTGTAAAATAACAATTCAGAACAGGTCCCTACTATCGCATTTTACATGCATATTATTGAGGTTATAGCCTCAGTAAATATTACAACCAATAATGTAAATATTTTTTTAAAAAATCAAATAATACTATTAGTTAATTTTACAGAAGATTCCTGGAACATAAAAAGGCATTTTCTTTATAGATATGTTTCAAGAATGTGTGGGAAATTGAAGGTTACTAGATCTGTAAAAGATATCAAACATAGAAAAAGAGAAATGAAGTTGAATTATTCCATGTGTAGGGATGCTCTCGATTTAAAATTTATATCTGGGCTAGAGATATAATCTCTAGTTTAACAAATAAATAGTGTTAATCATTACTGTATATATCTCAAGTGGATTGGGTCAAAGTTGTGAGTGACTTAAGTTTGATACTTGTAAATCAAAATGTAACAATTTTATTTTATTACAGCACATTTGGCACATTTTGATTCAACTTTGAAGAAAAATAAAATAAAACAACAAGGAAAAAACTAATGAATTTAATTGAATAAAATATAAATTATAAAATTTTAAAAAATAATTTTATTATTAAAGAAAGCATCTAAGCAACTTTTAACAGCCTCAATATTTACCTAAGACATACGATGTTATAAATAGACAAATTATAATTTGTAAACAATGACTAAACACACAGCTTATAGATCTACTTTCATCACCTGCTCCAACAAATCAGATTAATTTTAAATAATGTCTAAACTTCAGAAGTTTAAAAAGAGTAAAATTTTATAATTTTTTTCTAATCATGATGATAGATTCATAGCTTTTATGAATTTATTACCTAAGTCTATTCCTAATGGTGTAACCTGGAAAAGAAAATAAAAAGAGGGGGGGGGGGAGATAGAAAGAAGAAAGCAAAGCAAAAGTAAAATAATAAAAAAAGGAAAAATATATAGTGTTTTCCTGAAGTTTTGTGGTGATAGTGTTCTAGTTGTATTTGTATGTTGGATTATTTCCATCATCTAATATATGTACTGAATGTCTTTAGACAACTTTAATTTTATTTAAATATTCCAAATACATTCAACTGTTAGTAATAGCACTTCAAACAGGTTAGTATATGCACAACGTTTCGAGAGGTATTAGTCTCCCCTCTTCTTCAGGTGTGGCTATAAAGTTAAACTTTTCTAAAGACATTCAATACATATATTAGATGATGGAAATAGACCAACATACAAATATAAAAAATATATAGATTTATCTTATTAAAAAATATTAAACTAGAATGAAACTTAGTACAGAATTTAAGCTTAAAGATTTGACCTCATAAATAACTATAGCCCATATGAATAAATAAATAAATTGCATAATTAAACTTTAAATACATGCATTAAGTAAACAATCATATGGTCAATTGCCCAGAATGTCATGTGACATTCATGTACTCAAGTGGCAGATTACAGTGCTTTTATTCAATTGATTAAACTGACATTTTTGAATCTTTAACTCTTGAGTCAATCAACAAACAATTGTACCAAACTGCACAAGGTACAATAGGTGTATTATGTATGTGTGTATCGATTATATAATTTTAAAGCATACTTTTCCCTTTTTTTTTGTACAAAATTTAATTATACAGTCTTTAGTATTTTCCATTCGATGCATAGAGAAAATTATTATTATTACTGACAACTCTGTTGTTTCAAACCACCCTCCCACTTTCACTTAATTCAATTTGTTAATTAAAAAAGGAGAAAAAGTCAACACAATGAATGTTAATTTAGAATTCAAATTTATGCGAATCATTTCAGTTTGCACATTAAAACAAAAAGAAAAACTAAAACTCATTTAATAGTAAAAACAAAAGATAGAAAAAATGAAAACAAAACAGTATTATAAAAAATGTGATCAAATTAATGTAATTTAAATATAGGATCACTATAAATAAATGGGGTTCAGTAAAAAAAAAGTCTTTACATATTCAGTGGGTGCAAGTTTAAAGTCTCTGCCTGAAAGCAAATAGAATAACTACATAAAAGATTATTATGAACAAATGATGGATTGTCAGTGCTGGTTTGTTATCTTCTTAACACAAATTTATTCTAGAATCTCATTTTTAGAGCAACATTCTAAATTTTAATGAGAATCGCATCATTGACAAAATATATTATTTGACTACAAATATATAGACAAAATATAAGAATGCATATACGTAGAAAACTGCTGTGCTTTAATGGCTGTTTAAACCTGATGATGATGTACTTCTTTTTTTTTATTAAGGAAAAAAAATGCAGGTGACTGTTCACCCGCTACATGATGTAAATACATTTGTTTCAAAAAATCTTGAGATCATACCACAGTCAATAACCCTAGTCTTCTCCATTGATTCATAAGAGTCTTTGAATTGCCAAGTCCTTTAATTCACACATCCTTAGAACTTCATCCATGTTGCCATATCTTTGTATAAACCACATCTATGGAATTCATGCTTTAAACTGTTTCTGAATTTCCATTGCTTTCCTGTTCCGAATCTTCTTCAAAATTTTCTACTTGTGAGCTTATTTCTTCATCATCTGTGATTTCTTCCATTTCATCAATACACACAGGACTACTACTAATTTGTTGCTGTATTTCCTTTGGACAGCCACCTACTTCCTCGCTTCTGGAACTGTCACTACAAGCCACTCTTCTACATTATCAAGTTCTTTACTGGATTATCAGACTGTTCTGAGATAACTTGTTCTACTTCACCTTGCTTGCTTTCGGACCTGTCACTATGAGCCTCATCACTCCATTGCTCTTCTATGTTATTGATTTTTTTCTCTGGATTATCTGCCTCTTCTGAAATTATCTGCCCTACTTCACTCTCGCTAGATACATGCCCCTTCCAAAAAAGGCATGCCTCTTTAGATTCAACAATACATTTGAAGATCATGGGATGAGCTAAAATATCATTATCTCTGGGTCATTGATGATGATGTACTTCTTTTGAAAAAAAATTTTGAAATTCACTAAAAAAAAAAACAACTCTATGGCCATGCAATACAATATCATAAATCACACTGCAATTGTTTTAGTTTTTTTTTTTTAATTTATTTGGGTAAAAACAAACAGATGCGCACACACACAACAAATGCAATGCACTCAACAGGTACAGTAAATACTGTTTTATAAATAACATTGCTTAAAAATTATAAAAGTTTATAATTTTATTAAACCTGATCATAAAATCACAAAAAAATTATTTCTTAATAATTATTCATACTAATTTAATAATAAATACAATCTATCTTTTTTCTCATATATTGTATTATAATAAATATATGTAATAATTTTTTCGTACATATTTAATACATGCAATTTGTTAATTATTTTCAAATATAAACTGACAGTTTTGACTGTTTAATAATTTTCTTCAAAATCTTTTTTATTATTATTATTATATTTAGCAAAAATATTAAATGTGTATATTTCATTGTTATTAAAACAGGCAAAACTCTCCACACAGTATTGACACTCAGTGCAAGACAGAGTAATCAATGGATGCCAGAAGGCTTATGCATAAATCCCCATCTAGTGCCTACTCATCCAATATCCCCAGACTAGTTTTTGGCTTGTGGCCTTTGTCAGTGAGAAGCCTTGGATCTGAGAGCACAAGCCTTCTGGCATCCATTGATTACTCTAGTTTGCACTGAGTGGCAATACTGTATGGAGAGTTTTGCCTGTTTTAATAACAGTTATAAGCAAGCATAAGAAATGGTGATCATGTGATGTTTATTAGATTTCATTGTTGTTGGTTTTTTAATATAACATTTCCTATTAATATTTAATGGATGTTTTAGAAGCACTAATTTATTCTATTTATCCAAGAGCCATCTATTGTTAGCTTGGGTAATCAATGAACATTAGATAATAGTATTATTACTGTATGTTTAAATCTTAGACTAGTTTCTGGTTTCTAATCAATATTAAATTCTGATGCTCTATTTAATGGTAATTTTTAATAATAATTAACATTCTTTCTAATAATAAAATATAATCATTTTATCACTCCAATTTGTATTTAATTCTACTTTAAGATTTGAGTATATAAGAGGAAACTACTTTTTCTACATTACTGCCATTTTCTGTAAGATTTAGTAATAAACAAATATATAGTAATGATTATGAAATTCATATTCAGTGATATTTTATCCAGATTCTCAGACTAGTTTTTCATGCATGGTCTTCATCAAAGGGGATTGGAAATGGATCTAATGCATCAGGAAGATTTGGATTTAATATAATTCAGGAACACTAGATTCAGATCTAAGTTCCTCAATAATAAAAGACCATTAGCTAAAAACTAGTCTGTAGGTATAAACAGATTTAGGAAAATAGCAATGAATATAGAATAAGCATTACATCTAGTAGTTATTTAAGCTTATAATAGATGGCAGTAGAATAAAGTTTATTAATGGAAAGAATTGTGTAATGTACAATCATGTGATGTTTTTATTTTTACTTTAAGATATATATGATCAATTGAAATAAGTGTTTTAATATTTGCATTTTAATTATTCAAATAAAATTTATTCAATATTCATAATGAATAATCATTAAAAAAAGTTTTTCATAAAAAAATTATGATCATGTATATAAATAATGTGTGGGTTTTAAAACTAGTGAATATAGATGTAGCAAATATAAGATGCCTTATTATATGCAGATGTAGTTTTTTTTCAAATGTTGCTTATTCTTTTTCTTTATACTGAAATATGTATGAAGTTTCACTTTTCTCTAATAATCTGCATTATGAGGATCTATATCCTTTTTTTTTTTACCTTTCTTATATTTCTACTTTTACTTTGCTTTATTAAATTTGTTTTGTTATCTCATTATCTTATTTTTATTTTTGCTTTATTTTCTTATGTTTATTTTGGTATCTTAACATCTTATCTTTATTAATTTATTTCTACTTTTGTTTTGTTTTTTGTCCTATTCGTTTTATATTTTTTAATATTTTATTTTTGTTATCATATTTCTATGTTTGTTTTCTTCTATTTGATTTTCTTTAAAAATATTTAATCTTTATTTTTTTTTATTTTGCTTTAGTCTCTTCTATTTTTTAAATATTTTCTTAATATTTTTATTAACCTATTTTTGCTTTGCATTCTTCTATTTTTTTTAATGTTTTCTTAATCTTTCTTATCTTATTTCTACTTTTGCTTCTATTTGTTTTTTTTTTATATTTATTAAATATCAAATCTAATATCTATTTGAACAGCAGTAACATAGAATGATATTGGTGACAGTTGATCAGAATTATAGTAATAATAGCTCTATATTCTATGTTAATTTTTTAAAAAAAATAATTAGAAACTAGGAGATAATGTTAATGGTGTATACCAAATACAATATATTTTTACATTTATATAAACATTCCTCCACCTTTTTTAATTAAATATTTTGATCAATTTCTTTTTTCAAATCTAAATAATCATCTTTATATGTGAATAATCATAAATATAGTAATTGACATCTGAGTACTAAAATGATAAAGTTGATCTGTGATTTTGGGACCTTTAGCTCTTGCATCTGTCATTCAACTAGTGAACTATGCAGAGCCCAAAATTACTGCTTTATGTTTGACTTTAAAATAAATTCTACTATCTGGTTTTCACAAATTATTTAAAATGCATGAATATTACACAAATAAATGTTGGCTAAATTTCTGAAGCAATGATAAAAAAGCTGAATTAATTTTTTAAAAATGACAGAAGATCTGTTTTAAGATAAGTCAATCTTATTATAAGATCTCTTGATTTTAGAGAAGTGTGGAATCTGATGAATTTTTACAAACTGATTACTGTAGTTAGGAAGTGATAAAAGATGTTTTGAAGTATCTCTCACTACTTTGAATTGATTGGATAATAAATTCTCATTGTTATTGCTCAATGTGTGGGAGTTGCTAATAATTTCAAGAATCAAATGTGCCAAAATTGGAATTGATCTGAGGACCTTATAATTAAGGGTCTGAAGACTTTATCACTGCACCAAACTATGCAGGGTAGTGCCTTAAATTATAACATATAAATATACATAGACTGTTGATGGTGTTTTTTTTAAATTCTTAACAAGAATTTGGACAAAAATAATAATAAGAAATTTAAACTTTCAAATTGATGACTTTTTGATCTTATAATAATTAATTTTATCTTTAGTTAATAAAAACAATTGCTAGAAAACATTGAAATGATAAGAAAAAAAGATATTTAATTATGCCACTAAACATCACATGATCACCATTTCTTATGCTTGCTCATAACTATTGTTAAAACAGGCAAAACTCTCCATACACTCATTGCAAGACAGAGTAATCAATGGATGCCAGAAGGCTTGTGCATAAAATCCATATCTAGTGTCTACTCATCCCATATCCCCAGACTAGTTTCTAGCTACTGAGCTTGGATTGAAAATATTATTGTGCTTTCAATTTTAAACTCATAGCTTTGTAGTTAAGTAGAGATAAAAGGTGGCTTCTAGAGGTTGCATTACAACTAAAGATCTAGGTGCAGTGTCTCAGATCCATGGCTCTTCACTGAAGAAAGCCAAAAGTTTAGAAACTAGTCTGGAAATATTGGATGAGTAGGCACTACATAGGGATTTTATGCACAAACCTTCTGGTATCCATTGGTTACTCTGTCTTACACTGAGTGGCATTATTGTATGGAGAGTTTTGCCAGTTTTAACAACAGTTATGAGCAAACATAAAAAATGGTGATCATATGATGTTTAGTGGCTACTGAGCTTGGATTAAAAATATTATTATGTTTTCAATTTTAAACTCATAGTTTTGTAATTAAGTAGAGATAAAAGATGGCTGCTAGAGGATTGCATTAGATATAGATGCAGTGCTCTCAGATCCAAGGCTCCTCACTGATGAAAGCCACAAGCTAGAACCTAATCTGGGAATATTGGATGAGTAGGCATTAGATAGGGATTTTATGCACAAGCCTTCTGGCGTCCATTGATTACTAGGGTTTGCATTGAGTGGCACTCCTGTATGAGAATTTTGCCTGTTTTAATATATAATTATGTTGATCTTTTAATCTACTATCTGATTAGTTGTTTAATTACATTTAAATTATTTAATAAAAAGATCAATTTTGAAACAAATCTCTCATTCTATTGAGAAGA
Organism: Epiperipatus broadwayi; assembly: GCA_028023455.1. Taxonomy (NCBI): domain Eukaryota; kingdom Metazoa; phylum Onychophora; class Udeonychophora; order Euonychophora; family Peripatidae; genus Epiperipatus; species Epiperipatus broadwayi. The sequence goes on along the minus strand of JAQFVV010006201.1, from coordinate 3,246,607 downwards.
TAATAAGTTTTCACTGACTTTAGTTTTAAAAATGTATATTAAATATGTTTAGAGCTTTATATTTCACCAGCTATATTATAATTACATAAATAATGGAATTGAATTAATTACTCCGTATGATTGTATTTAATAATGGTGAGTATATTAATATGTAATTAAACTTTAAAATATATGTAATCTGGATTAAAATGATTTATGTCGAGAGAATGGTGTTATAGTTATAAGTTCAGGAAGTTTGGCACCTTAAATTAACTTAGCATATAGATTATAAATTATGTTTTGGGTGCAACCAGTGTTTAATAAAAGTTTTTTTTTTTTTTAAGACTGTCTTTACTTTTGAGGATAAGAGTCGAAGTCGCTATTTTACTTTAATCACATTTCATTAAACATGGTTGTTCCCTTTTGCCCATGAAAACATTAATTTCAATATGTATATCTAGGCTGTTGATATTTTTGATAAGATTCTTGTAACTGTAATAAAATACGTATTTTCAAATACAAAATGGTTCCTTGTTTTACTCTCTAACTAATAACAGCTATTGACCAGTACCAAATGATTAGCAAAGTTAGCAGTGGATTGGCTATCTGATAAAATAAATTCTAAGTGTGATTGGATTTAAAAAAACACACAAGTTCTGTCCACCCCATATTTGAATCCAAATCACAGGCAAGACAAGCAGATATGCTAGCAATGTACCATAACGACCTTATATATATATTTAAGTAAATTTGAAGCAGGATTATAGTAAGAGTTAATTTCATTTCTTCTATTATATTAAAGAATGGCTGCAAGCTTTCAAAGAGTCAAATTGTTCAAATGTTTATCGATTCAAACAAGGATTCAGATGCATTCGACAGGTTTAGCCATTTATTACAGATAGGCAGCCTTTTAAGGTCACTCTTATAATGTTCTTTGAAAACAGATTGCACAGTATTCAATCAATGCTATTTAATGGTTTGAATGTAATTAAACAACCAATCAAACAATAGTTTAAAAGATCAACATAAATAGATATTTATTTTTCTGTTCATTTCAGATGTTCTCCCACAACCGTTTATTTTAACTAAAAGTGAAATCAATTAAGATAAGAACAAAAAGTCATCGATTCTAAAGTTCAATAAATGTTCTATCAAGTTTTCATTATTTTTGTTCATAAAATCTTACAAAAAACATTACATAATTTTATAAAGTAAAAGTTATTATCTTAGAAAGAATGCTGATGAACTATAAGAACTATTTTATTTTTGATACTCTATTTTTATTGTATATAAAGACAATTGCATTATATATATATATATAATTGGGCTGTTATGATTGACTTATTCATTTATAAATATTGTAGGTATTTTGTATGTGTATATATAATATATTCAATAATAATTAATAAAACAAGGAACACATAGTGTAATTTGCTTTTAAGCTTGTATTAAAATGTTTACTAGAGGGAGCTTACCACTAACTCCAATCAAGCTTTTAATTTATAAATGTCAAAAGAGAAAGAATTCAAAATCTCTATCGGAATGTCCTTATTTCCAGTCCAATTGTTTTCGAGCTTATGGCTCACCTCAGTGGGGAGCTAAGACTCCAAGCACTAGATCTAAAATACCAACTCAAAAGTCAGTACTTATCTAATACGTTACTATCAATTTGAAAACCTGAACTTTTCAGATACATAAATGTCTTCAAATCTGGCCTTACAAACCAGATAGTTGTGGGTCTGAACTTAGTTCAGCTTCACCATATATTAATAACTAGCCATATAACATGTTTGCGATGTTATATTGCTGAGGCTATTAATATATGGTGAAACTGAACTGAGTTCAGGCCCACATAGCTATCTGTTAGAGATTTTGAATTTTTTCTCTTTTGGCACTTATAAATTAAAGCTTGATTGGAGCTAGTGGTAAGCTCCCCTAGTGAACATTTTAATACAAGATTAAAAGTAAGTTACACAATTTGTGTCTTGTTTTATTAATTATTATAAGTGTATGGATAGTTTTGCCTATTTTAATAACAGTTATGAGCAAGCATAATAAATGGTGATCATGTGATGTTTAGCGGTTTAATATCTTTATTCTGGTTATGATTAAACTTTATCATAATGATCATCATCAATTTGTATCTGCTATTTCGATGTACAATCAGTTATTTGCTATTGCAATCTTTAAAGAAAAATTAAAAAAATTTTTAAAAATAGTCACCATTTTTTCAAAATGGTGGTCAAAAAATAGTAATTATTTTGTAAAATTGAAACTGCCATAGGATAGTGACTTCATAAAAACTATATCTTCCAAAAATAAAATGGCAAAAATGTATAGTAAAATATATTCATTATACAGTATTCATTATTGCTTTATGATTAATGCACTTTATTTAATGTTTATCCAGTGACTTTACAAAACATTCAGTACTTTCATTTATACACATCCAAAGTAAATAAGATTTTCATTTTTAATGACTATAAAATCAAAAAAAATATGCCAATTTCATTCAGCACAATAAGTAACATAGTTTGATGATGTATAACATACAAAGCATTTTAATATTTAGTTGCAAAATGTATATGTTAGCTAATCTATATTTATTTATTCAATCAATTTTATGGATTTATATTCATATGAATATTATTTTACTTGTAGCAACAATTGTAAAAAAAAAAAATTCATATACTGTGTAGCTAATAATTAATTTTATATGATCAAAGATTACTAAATGTAAATTTAAGAGAAAGGTTAATAATTCTCTGTGTGTAAAATAAATAAAAAATCAGATATATTAATTTTTAACTGAGGTTTAGAGTTTATATTGTACCAGTCAAAACAGTATGCTCACTTAACAAGATTCAAATCCTAAGCAAAAGTACCTCGAATCCGATCATGCTCGAGATACACAGGTCTAGAGCAATCCTGAATTCTAACCTATTTGCCTATTCTTTGAATCTCTGACCCAATGAACAACAATCCTGATGATACAGTACAATTATTTTAATTCCTGGGCTCAGAAGCAAAGCAGTAGAGCATAAGATCAGACTAATGATGATGATTGAGATCAGAGTAGAACCCAAGTATAAGTTTAAAATATAAATATTAGTAAGGAAATTCGAACAACTGACTTAAGTTTAAAATATATAAATATTTATTTTGACAAAGATTCAAGATTTTATATATATTCAACTTCACGCATTTAAAACTTTAATTTTGGTTACAAATATTTGACAATCTTTTTACAATTATTTTATTTTACTAGATATAATTTAGTGTGGCAGTTACAATACTGATGTATATTTCAAATAGAATTTTATTCAATGTACAAAAATAAATTTATCTGGGTGATTGGTAGACATTTATACATTTAAAAAAACATATAAAGATATGACAATAATAGAGTTTCGCTGTTTGTACGATTTCATAGGATGCCCTTGGCATTCGACACATAGTTTTATTTTCATTTATAGCATTTATTGACAACAGTAAAATGAGGATACATTGTGATCAAAATATACTTAAAAACATTTATTTATTTTACATTTTCGACATTTCAAAATAGAATATAGCAAAACTATAATTGCGGGAACGGCTTATTGAATAAAGAGGAGGGCAGCTTCATGAGAGGTTGGATTTAAACTCCAACGGAAAATATTACAAAGAAAAAAAAGTTTCATTATCACATATCATTATGATTTATTTTGTCAAACAGGCTAAAAGAAAAACGAACTATAAGAAATTGCGGTGTTAGCATAATGGCCGAATATTTGCGGATCCAATATTTTGAAGTGCATCATATTATGGAAAAAACAGTCTAGCCGACTTGCCACCCCACATTTTGTGGAATCGGTTGACAAAAGGTCCTCGGATGGAGATGCAATGGTCCGAGCTTTGCCGGAATTATCCCATGCATTGCTCTCGTTACGCGAGTATATATATAGATATGGTCTAGGGATTCATCACCCAGTTTACGATCTGAAACGAAGAAGAGATGACTCTGGCATTCCGACGCACGTTTCTAGATGAAGCTTAACATGAAGAGTGGCCTATGCTAACAATGCTATTATATATAATATAAAATCATTGGATTTAAAGATTAAATATAAAGCCTTAAATAGTTTAACAAATACGTAATGATATGTTAAAATAATGACCCGTTTAAGATAGAATCATTAATCAGAAGTTAAAACTATTATTAATGAAGCTTACATTGCTCCCCCTTCTTGAATCAATTCTATTATGTTTAAATATATAAAAAAAAACTAAAATTCATGCACTTAAAAGTGCGAACAACAAAACAGGATTTGTTCCCCAGTCTTTTTGGCGATGATGATGAATAAAGAAATTAATAACACTAATGTACACCAAAATCCATCCCAGATTGAAAAATATTTATACATTTTGTATAATTTTACGGTATAATATTTTAAATGAAAAAAACATATATTCATTTTACAAGAAAAACTCAGACTTACGAACTATTTAGAAATAAATAAATAAGAACTCATTAACCCCCCCCCCCCTTCTAAGTTCATAAAACCGGGTTTGATTTGCATTTAAAAATAAAAGTTTAGTGAAAAATATAAAAATATCAGTTAAAATAAATTATAACCGCACTAATTTATAAAAGAAAGTAAGAAGCGTGAGTTGAATGAAATGTTTTATAGAAGTATTAATTTATGTTATAGAGAATCGATATAAAGGAAAGAAATAATTATTAGTCTTAACGTACTCGCCGATGAGCGAGTTAAAGAGATTAAATATACAGAAGTCATTTATTTAAAGAGAGTTTACTAGTTATAATTTAGGTAATACGATTATAATGACTTTGGGCCGGTTACCTCAACATTCTATGGAATACAGACGAATCTTCTGTGGTAGGCAGCATTCTTTGCATGTCTCTTGGCCTCAGCGGTTCTTTGACAGCACGGGCACACTTGAACGGTAGAAGCTACATCATGCACGGTGAAGAGTGGAGTTGAAGATGGAGGGAAAGCAGCTGAAGCCCCTCAAAAATTACACAGACGTGAAGTCGGTTAAAGACTATTGACCTAACTCTCTCTGATACAATAGATTTTTGGCCCTATTTATACAAAACTCTAAAGTGTTCAAAGAATGTTTTTTTAATTAAATTTCTTATCTTTAATTTACAGAAATATTTTACCTATTGTTAGTGGAGATGGAATCATTAGATAACTGTCCAAAAATAATTTCAAATCAATTTCCAGATTGGAAATAGATTTGATAAAAAATGTTAATCTCTAATTAAAATCAATTAGCTTTGTTTTAAATTTTACTTTAATTTAAAAATTTCTTTTTAATCATGAAACAAAGTAATGTTCCCACCTCTTTAATTATTCTTGGACAGTCATCTTCCATCTTGAATATTTGTATACTTATATGAAGAAAATATTTATAAAATAAGTAACACATAGTTAAGAAAAAAAATACAAAATTATTTAAAGGATTTGCTTGTGCTTTTATATATATATATATAAAAGCTCCGTTAATATATGTATATATCTGAGTCGCATCCATAAAAGTCAATGTTTAAAATTAAATAAATTTTTTATTTGAGATTTATATTTATAAACTTTTATAGACACTTCTCAGAAACGTATAGTTTATATACATGTGACAAAAAACAGTGGGTTAAGTGGTAGAACAGTGGAGCTCGATCTTGGGTTAAGATCGACTGCTACAATATCTGTGCTAGAGATAATCTCTAGTTTCAAAAAAGATTAGTAATAATCATTATTGTATTTACCTGAAATGGATGGCATCAAAGTTGTGAGTGGAGGAAGTTTGACAATGGTAAATGAAAATGTAACAATAAATTAAAAATATTTATTTTATCAATTTTAAATCAATAATCTAATAAACGGTTTATGACTTATTCAAGATAAAAATTCTTAGTTTTATTATAAATATAGATCAGCAAAATAAAATAAAAAAGATTCAATCACTTATATACATTATCAAAACAATAGAAATCAACTATATATAGCATTTCTTTACATACATTTTATTTAATTTTATTCATTTATGTAAAATAAAATATATATAATTAAAAAGAAAACAGTGCTGCAAAAAAAATTTCAAAAAGTCTTATTGGTTAGAAATTACAATAAATAAATAAATATATTAATAACTGAACATAAAATTAATGAAAAATAAATTTTAATGTGTACATTATATTAATTTTTTTATTTAATTTTAAATATGCATTGTGATTAGTTTTGTTTCTTTATGCTTTACTTTCATCCAATGAATTGTGATTCTGGAAACATTATTATATGGCAATATAAAAAGAAAAATGGCAGTCGGCAATGCAAAAAAATATTTTTTTTTATTTTTAAATTATAGCTATACAAATAATATATCTATTCTTTAATTAACACTTTATTCAATTGAAGCTTTATTTTTTTTATTAATTATTTTATATTTTGAATTTAAAGTAATAAATTAATCATCCTTCTCCCATAGGAACTCATTATAATTGATTATTTTTATGTAAGATTTTACTTTTCAGGGCATGGGACTAATTGTCATCCCTAACCAGGATAAAGACATATTCATAATGAAGTGTTATATTTTCTATAGTTCCAGTGTTATAAGTTGACAGGAAGTTGATGTAAATTACTTTATTCCCCCATAATGATTTGATATTATTAAATTATATCTTTAATGATTTTATATTAACATGTATATGATCAATTAAATAATATATAGTTTAATATTGATAAATAAAGTCAAATTCTTAAAGGCTAAAATATTATTCAAATTGACTAAACTAAAGTGAAAAATGAATAAAATCTCTCAAAATCTGATTACAACCAATTGTAAAATATATTTTTTTTACTTTTAAAAAAACTAATTTATATAAAACTTTTTAGGGTATATGAGCACAGACTTTCACATGACCCACCACTCTCCACACTATCTCATAGCACTGATATACTTGAACACATATATGTTGAAAAGATAAATAATCACCAATATACATATTTCATGCTTAGCCAGCAATCATCAGTTAGTCCAGATTACCATCTCCACACATATACGCTATAAATGCTCAGATATATATTAAGATGACAAGAATCTCAGACTCAGGGTGGCCTTCGAGCATTCCATCATCAGATTTTCAATTGGATGGACAGTTGAAGAGTTGGAGTGTGGAGTAGATTAAAGCCTATCCATTAAAGAATGAGGTTTGGCTATCTTAATATATATCTGAGCACTTATAGTGTAGATGTGTGGAAATGGTAATCTGAACCAACTGATGATTGCTGATTTAGCATGAAATATGTATATTGGTGATTATTTATCTTTTCAACATATATGTGTTCAAGTGTATCAGTGTTATGAGATAGTGTGGAGAGTGGTCGGTCATGTGAAAGTCTGTGCTCAATTCCCTTATACATTACACATATAGACACAAATATATAATAAGCTTGTGTGTTTCAGTTATAAAACTTTTAAAAATATTTGAAATAAACAAAATTAACTGATTGCTGGTTTAGCATGAAATACGTATATTGGTGATTATTTATCTTTTCAGCATCTAAGTGTTTGAGTGTATCAGTGTTATTAGATAGAGTGGAGAATGATGGGTCGTTTGAAAGTCTGTGCTCATATACCCTATATATTACATATATAGACACAGGTATATAAATAAGCCTGTGTTTCAGTTATTATTTTTGTTTTTATAACTTTTACATATATATCTATATATTTGAAATACATGGAAATGTCTGTTATCTTTTATTATAGAAAAATCATTGTCAGATGATAGCAGACAATAACCAATGAAAATAGTCAACTGTAAATGCTTTTTGCATTCAAAAGGAAAATCCATTCTAAATGCTGTCACTTATTATCTAAAGATAAAGCATTACAGCAAACATATATCAATTTAACCAAAAAAAGCATCACAACTTTCTCTATTTTTCTTATTATAATATATTCTTCCACTGACAGTTGAATATTATAAATTAATAATTTTTTAAAAACTATATAATTGGAATATTTTTAAATATGTGAAAATATGTGTTATATTTATTGTAGCACTTTATATAATAACAAGAGATTGTATTTAGAAGAGGTTCCCCTTTTGAATGTAAAAAGTGGTTACAGTTTATTATTTCCATTGTCACTATCTATTATCATTTGATTTGATATTTCTATAATAAAATATAACATATTTCCACGTATTTAAAAATATTCCAACTATATAGACTGTTAAATATATTTTTTATAAGCTTTTATATATATATATATATATTCAAGTTGTGTGTGTATTGTTTATTTTTGTCTGCATGACTGCAATTGTCATGTCCATAGCAGATGGCACAGACAACAGTTTGTAAGAAGAATTTGCATGAAATATTAAATTAAAGAAGAATTGTACATTTGTGTGGAAAAAGTGAAGAAGGAAAATGGCAGTGCCCACTCATAACTTACATGAATTTGACATTAGTAACCCCTCAGTATGGAATATTTATGTGGAACACAGTGATCGTTATAAGAGAATCAGTAAAATTGAAGATGATAAGCTTAAAGTTTCAACACTTGTTTTTTTTGTTGGTGTCAATGTTCTAAAAATTGTGTCTTGGTGCTTCCATGCAATTTTGATTATTTATTTGAGTAACTTTTAATATATTAAATATATTGGTTTGTACTTTGTGCTTTAACTTTTCAACTACATGAAATACAATTTTTTTATATAAATATTTATAAGTATAATTGATAAGCAGTAATAGTAAAATAAATAGCGTTTATAAATATATATCTATGTATAAAATAAATAGTGTTTATAAATATATATCTAAGTATATCATTAAATCAATAATCTATAATGTATATTTCTGTAGTTTGATTATAAACTGCTTTCCCATCATTAAATGTCACCGCACACCATTGCTTCATAGACACAGTGTTTCAAATATAGTTAAAATTTACTTGAAGCTAACTGTTTGTAACTTATTTATATCAAATAGGTCTAATTCAAATGCTGATAAGCTATCACACCTGACGTAGTAATCACGTAATAATATCTTTGAACACATTTATACATTTGAATGGAAATTAATTTGACCAGTGAAATAATATTGAAAATGAAGACAATTCCTTTTAAAAATAATAGATAATAAAATGTGTATATTAAGACAATTCCTTTTAAAAATAATAGATAATAAAATGTGTATATTATTTCACTTAAACGTTTACCTCTAAAAATGTTTTATTTATATTAATTTATAAAAGAAACCGTCTAAAATTGCTTCCGAAAAAGAAGACTAACTAAAATCTGTTTTATGGAAATAAAACAATTTCATTCTGTATTTTAAATACAAAATACTGACATAATAATAATTAATGGCTAATAATGAATGAATAATGCTTAAATAAAATCTCTATCTGCCTTTTAAGGTACGCTTTTGGTTTCTGATAACTTTCTTATATATGCTTGTGTTTGATTGAGTTAAGACATCCGTGTGATTTGTGGCCTTCACATGCACTGGTGAGTCGATGATCGTCTTTATACATGCATATAATGTCTATCGTACTGCCGTGTTCACCACCAGATTTAATCCCAATAAGGTCAGCAAAAATAAATAAATACAAAACTATAATATATATCAACAGGTTTATTTCATTTTTTGCGAAGGCATTATTTTAATATACAACCTACAATAAAATTACTATCAATAATCCCATCAACTTTTGGGAATTTCAATAGAGTAAATTTAATGAGTAAAAATATCTTATTTCGTACACTACCAAATAATTTTACTGTTCATTAATCTTCTAATGATTTCTTTACTTTTCTAATTAAAACATATGCAAATTTTTTTCTGTTGATATTTAGCAGTAAGCAATTAACTAAAACTACCTTTGTTCAGCATTATCTTTTCTCCCTTTCAAATGTGCATTGTCTTATTCTGAGCAGCTGATTTCTCCTGTTGATTGTAATTGAGTGTTGCGAGCTAAGAATCTCGGACTATTTTTATTAGTTATGCTAATTTACATAATTTATTTTTAAAGTCTTTTTTATAGTATTTTGCTAGAGTCACCTGTCTGGATAAAAATATACCAATACTGTCAGCACAATTTACATAGTTTAATTAAACCTTTATTTACACAATTTTAAATGGTTATATCATCAGTGCACTTCTGGCAGGACTTCCCCAATTTCTCTGACTTTGAGGAGTAAAAATCATCAGGATCAGTGTTTACATCTATTGATTCTTCAGATCTAGATAAGTGATTATCTTTGATCCAGCTTAACTTCATTTCCTGTTTTCTGTTCAACAGGCAATACATCATTGTGCTCAATAAAAACTTTTGTTTATCATTTGTCAAAAATTCTGAGTTAGTATTGGTTGCTACAGGTTTTTTATTTATTAACTACTATTTCCTATTGCATTGTCAAATGTATACCATATAATAATCAATTGACGACACACTTTATTACTTTTACAATGCTTTATTATTCCACCATTTTCTTCAGTTAACAGTTTTGATTGCCCCAGCAATCTAATTTGATTGCAACAGTGAGATTAGGAGATATAAAGTTCTGAAGAAGATTGCTAGGGCAATTGAAACTGTTAACTGAAAGAAAGGGTGGATAATAAAACATTGTAAAAGTAATAAAGTGTGTCATCAATTGATTATTATATGCTTTTTTATTTATTATGTTCAACCTATCAGAGAATTGCTAACATAAATGATTTGTTCTCTTCTGACATGCAATCTATTTTCAAATTTAACTACTCACATGGCTTCAGATTCTTTTTCAATGATGGTGCCAGGTATCCATTTTTTAAAAAAGTTTTCTCTAGAACTATATAGCTTCCCCAACTCTAAATTCTGTGAAGTTTGTATTTTATGTTTGTTCCTTCATTTTTACAAGTAAAAGCTTAGATAAATGAATATGCCATTTTCTTATCTCATTTTTTTCTAACTTCATGGAACAATGGCATGCAACATCAGAGTTTTTTTTTTGGTAAGAAAAAATCTGATTAATTGTAATGTTAATATGCTTTAATTGATATGGTTATGGGCATATATTGTAATAAAATTAGTGTTTTAGAAGTTATAAGCTTTTACTATTTCAAAATTATAAACATTGTTTGATCAATTTTACATGTATTTCAACATGTAGGTATATTTTGTAATAGTTTGTAAGTTTTTAGTATTTCAAAATTATAAGCTTGGTTTTATCAGACTTCTGCATTTTGAATGATATTTTGTAGTGTCAAAAACATCCTTCCCTTTCCCCACATATTTTGGCATTTTGCAGCAACATTATTGTAATAAAATTCATATTTTAGAAGTTATAAGCTTTTCGTATTTAAACTGCACTCACCACAATTTTGAATTCTAATGACCACCCAAAACCACCACTGACACATCCAAGCAATCCATTATGGATTATTCTATGTCATTTATTGCTTGGGGGTGTTAGTGATGGTTTTGGTCAGTCCTTAGAATTTAAAATGGCAGTGGACACACTCTAAATGAGGACATAATTTATATACGTTTATTTTTATCTCCATTTTTCTACTTTCATCATATAATACTTGTAACATTTCCTGAAAGTCTGAAGCATTATTTGCAAAATCTGTCACATCGTATCCAAAATGTTTATAACTGAAATAACTTGTACATTTTTATTCCCTTAACTTTTTATTTTTTACTCCATAAAATAATTGTGAACAAAAAAAGTTTTTGAAATATGGAATCAGCTTATATACCTTCTTCAATATCAAATTTAATATCATCATATAATAAAATCACTGTCATTGCATTTTGATAAATATTCAGAATATAATAATTTTTTCCCTGTTTCTTGATAATCCAAAGTTTTAATAGTGATGTATAAAATGAAGTGCATTTATATTATATAGAAATCAATTTTTATTAACTATAAATCAAAAACATAATGACAACTCCTTCATTCTGGTTTTTTTACACTGTTGAAACTTTTTAAATCTGCTTTTTTCTTGTGCTTGTTTTAAAGTCAATGTTCACTTTAGACTAATTGTAATTATCTTGGTAAAGATGTAGTATAAAACTGATTAAAAGTTGATATGCTTTTTCTTCTTTCATCTTTCTTAATTGGTAATTAGTACATTTATATAGTCATTTTGTATGTCTTTATCATTTAGACATTTAATAATAAAATTTGTCAAAAAAAATATTTCCTTCATTACTTCTTTTAAAATATCAAAAATAATTGCATGATTTTCTGGAACTTTTTCTTAATACATTTATTTGATATTTACATATTAGTCCTGCAACACATCTTAGACCTGCTGCACCTTTTCACATTCATAGCAATCCACTGATAACTTTCTAATCTTGTGATCTGATGAAATAATGTGTACATTTGGATTTTGTACAAACTTAAAATGATAAATTTGTCAAAATGAACCCAATGTACATGATATTTTCACAAGATTTACAATGTTATTGGCAGGCTAAATACATATGTGAAAATGCTTATCATGTCTAATACATGTTTCAGGACTAATACATAATAGAAATTGCATTGGATTAAGTCTATCAATACTAAAAAACATTAATTTCTTACAATACTAGAAATATGAATTTCACACAAAAACTATATAATCTGGT